>NW_020769323.1:15743947-15783323 GCF_900518735.1 Pseudonaja textilis
GTCTTTGGTTATTCGGGTTTTCTCCCACATAAGATTACATGGGAGAAAACCTGAATAACCAAAGACATACACACACACACACACACACACACACACACACACACACATATATATTCTTAAGTTTTCACGGGTACTTACATGTATGGCATTCGGCTTTGTTCGGGTATTTTCCCACGTCATAGTAGTTGTGCTTTTAAAGTTGTAGCGACGTTTCAGCAGAATCTCATCTGCCATCATCAGGCTTCTGTATACAGATGAACACTATACAGAAGCCTATACAGAAGTCTATACACTATGCAGAAGCCTGATGATGGCAGATGAGATTCTGCCGAAATGTTGCTACAACTTTAAAAGCACAACTACAATGATGTGGGAAAATACCCGAACAAAGCTGAATGCCATACGTGTAAGTACCCACGAAAACTTAAGAAAACACACACACACACACACGTGTGTGTGTGTGTGTGTGTGTGTGCAATAACTACTTTATAATAACTAGATTCTTTTTTTAGAAATATAACATCAACTTTTGAAGTTAGAACAGCTTTCTTTTCAAGAGTTTATAAAACTAACTGCTGCATCCCACATTCCAGTTTATTTTACATAAATTATACTGGTACTGCTTAAGATGGAGTGCTATAAATACTGAGTAAAACTGTTGTCTGAAATGTTTTACAGTTCTAAAGATATCTTGCTATCAGCAATGTATTTAAACAAGAACAAGAATAAAGAAAAGAAAGAAAATCCTTTTTAGACTGATTCAGGGACATGGTATATAGAAAACTTCTCATTTTCTTTTGACCATTTTTGACAGCAAGCCTTTATTAATCTGCTATTCCAAACAAAATGTTTATTTAAAAAGTTGAAAATGATATGCTTGGTATATGTGTTAATTTAAAAATAACTCTGAAAATTACAGATAGTAAATCTTATAATCTAAATAGTTTATTTTGCTTCAGAGCAAAGAAAACCCAAGAAAAATCCATAAAAAGCAAAAGAAAACTCCCTACTGAAGAAAACTGCTATATATTAGGTAATAGAAGTGTCTTTTTGCTGGCTTGGGCTTATATTTAGATTTAGGTTGTAATCCTATATCTACTCTCCTAAATAGTTTGTTTTGCATATTTTTAAGATTACTCAGATGAGTACCAGATTTACAAACAGGTGTAGAGCTTGCACACTTAGTATACTTCTTGCTTCAGTCAGCAAAAGTCAAGTGGCTCATTAAGCATTTGACAAATTACAATATATGGCTTATGCTAGGTTATAAAGCTGTGCATTGTGCATGCTCTCCATACCCATATATTGGCATAATATATTACTAGCAAAGTTATTGTACTTTGCACAGCAAAGAAAAATGTATGGGTTGTACCATTCAAATGATTTCCTTATGCCAGTCAAACTCATTGAGTTATTATTCACTTAAGGGCCTGCTATTGCTGAAAATTAGAGTTTTATTTATTGGTTTGTCTATGGAGATTCTCAATCATCCAGGTCATGGTTGTTCCAAAGGTGCTTTTCAAAAAGGCAACTGGACTTTCCTGTTTTTTTTCCCCTTGAAAATGTTTCATTTCTCATCCAAGAAGCTTCTTTAGCTTTGTTTGAATGGTGGAGAGCAGAAAGATTTATATAATGTATCTTAATATACGTTCATATATTTAACATATATCTATGTCAAAATTTGAACATTTCAACAAAGAGGGAGGGATATGACACCACCTATCCCCTGTTTCTTTTCAACAATCTCACACCCACTTGCACTCTGATTCAAGTGTTCCTGAAGGTATAGATAAATCCCAAAGAGGCCTCAATGAGTCACAGAGAGCTAATGGCTGACTTTCAGAGTGCTAATGGCCAAACAACTGCAATGAATATAAATCATTCTATTCCCCACCATTCAATCAGAGCTGAAGGAGCTTCTTGTATGAAAAGTGAAACATTTTCAGGGAAAAAATCACAAGAAAATCCAGTTGCCTTGTAAAAAACACTTTTGTGATATTTGTTTATGTTTTATTTATGTATTTTATTTATGTATTTAAAAGATTTGTATGGCTATCCGTCTCCAAACACAACAGTGTGGCTAAGAAAAATGAATCCCACCCTTGACCTGGTGTCTCTCTATATCAATGGTGACAAACTCATGTTGTCACAGCAGCATCATGTGATATATGGAGACTTTTTTCTCCTTTGCTAAACTAGACATGGGTGTGGCCAGCACGTGAGTTTGATAGCCCTGCTCTATATTCTTTGTTTTGAATTTAATATTCAGTTGACAACTAAAATACCTTGTCTTATTTTTTTTTCTGGCAGTATTATGAAGTATGAAGAGGCACTTTGGTATGCTGTTAAGGCATCAGTCTGGAAACTGGGAGATTGAGTTCCCTAATCTGGGTTTAGGAACTGAACCACCTTGGGGTGTGTAAAGGGATGGGCTTCAAAAATTTTAGCAAAGGGTTCTCTGCCAGGTTGCTGGCTATGGTGGGCGTGGCCTAGTCAGCCTCCTGTACCAAGGGGGGGCATTTTAGCCCTCCCTGGGCTCCGGAGGCTTTCCTCGAGCCTCCAGGACGGCAAAAATCACTTCCCCAGGCTCTGGAGGCTCTCTGGAAACCAGAAATGGGCCTAGTCCAGCCTTCAAAAATGGGCCTAGTCCAGCTTTCCTGTTCTGTATTAACATTCTTGTAAATTCGCATCCTGATTGGTCCACCCGGACCGCAACCCGATTGGTTCACTGAACGCCTGTGATTGGAGCACTGAGAATCTACCGCGATTGGCCGAGCCGATCGCGGGAGATTCAAAGCGCTGCCATTGGCCGCCGAGCCGCCGGCCGGCTGTATAAAGCCAAGCGGCTCGCACACTTTAACTGTCCTTGTTCAGAAACTACAATAAAGAGCTGATTGTTCACTTTCGCGTCTCGCCTCTTATGTGACCCGATCCACCGATCTAACACTTCCCCTTCAGGGAAGCCTGTTTTTTAACCTCTCCAAGCCCCCGTGCACACCCTGAACTTACCTGCATCCAAAATGGGGTTGCATGGGGACTCCTGGGAGGGGAGGGGCAGGGTGGGCAGGGCCAGCCAGGAGTGGAATTTGGGTGTTCTCCGAACTGCACAGAATCTTAGCTAGGGGCTCTTCCGAACCCTTGTGAACCCCGCTGTTTGTCTATATGTGTATGTGTGTCAAACCTCTTCTAAAAAATCTTGTCAGGAAAACTGCACTAGTCCAGGCAGTGATCAGGAGTCAAAAACTGCCTTGAAGGTTCAATCTATAATAGTGTGTATAGTTTCATTCATTTAACTAGATCTTGCTTGATTTCCATTATTATGTTTTTCTATGGTTTTGCCTGGCTTGGTTCATAGTAAGACAGAATATTAGGATTCTGAATTTGGACATGGCTAAAACATGCCATTGTAATAGTATTACTTTGGCAGAAGACATGATTGACAGGTCATAATCCCAAGGAAGAATGCACTGGTTCTATAAAGCAGTGCTTTCTATCTTGACTATTTCTAAATACAGACAATAAGCTAAAGTAATCAAGAAGAAATATTGATAAGAGGTACTTCATAATGTATGGTCCTCAGACACATCTGAGCCAAAAACATGTTGCTTAATATTATGTTTAAGGAAGTGGGATTTGAGAGGGGTGTCCAGATAAATGTCTGATCAATGTTGGTTGTGATGAGAGTTGGCACTTACAGACCTTTTAAAAATAAAAAAAAATAGATTCAAAACAATACAGAAAAACTGTAAAGCTCTCTGACAGCCATCCAGATACATTTATAACTGACTGCCAAATTATCTTGTAGTTGTTTGGATAGTCTTTTAATTAACTCTTTTATTTAAAAATTAATTATCCTATCTAGGTAGTCTAAGAAAAGTAACTCTATTTTTCTTCCTTAATTTCTCCCACCATATAAAAATATCTCAAAAATCTTTACTTTTGTAATGAACTAATAGCCAGTGAAAATAGACCCCAGGATTAGTACAGTTCCACTTTGAAAGAAAGCATGTTGGCACAAAAAAAACCTTGGTTTTTTTTTTTTTCAGCTCTCATCCTTATTTATATACAAACAGTGAGTCGGTTGGTTCATCAGTTTTGTGCATTCATTTCGTAGTCACAATTACAATTACCTTACATAATAATTCTTATTATAAATCCAAACTTATATATCCTCATATCATTATTAAAGAAAAAAAGATTTGACTATACTTTTATTCAATCATGCCTTATGAGATAACTATAATTTAAGTAATTTACTCGAAATCAATATTATTCCTTATTGTCTAACATTCTAAATATTCTATTTTTGTATTTCATCATTCAACCATTGATAGAAAAGATCCCAAATTATATAAAATTGTTTATCTTCTTGCTCTCTAATTTCAAAAGTCAATCTACTCATCTCAGCACATTCCAATATTTTCTTTATAACTTCTTCCTGCAATGGAATTTTCTCATTTTTCCAGTTTTTTGCAGATACAATCCTAGCCGCAGTTAACACATTTACAATCAAATATTTCAAATCTTTACTATAAACATCTGGTAAGATTCCCAATAGAAAAAGCTCCGGTTTCAAATCTATATGCTTCTTTGTCATTTTTTTCCAACCACATGCGGATTTTAGTCCAATATTTTCTAGCATCCTCACAAGTCCACCACATATGGTAGTATGAACCAGGTTTCTGATGACATTTCCAACATTTTTCGGATTTGTTCTTGAACATTCTTGCAATCCTTGTCGGGGGAAAATGCCACCTGTAAAACATCTTATACAAATTTTCTTTATAGGCTGTGGACATTGTCATTTTATAGTTTTGCACCCATAATTTCTGCCATTTCTCTAAGTCAATCCCGTATCCAAAATTCCTCCCCCAAGCAATCATAGTTTCTTTAACTTGTTCTTCCTCTAGCTTAATTTCCAATAAGTAACCATATAGCTTTTTAATCACCTTTTCATCAGTACCCATCAAAATCTTATCTAAATCAGTCTGTTTATCATAAAATCCCTCTGTTTTGGAATCCTCCTCATACCTTGAATGTATTTGCACATATGAAAACCAATTCATCTGTATACCTTGTTCCTCTAAGTTTTGTATCGATTTAAGTTCACCCTTTTCATCTAGTAATTCCCCATATCTAACTGTTTGTTCCTTTTTATAAATTATAGGATAAGAAAACGCTTCTATCGTCGATAACCAAACTGGAATTTTCAAATAACATTGTTTTTTTATCTTCTCCCAGTTTATCCACAAAGACTCCCGTATATAATGTCTTCTAAAATAACCCTGTGTTTTGGTTCCCTTATACCATAGAAAAGCATGCCAACCCAACAACAAATCATGACCTTCTAGCGTCAACAATCTAGTCTTCCTTAATGTTAACCATTCTTTAACCCACATCAAATTTGCAGCTTGATAGTACAACTCCCAATTAGGCAGGCCAAACCCTCCTCTAGTTCTAGCATCCTGTAAGAGCTTTAGCTTTATCCTTGCTTTCTTGCCTTGCCATATATACTTCAACACAATTTTATTTAAGTCCTCAAAAATAGTCTTTTCCAAGCCTAATTGGTATTGTTTGAAACAAAAATAGGATTCTGGGTAGAATATTCATCTTAATTGTTGAAATCCTCCCTATTAATGACAATTGTAAGTTTTCCCATTTCTTCAAATCTTGGGCTATCTGTTGTTTAAGTTTAATGCAATTGTTCTCTTTTAATGTACTACATCTTGGCGTCAAATATATCCCCAAATACTTAACCTTGTTTGTAACTTTGGATTTTCAACAATTCTGCCAATTCTTCTCTTTGTCTTAGTAACATATTCTTTGACAAGATCTTTGTTTTATCTTTATTTACTTTCAGACCGGCCACCTCACCATATGTCTCTATCTTTTCCAGCAGCTTCAAGGCTGTTTCTATAGGATCTTCTAAAATAAAAACTAGGTCATCTGCAAAAGCTTGTAATTTAAATTCTTCCTTTTTAATTTTCATTCCTTTTATAGTTTTATCTTCTCTGATATTTCTGTTCAACACTTCCAAAGTCAATACAAATAGCAAGGGAGAAAGGGGACAACCTTGTCTTGTGCCTTTTCTTATATTAATAGAATCTGTAAATTCTCCCTCCATCATTACCTTAGCTGTTTGTTCATTGTAAATTGCTTCTATTGCCTGGATAAATCTTCTAGCAAAGCCCATCTGTTCCATTAAAAGTAACATAAATCTCCAGTTCACATTATCGAATGCCTTTTGGGCGTCTAAAAATATCAAAGCCATTTGCTTTTCAGGATGCGCCTCATAATATTCCAAAGTATCCAGAACTACTCTCATATTGTCTCTAATTTGCCGCTTTGGCAAAAACCCATTTTGGTCTGGATGAATAAAGTTATTCAAATATTTTTTAAGTCTTTCTGCTAGTATTGAAGCAAAGATTTTATAATCTGCATTTAATAAAGAAATCGGTCTGTAATTCTTAATTTGAAGTGGATCCGCCTCCTCTTTTGGAATAAGTGTAATATAAGCCTCTGACCATGTTTTAGGTATCATCTTCTTTGACATAGCTTCATTCATAACTTCTAGCAATGGAATACACAGTGATTCTTGAAAAGTTTTATAAAATTCTACAGGAAGCCCGTCTGGACCTGGTGCTTTTCCATTATTTTGCTTCTTAAGTGCTTGACTTAATTCCATCATTGTTATATTACTTTCTAACATTTCTTCAGTCTCTTTAGGTATCTTAGGTAAATTTGCATTCTGCAGGTACTGTTTAACTTTCTCCTCATCAATATCTTCTTTCTTATATAAATATCTATAAAAGTCTTGAATAATTTCTTTTTTCTCTTTGCTGCCATGACAAATTTGACCTTGGTCATCTATTAACTGCAATATTTTCCTCGACTCTTTCTCCTTTCTCAACTTGTATGCTAGCCATCTACCTGGCTTGTTTGCTTCTTCAAAATAATTATGTTTAGCATTCCTAATTTTCTGTGCCAGTTCTTCTTTCTCTATTAAGTCCATTTTATGTTTAGTTATATCCAGTTTCAGTTTAACATCTTTTTTCTGTGGCATTTTCTGCAGTTCTTTTTCAAGTCTTTTATACTCATCCTCCAAGGCTTTAAGAGCTTGCCTTTTCTTAATATTCTTTTTCCTTGTGTAGTCTATTATCAAACCTCTGGCATATGCCTTCATTGTATCCCAAACATTCTGTATTGAAGTGTCTTCTTTTCTATTTTCTTTAAAAAAAAAAGGCCAGTTCTTTCTCCATCCATTGTATAAATTCTTTCTCCTTTAAAATAGTATTATTTAACGTCCATCTCGATCTTTTTTTTTGTCCCTTCCATTTAATTGTCAATGGGTTATGATCAGCCCAAGTACTTGTTTCAATATTTACTTCTTGAACACTAGATATTAAATCTGTTGAGATCCAAATCATATCAAGTCTGGACCATGATAAATGTCTATTTGAATAGAAAGTATATTGCTTAAGTTTAGCATTTCTTTCTCTCCATATGTCTTTTAAAGTTAATTCATCTATCATTTTAAAAAAGGATTTAGGAAAAACCTTGTTTTTAGTCTCCCTTGTAGAATACTTGATTATATTTTAAAAGAAGATATTTAACATTCTAAGATGGAAGTAAAAATATCCCCTTGATGTTGTGCAATATGTGTGTGCTTGTTTCTATATAAATTATTTTAGAACAGAAAGTCACACCCAGATCACCACACAATTGGATTAAACTCCTGTAAGAGAGTCAGTCTTTGGACATAATTGGAATAATTTAGAATGTAGAAGTTTTAATGCTGGCAGATCAACCTCCCCATGGCAGAATAATTTAGCTTTTGAAATCAGTGAACTTCTAGAAGGCTTCTAGATCCATTCAAAGTGCTGGTCATCTACTACAAAGCTTTATATGGATTAACACCAGGATTCATCAAATACTATTTCATCAGATACTGCCTTGCCATGGTTGAATCTGCCCATCCAATACAAACATCTTAAGAGCACATGCTAAGAATCCTTGCTATAATTATGAGTGCCATCACCACTCAAGATACATCAAATCTCTCCCAATGCTTCAGAATCTAGTTTCCCCATATTTATACAGCATCCTCAACAACTTATTTTGCAATGTTTTGCTTTAGTTGATGATTCATGGGTGTTCATCTTGGAGCAGATTGATTGAACTGTGGTGGTGCAGTGGTTTGAATTTAATACTACAAGCTAGCAAGATAACTCACTGCTACAAGCTAACTGCTCACTCCAGGAGTTTGATCCTGACTGGCTCAAGATTGACTCCATCTTCCTCCTTCCGAGATCAGTAAAATGAGAACCCAGATTGTCCAGGGCAATATTCTGACTCTTGAAACAGTTTAGAGAGCATTGTAAAGCATGAGTTGTTCTTATTGTTAGTCACAAAGTCATGTCGGACCATTGCAACCCTATGGACAATGTCCTTCCAGGCCTTCCTGTCCTCTACCATCCCGTGGAGTTCATTTAAGCTCACACCAACTGCTTCAGTGAATCCATCCAGCCACCTCATTCTCTGCCATCCCCTTCTTCTTTTGCCCTCAATCATTCCCAGCTTTAGGGTTTTCTCCAGTGAGTCTTTCCTTCGCATTAGGTGGCCAAAGTATTTAAGTTGCATCTTCAGGTTCTGGCCTTCTAAAGAGCAGTCAGGGTTGATCTCCTCTAGGACTGACCAGTTTAATCGCCTTGCAGTCCAAGGGACTCACAGGAAGTGTTTTACTTCATAGTAAAACACTATGTAAAACACTAAAATATAATAAAACACTATGAAGAAGCAATTAAGTCTAAGTGCTATTGTTAATAGTGTTACGTTGCTTTTTTTCTTTGTTATATGCTATCCAATAGCCTTCAGACTTGCATAAATTACAAAAAAAAAAAAAAAACCTAGCCTAGATGTATATGTAGATAAATATAGAAATAAGTCCTAGGAATGTTTACCCTTATTTTTAGTTTCTTAATTGTAATTATAAAACTTTGTAGCTTATAGAACTCATGCAGTTGTTAGGAAAATAATTCTGTAACCACCATTTACTGAACAAAACATATTTGCTTCACAAATATTAAAATTGCACATAAATCACCGTTTGGCTCAATATGTTGTGAAAATTCAGTCCATATGATTAGATGTAAAGGAGAGAGGAAAAGTTTAACTTTTTCTGTCTTCTCTTCAGTGATAAGCATCACCTTCCCACAGTCCCAAAACACTATTCTTGTTTGCAAACCATTATATTATATGTATGGCTATCAGGTTTAAATAGCTACAATATGTTCCAGATAACCCTTTCTTTGTACTATGATCTAGTCACATCTGGCAACAGTAAGTTGCAAATGTACTTTGTGTGCTGTGGCAGAATTTTCCTTTTAGCAGTTTAATTAAATATGGTGCTTATTTGTTTCGTTTCATGTTGCTTAGCTTTTATGTCACGTGACAGGCCAGAGCATCTGTTTCTATTCTCTTTTTTTTCCAAATCTCCCAGCTTTTAGTTTATAGCTGTATATCAGTTTGGGAAGCACAGACTGAAATACTCAGGTAGTGCAATGCTGCACAGTTTCTGAGGCTATCCAAGATGTTAGCAAATCACAGTGTCACATACCATTCAACATCAGTCTTGGCTTAGGATTACATCCAATGTGTTAACTCCGGTTTTCTTGCTCTTAACAGTAGCCAAATGCAAGGAAAATTACTGCAGCTTTTCTTATTGCTCATCTTCAGCTTATTAGGCTGTGCAGCACTATGAGATATAGAGAAAAAAAGCAGTTGCTTTAAAAGGTGGTAAAAAGGTTTTATGATCCTCATATCATTGTTTGGGATCCAAAACGAAACTCTGCCTACTTTTCTAGGTGTGAATATATCCATTCCTTTCTCTTACTTCTAAAGGTCAAAAATATCACCTAATCACCAAGTTTCAGTCAAATGATTTTTTTTTCATTTAAATTGCAAAGCTGTGAAAATGCAAGCAGAATCGATAGCAAAGTATGACAGCTAATGGTATTATTCCTGGTAGAAAAAAATAATTAAATGGCTTTCTTCCTTCTGCACCCTTCAAGAAAATACTTCCTTTATATCTGGTGTTGGAATTTGTAAGAAAAAGAATACATACATTACAGTAGAAGAACAGTCAATGAAAATACCACATATGCTGGACACTGATATTTTCTGAAAAGCAAGTTTTATGAGCCTTGGCCTATTAATGTTTGGATATCCTAATTTGTCTGTGACAAAGAAACCTTGCTTTGATCTCTCTTGCCTATAATCTATAAATATTTATTTCCTATTTTGGGTCTTTGGGGCAAGGGAAGGGAATTATATATGATATTTGAAATTATTACATACTACCTTATTATAGGCCAAATTGAAAAACTCATTATCAAATCTACATATTATTTCACTGTCTGAGAAGTAGCATATAAGCAGAGAGCTAGACCATGCTATGCTTGCTAATATATTCTCATTGATACATCATGTGCTTAGCAACTGCTTTCCCAAATCTAAAAGCTGTGCTCAGCAAGTGTCTGATAAGCTTCACTGCTATATTTACTGAATTTAGAACTATTATGTTATCTTCAGCAGTAAGTTCACAGCTCTTTCCCTGTAGCTTTCTGAGGTAAAGGAAAGACTTAAAGACCTCTCTCCAACGTGTTCTGAACTTGTTCTTCCAATGTGTATTCTGTCCTTTCCTAATGTATTTTCCTAATGAATTTTCCTAAAATTCCTCACAAATTTCCTTTTCTTTTTCCACTTCTCCCCATTCCCTGCCTCCCCAAATATAATTAAGAGGAAATTTTTAATCACTGAAGACTTTCCATTGAAAAACAATAACTTTACTCATTTATAAGAAGAAAACTGTCCAAACATCTTACAGCAACTATTCCACTGCTTTTCATAGAAGAAACCTTACTCTTCAGGAAACTCCTGCTCCTACCTCTGAAGGTACTTCATTGCTTTTGCAGATGGCTAATTGCTACACACACAAACACACACACACACATGATTGCCCCGCTTAAACAACTCTGGCTGGCTCACAACAACACTATAAAAGCAATAACTGTAAAATAATCATGAAATAGTAAAACAATAAAGCAACAATCCTGTGCCTTAATACTGTCTTTCTGTCCCATCCATCCATCCATCCATCCATCCATCCATCCATCCATCCATCTATCTATCTATCTATCTATCTATCTATCTATCTATCTATCTATCTATTATCTCTCATCTCTACAATGTAATTATTTCCTCAGTCCTATGCTTAGTTCATTAATTAGTGCTAGCATTAGAATATAATCATAGTTCAGCACAGGTTATCAGGTGTTCTTATTATACACACATAACATAACACAACACAGCATGACAGCAGTATATAAAATCAGAGATCATGAAGCTTTTGCTGAATGCATTCATACAGTAATGGAAGCAGTTAAAAGTGCACCTTCAGCAATGTGTAAATGAAGTTTACATGCTCAGTGTAACTGACCAACAGTAGGACTTAAGCTACTCTCATGGTCAAATTGCCTTGTAAAATAAGTAATGACAAATGAGTTTCCTCTTTAAATACATTCAAAAACTTGTTTAGAATGCCCCTTTTGTAATTGAAAGGAAGATGAGATTTATGAGTGAAAGTGTGTGTCACTGGTTTTGTTAGAAGCTTGACATTATATTTCTGAAACTTCAGTTACTGTATATTTATCACTCACCAGAACTCATTTCAATCTGTGGATTCTGTATTAGGGAGAAATTGTATATTATTCCATAGGTGTATTTGTGTGTGTCTCTATTTTCCTGATATATTATAAGAATAGTTTCCTGTAATGGTCAAGTGGTTCTTGGTTGAGTTGGGTATCTATAGAAATTAATTAATTAATTAAAATTACAGGTAAATTCTATATTAGGCTTAAACAACTTGGTTTTTTTCATATTTAGAAAGCTCTTGTTTTATTTAAACCTTAAAAAAAACCATCTCCCAAATGTTTGACGTGTACTTCCAGGATCATTTTTATCATATCCTTTTTACTATCACTTCTATGTCTTCTCCCTTTTCTTCTTCTCTTTCTGATGTGGAAATCTAAGAATTTCAACTAACTCTATAACAATATTCATATAAGATTTAATAAGCTAATTGCACTTTGGAATAATATTGAACTGCATAACCATTCCTTTAGCAAACTCTTGTTCATTGTACATAGGTTCTATATACCTATATGCTTATTAAGATATTCTCAAGAGTATTATTAGTGAGTTAATACAGTTGCACAGTCTTCTGAAGGACAAGAATAATCTATATCTTTAATGTAATCTCCCAAATAATCCAAAGAGGCAACAACTTAGTAATAACCTATTTGAAATAAACAATTGAACATATTCAGGTCAGTATGGAAAATGCCATAACCCAAAAAATATTTACAATCGCATCCAAGGGAAAGCAGATAAATTTGAATGTTTGATTTAAAAAATGTACTAGTCAGTTTTATGAGGTTTACTCCAGAAGTGGTATTCAGCAGGTTCTGACCAGTTCTGGAGAACCGGCAGCAGAAATTTTAAGTAGTTCAGAGAACCAGCAAATACCACCTCTGACTGGCCCCGCCCCATGTATTCTCTGCCTGCCGAGTCCCACCTGATCAGCTGGGTCTTCTTTTGTTGCCCTGCACAGGAGAATAGAGCTGGAAAGCAGGTTAGTGGAATGGGGAGGGAATGGGATTTTGCACTAACCTTCCCCCTGGAGTGGGGAAGAAATGGAGATTTTACATTATCCTTCCCCTGCCACGCCCACCAAGCCAGGCCCACAGAACCAGTAGTAAAAAAAAAATTTGAATCCCACCACTTGTTTACTCCCATCCCAAATATGTGCATGTGTTTGCATGTAGATAAATACATATACAGCCAAGTAGTGATTTTTTGTGATAAACTATGCTATATCGCATCTGTAGCATGGCTATATAAATGCTCAAAAAAACTGTTTGGTACTGACACAAAATCAATTAGTCTGTAGTTTCCCAGCTTTTGCTTCTTCCTCTTTTTGAAACTAGAAGTAATATCTGATGTCAGTCTTTCAGTCTTCTGGGACCTTACCAGCAATCACCTCCACTACAGGTAGTTCTTGACTGACAACAGTTCATTTAGTGACCATTCAAAACTGCAACAACACTGGAAAAAGTGGCTTAGGATTGTTTTTCACATTTAAGACTGTTGCTGCATCCCCATGGTTACATGATCAAAATTCAGGCACCTGGCCACTGACTCATATTTATGATGGTCCCAGGGTTCATGTGATCACGTTTTGTGACCTTCAGACAAGCAAAGTCAATGGAGAAATAAGTTTCACTTAACATCTGTATTGCTAAACTTAATAACTGCAATGATTCAGTTAAAAATATGGCAAGAAAGGTTGTAAAATGGGGCAAAACTCATTTAACAAGTGTCTCACTTAGCAACATTATACTCAATATAGCCCTGAGATCTTTCTTACTTTCTTAACATATATGAAAAAGCGAATTTAATAAAGTTGTTCAGAATGAAATAGTTGATAATGTACTATTGTTGTTCGCAATTAAATAAAGGTGTTCGGAATAAAATATTTGGAATATTTGCAGTATTTCCACAACAAATTTTGGTGTTGATCTAAGTAAATCTGCTATTAATGAATTCATCCCGTGCATTTCTGCCTTTCTTAAAATAATAATAGGATAAACTAAGAAAAGTACTGATTTTTTGTTTGTCCATCATGACACTTTTCAGAGTAAACGATATGAATCCTAGACATTTAATGGCTTTATTTTTTACTGGGAAGCTCAGAAAGTATATTTGCTTTTAAATGTTTTAGCCAGCAAAAACATTTTCCATACATTATTCTAAACCCATGATTGGAGTGATATGCAGAAGAACAAAGACTCTCTATTCACCATAACTGGTGTAAACTGGTATGCAGTCTGAAAATAGATTGATAAAAATAGGTTCATAAAAATTACAAGCAGCTGTAGAAGACTTGATTGGCAGTGAAGCCTTAATGCCTTTTTGGCTATGTAGTTACAGTGGGCTCTAGCACTTAGATCATTAGAGATGAGTACTCCAAGGTCCTTGACAGAGTTTGGATCATCAACAAGGTCTTGACTATTCATCCTGTATTTTATTTTCTGATTTATTTATTTTTTGCCAATATGTAAGACAGAGCTTTTGTTTGTTGAGATTTGAAGCTGCCATTTGATTGACCATTCTGATACATAGTCAAGGTCTTTTTGAAGGGTAGCAGTATTGTCTGTGGTGTTGAATAGCTTTACATCATTAGTGAAAAGAATGCAGTTGTTCTTAATATGATCACAGAGGTCATTCATGTAGAGTATGAAGAGGGTTGGTTCTAGAACACTGCCTTGGGGGACACCACTGTTGGCAGGTACAGAATTTGATAGGATGCTCCCAATTTTAACCATTCATTGTCTGTTTGACAGGAATGCTTCTATCCAGTTATGCAGGTGTCCAGAGATACCATAAAATTTTAGTTTTAGAAGTAGTTTGTCATGTACCACTAAATCAAAGGCTTTACAGAAGTCTATGTAAATTGTGTCTATTACTTTGGCCTGATCGAGTTGTGTAGTTCATATGTTTTTGCAGTGTAAGAGTTGCAGATTACAGGATATTCTTTTTCTGAAACCAAAATGTTTATTAGACAGTTGGTTGTTTGTCTTTAAGTGGGGGATAATGGACTGGTTAATAATTGATTCCATGACTTTACAGGTGATGCAGCATAAAGAGATTGGTCTGTAATTTTCAACTAGGCTGGGATCTCCCCTTTTGAAGATGGGGATGACCTTGGCTAGTGACCATAGTTTTGGCAAGGAGCTGGTCCTGAAGGTTTTTTCAAAAATTATGCTTAGAGATTCGGCTATGGCAGTGGATAGCTTTTTTAAAAAGTAGGCACATATTCCGTCCAGTCCAATAGATGGTTTTAGATTGCGTAGTGCTTTTTCAACATTGTCTTCTGTAAAATCGATATTTATTAGATCATTGTAGATGTCTGTGGTTCGAGTAGGAAATACTGGGTATGATTCATTACTGTTTACAAATACTGAGCCAAAAAATGTGTTAAAAATGTTGGCTTTAATGGTGTCATCGTTGCAATCTTTACCATTAGGTCCTTTCAGGGGTGGGATTGACCTTGAGTCTTTTAATTTGTTGTTTACAAAATTGTAGAAAGTGTGGGTGGAGTTGGTGCATAGAAGGTTTTCCTCTTGTTTAATGTGATAATTGGTGCATTCAGTCTTTATTTGGTGGCATAATTTTTTGTATCAGCTTTTGAAGTTGGCAATGTGATCAGATTTGTTTTTCTGCCAAAGTGATTTATTTTTGGATTGAAGCTTCCTTATTGTTTTGGGAAATCTGTTTTTTTCTGGTTTTGGGAGTTGCTATTGGTACATATATAGTTTGATGACTTTTTTGACTTCAAGTAAAAATATGTTGTAATGGTCTTCAACAGTATTGCATCCAGTGAATAGAAATTGCCAATCAAGGGATGGGAGATCGTTGTTTATAAGATCATAGTTGCCTTTTTTGAAGTTATAATTGGGGATCATGTTGTGATGATTTTTGTGTGGATGTATGTTGAGGCAAAAGTCAATCATGTTGTGGTCGCTGTTGGAAAAGGGTTCTTTAATTTGTATTCCATAAATTGAATTCAAACTATTGCAGAAGATGAGATCAAGGCAGTTGTTAAGTTTAATATTGTTGGTTACTAGTTGTTCTAGTCCCAGATTTGTTACAGCATTGTAGAAGTTTGCATGTATGGGTTCAGTTTTACATTCGTTTAGGGTCCAGTTAATGTGAGGTAGATTGAAGTCACCAAGAAAAATAAAATCGTGTGGGCAGGATGTTGCCCATGTTAGTAGTGAATTTAGCTTGTTTACATGTTCGATGTCATAATCAGGGGCTTTGTAACATAGTAGGTATTGAAATGTGATATTTAAGGACAGTTCACAGATGATGGTCTCAGGAAGAGCAAGCTCCTGGGTAACTTGGATGGTTTTTTTAGATGTAAGGACTTTTTATAGAAGATAGCAACACCACCTTGTCTATAGATTTCATGATCTGATCGATACACATGATGCTGTGGTAATGGAGTCTGGGAGAGATGCATTGAGCCATGTTTCACAGACAAATATGATGTTAAATTTAGCCATATTTAGTAAGAGGAGAAATTCAGGTATTTTATTCACAAGGCTTCTAGCATTGAGTAGCTTGCGTTTAAGGCCAGTTGTAGTTGGAATAGAGGTAGTTATGGGCATGAGTGCTTAGTCTTGGGTGATGGTGGATTGGTTGAAGTAGGGTTGGATGCTGAGTTGTGGGTTCTGTGACTTACTTTTGATACACTCAGCACGGTAGTCAATGTACAGATCCTTCTTTCCATTGTCTAGATGTTGCATATTGTTTCTTTGAAAATACCACTTTGGAACACCAGAGATACAGAATGGCAGAATCTTAGCTGTTTTATTGGTGAACTGTGAGTTGCATGTAAGCCATAAGAAAGCTTACAAATATAAAATAATAAAACAAAATATTGAAGTGAATCTGGGAAAGGAACATTCATTTGCAGAGATTGCAAGTACCTACGATAAAATCTCATGACACACATGTATACCACACAGACCACAGTGTAAAAGAGGCTTTCTGGTGGTATTTATGTTCACTTTGCAGTATATAAAAAAATAGTTGTTTATTTTTTTTATTTTTCAAGACATTGTGTTCCTAGGCTGGGAAATAAAAAATGATGCCTTTGGAAAAAAATTCTCTTGTTCTATTTCAGGTTTTTTGACTTCCCATTGAAAGTTCCATTTAAGAAATACATTCTAAGTAATTTCACTGCAACTGCCCCAGAGATGTTAAAGGAAAGAGAGAGAGAGAGAGAGAGAGAGAGAGAGAGAGAGAGAGAGAGAGAGAGAGAGAGAGAGGAGGGGCAAGCAAGCAAAAATATATCTTCCTTATGAACTTGAACCTCATCTGTATGTAGTTTGATATCTGTTTGTCCATCCTTCTCTTTTTTTTAAGCAAGTGTACAGAGGATTGCAAAATGAACAATGACATTTGCTGCTCCTAAGAATTCTAAGCATCCCGCTGATTCTCAATTTTATAACTGATAAAGCTCTCTAAATCTGTTTCAATCTGTTGAACACCAGCACAACCAGAACCTCAAAGAGAGATAATATATTCTGGGATATATTCAATAACGTTGATGCTTCATTTCGCAGGTTCAGGAGGGTATCTTTATATATGTGTACTAAATAAAGAGTGCAAGAGGTTAACTTAGCTGTATGTGCCACTTATGACAGTACTGGCATGCTGTAAGGTTGGCAGATGGTACAGTTATATGCCTCTTTGCTGGAAAGTCTCTCTCTCTCTCCCTCTCTCTCTCTCTCTCTCTCTCTCTCTCTCTGCAAGCATCTATAATTTCATGAAAGATATGATGGAAGGGATTAAAGAAATCCCTTCTCATATTACAGTATTTGGAAAGTAAAGTCTATTAGAAGGAAGTGTTTTTGAACTAACAAATACCCAACACTCGGTGTTTGATTTATTACTTTATATTTGGTATGCATGAAAACAGCCTGCCCTTACAGAAGGCCATTGATGACTGCCTCTCAATGCAGATACATCTTGGCCCAAGAGAAGAAGCAGAACTGAAATGGAATACTTGTGCTATATCTTGACATTGGAAATGACAGATACCCCCCCCTCCTCAATTTTCAGGAGAGGATTAATGATTGGAGAGAAGCAAAATCCTAGTAATAAATCTGGCAGCATTTTTTAGATGGAGCCCTCTGAGATTTTTAGAAGACTGCTTTTTTTATGTCAAAATATAATTAAAATTTAACCACCTTAAAATGAAACTATAACCTTTTTATTCTTTTGCATTATTGTTTACCAGCTTGGAAAACAAACAAACTACTTTGTTAAAAAAAAGTTTAGATCAACTCTAAAATATGTTTTTTGCTGATGGGAATTACTTTTCAACCAATGGCTTTCTCTGGCTGGTGGGTGTGCATGTCTTTTACCTGAATCTACTTTAATCACCATTAGAGTTGTAAAGGTTTAGGTTTAGTGTCATTTTTATTATTAGAAACTGTTGCTTTGATTTAAAAAAGCTTACTTTTCAATCACAGGATATGTATATGTAAATAAATGGAAATGAATGTTCAAGAACCATAATTATCCAAGTGAGTTTGCTGTTCATCCTAAGCACTAACACCTGTAATGGAAATTAAGTGTGGATTCATTTCACTCAGTTACAGTAGGCCAGTGAAAATCTCAACTTTTCTCTTCCCCTTCTCTTTAGTCACTTAATACATAAAGTGAAGATTTACACCTCCGCCTCCCAAAGAAAAAGTGAATACACACAGCAGTAGTGTTGATTGCTTGGCTCTTGACCCATACATGCTTTATAAAATCTATTCATTTGAAATAATTGGCCAGAATACTTTTATTATGTAAATTTTCTTCTGCTCTTGTTCTTTTTCTTGTGATCATATGCAGAAAAGCACAGTATGAATGTTGCTTTCCACTTGCACAGTGTTTCAAAGTATTTTACAGGACTGTGAGGACATACAGGTACATCAGATGATCACACCAAGAGTTAATTTCTGTTTAGAGTTTCAATATGCAACAAGAGAACATTGTGAGTACACATCTAATTGGGAATCTAAAACTAAAGTTTGCCCCATGCTTTATACACTGAATTCAGTTTACTTGTTCAGATTCCTTGCTAATGACATGCAATTGTTCCATGAGAATGTATAAAAGATATGTAAAGAGTAGAGGGAACATGTCATGTGATCAAACTCACTTGGAAAGGCAGCTATTCTCAAAATGGTCAGAGGTAAAAGGAAATGAGACCGCCCAAAAACATGGTGGCTAGATACTATCAAAGCTGAAACCAGTCAGAGCATAAAAAAATAAAAGAAACTATAAGATCGAAAAATGTGTTGAGAGATGGTTCACAGAATCATCGAGAACTGACCATGATTGAATGAATAGCATCATCATCAAACAGTAGTCAACTGATGAATCTTAGGGCTGAACATTTGGGTTCTTGGTGTTCCCTGAGCTTGATTGATTTTTTTTGTAGATGTTTATCAGACAAGGTATCATCATATCACCAAGTAGTACTCACCACACTCAGAAAATTTCAATCAGCCAATGTATGAACAGTTTGGGATTTCTCTACAAACCTGACATAATAGTCATAGAAGTCATAGAACAATAGAGTTGGATGGACCTAGGAGGTTTCTAGTCCAACCCCATGCTCAATTAGGAGACCTTATACCACGGGTGGGCTGCTGGGGGTTTGAAAGGGTTCAGGAGAGCCCCTAGCTAAGATTCTTCATAGTTTGGAGAACCCCCAAATCCCACTTTTGACTGGGCCTGCCCACACAACCCGTCCCCTCCCAGGAGTCCCCACACTGCCGCTTTTGGATGTGGTAAGCGCAGGGCACACACAGAGGCTCAGGGAAGGTGAAAAATAGGCCTCCCGGAAGTTTGGGAAGGCTGGAAATGGCCAATTTCTGGCTTCCAGGAGCCTTCAGAGCCTGGGGAGGGAAAAAATGCCCCTCCACAGTACAGTACAGGCAGCCAACTAGGCCACATCCACTATGGCCATGTTCACCCAGCAACCAGGAAATGAACCCATTGCTAAAAATTTTGAAGCCCACCCCTTCCCTATACAATTGCTCTCACCATCAGGAAATTTCTCCTCGGTTTTAGGTTGGTCCTCTCCTTGGTTAGTTTCCATCCATTGTTTCCTGTCTTGCCTTTTGGTGCAACTTTAGTAATCACCAACTTTACGCAACTTTAGTAATAATCAGAAGGGTGTGCTCATCAGAGCTATTGTTGCTGTTTACCAACATCATCATGTAAGCTTTAGCAGATCATGAAAAATAGGCATTTTATTTTTCTGTCTAGTCTAGTGCTGTCTGCTCTGACTGGCAAGTAGCTGATTATTAGCAGGGTATTCCATAGTTTACCATCCTATTATTTTAAATAGATGCTTCAGAAACTCTTAATCATGTGTTGTACATTATCATTGAATGATGATTCCTCCCATTTTAAGTGAGAAATTATTATAGAAATATTTTAATGTAACTGTAGGAAAATTAAGAAACAGAATTAAAGGAGAATTGTTACCAGGAGATGTATTTTTGTTTCCCCAGTTTTCAAATTGGTTCCATTTATTACTATTAAAGAACTGTTTACCCACCGGGTTTAATAGACCTGAATGGACTGTTTTTTAATATATATATATATATGTTTTATGAGGCCTTATTCTTCTGAAAACATTTATAAGAGAATAAGCATATGGAAGCTTGAACTTATTATGTTTAAAAACAGGTTGGCTTTTCTATAGCTTCTTTTGTTTCTTTCCAGTGAATGAAGGTCGAAAAGAAATCAAAGTTGATTGTTTTAAAAGATATTGCATAAATAGAATATTCATCCATTCTTTTTTTAAAAAGCTCACTTTAACAGTGGCCCTGGAGCTGAAATATCATGCATATATCATATCGTATGGCAGGCATTGTTTGTTAAATAACCTTCTAGCTTTTGATGTGCGTCATTCATTGAATCATAAAAATCATAGGGTTAGAAGAGACCTTGGAAATCTTTTAATTCAACTCCCTACCCAAGATAGGACTCCTCATACCATCTCAGACAAATGGTTTTCCAATCTTTTCTTGAAACATTCAAGGATGGAACACCCACAAGTCCAGGATGTAGGTGTTCTGTCCTAGGCTTCCCCCAAAAGCACTAAGCAGACTCTTTGTCCCAACCAAACACTTTTTATTAAGTGAATGTGAATTTCTTGCATTCACATTCAGCCAATGGCCTGGCAAGCAGTCTTTCAAGGGTATAATTAGGAACTCAAACCTTATCTATCTTGGAAAGCTGCCTGGTAAATATTTCCAAATGCAGTGCTGACAAGGAAGGGTTTAGCACAGAACTTCTAGAATGCACAGACAGATCTTCACAATCATGGAATGAATGAATGGTTTACTGCAAAAGCCCCCTCCCCTTTTGCTCCTCTTTTAATCCTTATGGGAGGGCCCATTCATCATCCACCTGTGGCTTTACTTCCACATCGACCCTGAGTTCATAATTGTTCTTTCCTTTTGGCAGCTCTGCACATGCGCAGGCTGGGAACTGGTAGCTGCTTCCTGGCTGCCCTCGCCCCATCTCTGCCCCTGACGCAGATCCCTTGTCCAAGTCTTCCTCAGCCTCCAGGATTGGCCCAGGTTCCTTCCCAATTTCCTCGCTGTCTGACTCTACTGCCAGCTCTGCCAGCCACTGGCAGGCCACAACAGCAGGTTGTCCCACTGTTTCATTCAAACAGCCAGTCTTCCATGGATAAATAGAAGCAGGTGTTTGCAGAATCTGGATGTCAGTCTCTTAAAGCAGACTTTCAAATATTTTCCAATGTTGATATTCATGTGAGATTATCTTTTGAACAACATTAAATGAATTCTCTTTCCAACTGAGGTTGGCAAGGTGAACTTTCTATCTTTCTATCTTCTATCCCAAATGCCATCATAATCAAATGACACTATAAGAACTGTCACCATCTGATCTGCAGTTGTAGAAAGCTTGTTAAATACAGAAATCTTAATCATTCAGGATGATTGTTTCAGTATAAAACTAAATTTGGGGAAAGTTGACCATTGGATATTATCTTTTGCCACATGCAGCCTTCCTGATCCTTGAACTTTGCAACTGGGAAATGGGAACTTCACAGAATTCAGATGATAATTTATCCCTTGATGAATGACTAATGTGAACTTTTTCACTGAAGTCCAAGCATTGATTTTGATTTTTTTTTATTTTGAACACCTTTCAACACTTCTTATTGAAGATAGCACCATTCAGACAGAATGATGAAATGCCTGTTCAATGAATGTATAGGCTATTTTCTTATCACGACAAGACTGGAGCCCCTTTCATCATAAACAGCTAAGTTAAGGCTGGGTTGTAGAATAAGACTAGTGAAAACAGTACAGAGAATTGAAAGACATCAAGGTATTGTGGAAGCAACCAGTTTAGGTATTGTGGCTGCTGTGTTTATAGCCTCTGTGGCCAGAGACATTTGGAAAGATTTTGTCTTAAAATAATTATTATTTCACATTTTTTCTTCTTTTATGACCTTGACATCCCTTTATTCAGTTGGGATGACTAAATGGAGTTAAGTGTTTACTGGCTGGATACCCTTCCTGATGCCTACACAGAGTTCACAGCAGATATTTCTTCTTTGTGCTCTGATAGAGAAACATCTATTGCTGCATAGGATTGAACTTTCAACCTTCCGAGTGGGATTCGAACATCTTCACCTTTAGGCCACCAGTTCACACCAAATATTATTTCACATAATAATCATTCAGTATATCAGTTGATAAGTAGGTTAGCTGTACAAAGTATGAATTAATATTTCTGAAGGTATGAATTAACATTAGTGAAGTATATGATCTGATAATGTGCATCCATTGTTGTAATGGATAGTGGACATGTGAGTTCAACAGGAGAATGCTTTTGTAAAAGCAAAGACTTTTAATTACAGAAACATCTGTTCTAGAGGAAAAAAAGTGTTCAAAGTGTTCTCTGGATTCAAAGCTAATCCATTTTCTTATTCTTCCTAGTAGTTTATATGGGAGGCAGTGAAAATTGACAAATTTGTCATAAAAAATTGGAAGCTTCATTGGTGATATTATTTGGATTTTTTTATTTTTTTGCATTTCTGATTGCATTATTTATATTTGTAGGTTAGCACACCTACATGCATAAATGCATAATTATTATGCAAGAATCATCAGTGATGAATCAAAGTTAGATTTGATAGACACCTTTGATAGATGTAATAGACTGATATCCATTGTCTAGCAGCACTTCTCACCAAACTTAAAAAACAAAATGCAAAACTATGCTTGGAAAGGAAGAATATGAAGGAAGAGGAGCGCCTCCTAGTATAGACAAATTTCCAGGTGTCACATGAACTTAGGAACTCGCTGATCTTCCATTTTAAAGAACTCTCTTCTGTGCCACTATTTTTTTTATTTACTTCCAAATGTAAGACCTTTGGTTCTATTAAAAGTAATAATAAACAAGAATCTTCCTTTTCCTTCATTAGGTATAATTCTTAGCCTGTCCTGTCAGTTCTTCAATGAACGATGGAATCAAAAGGACTAAATAATTTAATAATCTGAGTTCTGTAAGTGTATACTCAGAAATAAATTCCACCAAATTCACCTTGCTTCCAAGGCAATGATACTATGCTATGCTTCTCTTTCCTGCTGCTAAATCTTCAGCAAATCCTACTTACATGCAAGAAATATGAGCTAGAAATGTTTGATGACTTGAGAAACCATGTCACCTTGGACTTGTCACCAATTCACCTTCTGCTGCAAGCCCTGTGTGTAAAACAGCTGATGTGTGGCAATCGGCTATGCCGCGTGAAGCAGCTGAGTTTGAAAAGCAGGAAATAAAGGTCAGTATAGAGGTGGGTCAGGTGGAAGCTGATTGTTGGAGCAAACAGATGATCCTCGGAGCTACCCGTTCGGTTGAACTGGTATACCAACACTGATCTCATCCTCTGCCATTCCCTTTTTCTTTTGTGTTCAGTCTTTTCCAACATTAGGGTCTCTTCCAATTAGTTCTCTCTTCTTGTTTGGTGGCCAAATGAGTATTTAAGCTTCAGCTTCAGTATTTGTCCTTCCAAAGAATAATCAGGGTTGATATCCTTTAGGATTAACTGATTTGATCTTCTGGCAGTCCAGGGGATTCTAAAGTTTCTTCTCCAGAACCATAATTTGAAAGCAAATTCAAAACCCCATCCTTGTTAGGCTAATAACTACAAATAGGCTCACAATTTTATGATATTGCTCCCCTTTTTTCAGATGTGGCACCAAATATAGGAATCTTGGAGGCAGCAAATATATGCAATGAGACAGGATTGTCTCCTATTTGTCATCGAACATCTCCTCCCCCACAAAACAATAAAAAATAAATTGGGATATTTTAGTGGCCAAATCTGTGAAATATCATACAATTTGTCAAAGGTTTTTTATGGAGTTCCTTTTGCTTTTTTTTTTTTTTTTGAGTGGGGGCTAACCTGGCCAGAAAATGTTGACTTTTAGAAATGGGTGCAGAAGTGTAAAGACATGACATTGAGAAAAATATGCAATAACCATTAATTAAACATGAGATTAATCTGGGAAAACAGGTGAAAGAAACGGAAAACAGGTGAAAGAAACTCAAAATTGAGTTTGATTCTGCTTTGATTCTGTTCACTATAAGAATGGCAAAAAAAGAAACACCTCAGGTTTTTAAGGTTTTAAATTTATATTAGCACTGTAGAATTCTGGTGTTCCTTATGATGTCTGTTTGCTAACCAGTCTATCTCAAAACTTAACTTGAGTCAGCAGTTATGTATCTATAGTCAAATTTGTATTTACGGGCAACTCTTACAATCAGTGTACAGGAATGCTTTGCACCAGTGATGGTATTCTACTGGTTTAGCCCAGTTCGACTGAACCAGTAGCTCCAAGGATCATCTGTGAGCGAACCAGTTCACTCCAACAACTTTTATTTCCTGCTTTTCAACCTCAGCTGCTTCATGCAACACAGCTAATTGCCACCCATCAGCTGTTTTACACCCAGGGCTTGCAGCAGAAGATGAGTTGCAAATGCTGTGCATGCGCAAAGCACACCATTGGCATGTGTGCATGCGCAAATTGCATATTCACACTGAACCAGTAGGAAAAATGTTTGAAACCCATCACTGCTTTGTACCCTTCTTACTTTCTGAATATTCATACAAATTCTTCCAGATTCTTGAACGTCAACTGTTTATATTATACAAATATAATAACATGGAATATATTGGTATTTAGCATGAGACATCAATATGCATATTCATATTACATTATGTTAGTATACATGAGCCAAAAATCTTGATAATGTGAGTCAGCCATTATCCTGGAAAGTGACAGTTAATTTTTTGTGTTTTATATATTGCTCCATAGGAGCTCTCAGGAAAACAAACAGGCTAGCATTATTTTTCATGGCAGCAATTCCATTTTCACTTATGTTTTTGCTTGAATTCTCATCTCTGTTCTCCTTCAAGAAATGAAAGTAACTAAGACAAAGAGAGAGAGAGAGAGAGAGATGGGGGGAGGGAGGAAGGGAAAAAGGAGAAGGAGAAGGAGAAAGAGAAGAAGGAGAAAGAGAAAGAGAGAGTGAGAGAGATTACAGAAGCAGAAATCTGCATATTCTAAGTTACAGTTAAATTTAATCATTGGCCAGTTTTGTCTGACATCTGTTTGACTCATCCCAAATACTGGACAACAACTACAACTTGAACAGGATCATCATGAATTTCAGAAAATTGGATTTAAAATTTGTATATGGATTTTGAGTATTCAAGGCCATTCACACATGTTATTTGA
Source organism: Pseudonaja textilis (assembly GCF_900518735.1). The sequence goes on from NW_020769323.1 coordinate 15,769,429, forward strand.
AATAATCTTTAGTTGAACTGTCCCTACACTCTGAGGGTAACCAAATGATTTGCTAAAAGTAAACTAGTAAATTGACAGGCAGTCACTTTCAGAAATTGATGCATTAAGTCAATTTCCCTTTCATTTTTTTCAACTTTTACAATCATAATGTCATAAAGTCTGTTGCATGCCTGTTTATTTTTTTATTCATTTTCTTCTGCAACTGCATTAGTTTTTATTATTAACGCCCCCCCGCAACATAATCAAATATGCACTTCTATATCTTCTTTTTCCTAATATGGAAAAATATAATTTGACTATAATTTTGAATATTTTTCATACTAATCTGTAATCTATATATTTTTTATTTATAACAGGAGTTTTATTTAGCGGGCTCCATCACCTTTTTTATGTAAATCTGCATTTTTGCTTTATACATTTTTCCTATTCTTACCTCTTATCACCATATTACTCTACTTAGCCAAATTATGGGATAAGAAGTTGTTCCTTCTTGTCAATTATATTGTCCTTTGGTGTGGATTTAAAGAGAGATGTGGTATGACCAACCACCATGAAATAGTTTCTTCCAACCAATACTCTAAGAAGGGAAAGTAGACCAATTGTGAAACCAATTGGCAATTATTTTAACATCAGTCAGTCTAAGCCAGGCAAGGATTTCCAAGATATTTGTTAGACATGGATGAACCATTTTTCAGGTGTGTAGCTGTAGCAAGCATCTACAAGATAACTGTTTTAATAGAAGATGCACCTTTCCACTCCATTTTTGTAGTAGAAGGAATTGCAGAACCTGAGAGTGAAGTTAAGGAGGGATCAACCTAGAATCTATATATATGCACAAGTGGACAAAGTACAAACCCTTGAATTCTGTTGACTCTTATATCACTTCAAGCAGTTTCTTGACAAGATTCCTGTGCATAGACTATTAAGCAATAAATCAGGTTAATTGGACTTTGATGTGTAGACCTGTTTTTTCATATCTAACATTTTCTGCTCTATTGGCAGATATGAAATTCTGTATTTTCGATCAACTAAACAACACATGCTTTTTGTACTGTTGCGCTATTCATCCATCCATTTAATTTATACACTGCCCATCTTACCTGTCATATCATTTTCTTTCATTTTCTCACTATTCTTCACCCACAAGTTTTTTAGTCCCACTTTTACATCTTTTACAGGTTATTCTCTTGCACCCGAGCTTATATATTCTTGTGTTTTCTATCCAAAACTGTTGGTTTCCAACATTTAACATCTAATATGATGGTTGAAGCCAGCAGTTTCTTTAATACCTGCTCCTTCCTCCCTTCCTCCCTTCCTCCCTTCCTCCCTCTCTCCCTTTCCCCTCTTTCTGGAAGGACAAGAAATGCCAAGAGAGGTGCCCATGAATATAACTTGGGGATCCAAGTGTGTATCACCTACATTTTAGCTCGACAATATGATAAACATTGAATTGTGCCATAACTACTTTTTGTGAGTTCTCTCTCTCTTTCTCCCCCATTTTAACTAATCATTAACTAATACACATTTGCATTTATTCAAGTTACTTATATCTCTTCTCAAATTCAAGCCTATCTGCTTAATCTATCTTATAAACAAATAAATAAACAAACAAAAGAAACAAAAATATGTGCTGATACACCTACCCACTCAATGTATTTGCTTTACCTAACAGGTCATTATCGTGAACATGATGGATGAAGTAATGTTTCTAAAATGCTTAAGAAAAAATATGTTTGATCCCAAAAGAATTTGAACAGGTGCATAAAAGCAAAAATCTCTTTACATACTGAACTTTTGAATAACTTACTAGAGATGCTTTTTTTACAAATGCAGGGAAGAGTAATATTAAAATTATGCCACAACAGCCATTTAGAAGAATGAATGAAAGATGTGTTTTATGTATTCTTCTGGAATTTTCGGTAAATGAAATATGAGGCATGTTGGTACAATGGATTTATATTTCTTTTGAATTCACAGAATGATTCAAGCACCTTCTCAATAATTTATTTCAAATAGTGGGCAATTTATGGGCCCATCTGAAAAGGTTATTACCTAATGAAAAAGCTACAGAAATCTCATGGAATTTTCAGGACAGAGTGAAACGCATTTCTACTGGCAAGGAGCTAATATATAACTTGAATTGCTTTCCTTAAAGAAATGATAAGTTTGAGCCTTAAAATAAATTTTATTTCAGCAAATCTTCCTGGCATTCCTCTTGAATTCATGTTCTATATTCACTGACTGGTTATTTAAATGTATACCTAATTTTCATAAGACAATTAATAGTAAATAATGATAACAAACATAAATAATTTAAATTGCAAAGCAAAAATGTAAACATGCTGTGTTGAAATCTGCCCTGCAAAGTTTTCTTTGGGAAAAAAATATCCTCCTCCTCCTCCTCCTCCTCCTCCTCCTCCTCCTCCTCCTCCCAGGAACTGGGCATGTCTAGTGAAGTCTAGTAAAGAGAAGGACCAGGGGAGACATGATAGCAGTGTTCCAATATTTGAGGGGCTGCCACAGAAAAGAAGTGGTGAAAATATTTTCTAAAGCACTTGAAAGCCAGACAAGGAATAATGGATGGAAACCGAACAAGAAGAGATTTAACCTGGAAATAAGGAGAAACTTTCTGACAGTGAGAACAATCAACCAATGGAACAGCTTGTCCTCGGAAGTTGTGCCATCACTTGAGACTTTCAAAAAGAGATTGGACTCCCATCTGTCAGAAATGGTGTAGGGTCTCCTGCTTGGGCGGCGGCGGGGGGGTTGGACTAGATGATCTACAAGGTCCCTACCAACTCTGATTATCTGTTATCTGTTAACTTCTGTGGCACTGCATCACTCCTTTAAAGTTGATTGAAACCAAAAGGCAAAGAAGGTATTAATACATACAATTCAAGCAAATATTGTACTGTTATCATTTCAAAGAAACAATGGATTGAAATTAATCAAGGAGAGAAGCAATCTGGAATTAAGGAGAAACTTCATAACAGTGAGGACAATTAACAGTGAAATAGCTTGCCTTCATTTGGGTGCTTCACCATTGGGTTGTTGTTATGTTTTTAAAAAAGACTGAATAGTCACCTGTCTAATATGTGATAGGGTTTCCTGCTTAAGCTGGAGGTTGAATTAGAAGACCTTCAAGGCCCCTTCTAGCTCTATTCTGATTGGTTTTTCTGGTCTGTTAAGATGGCAAAACAGACTCAAGCACTGCAAGGCAAAAATATTGACCACAAAAGAATTATTAAGCTAAAAAAATTTCTGTCTGTCTTCTGCATGATATTTGCAAATGGTAGATAAATTAGAAAATATAAGACTTTGTAACCCAGGGTTGTCTTCCTAACGTTTTGTTGCTCGTGTGACAAATAATTCCAAGGTATATGCTTTTTCTAGGTAATGATGAACCCAGCAGTGGCAAAATCATATCTTGGCAATAATTTGCATAATGTTTTTTCATCATGAAATAGGAATGAAAGTTTAAATCAGAATATATACTCAAAAGTGGAACTAAAAACTTAAAAGACAAGTTGTTGCTTTTCATTTTCTGAAGCCTTCCCTGTTCTTATAACAGGCTATTAAGGACTGTTGGCTTCATAATACTTTATTGTAGTGTGAACTTTGCTGATAAAATAGCAAAATGACCAGAGTTTAAAAGATCAGTTACATTTGCTTGCCTTGCTATTGCTATCAAATTTTGAAAAGTGACCATCTTTAGTTCTGCTGAAAAGCAAAACACTTTAAGCCTTGTAATGGAAAAGACACCTTTAGTTATCAGCTGTATTTTAGCTGTGGCTTTATCTATACAAAATGGTTTCTTTCTCTGCTAATTGAAGCATACAGCAGCAACCTGTCATAAAATACTAACACAAAAGTGAGTTTTCCCTCTCAGTTTTTGTTATTCCATTCTATTAAAATTGTTATTTTTATAGACCCAAACGAGAGTTCAATCAGTCTATAGAAAACTTTGTGGATATAGTTGGGTTCCCAAAGTTACTCCTTTATTGTAGTATAATTGCCATCATCCACGCATCAAGTAATGAGAACATTTTTAAAATAAATCTGAAAAGCAAAAGATAAAATCACCTGTTTCACCAATAGGAAGAATCTATAAATAATGACTATAAAGTGAAGAAAGAAAACCTGATACTTTATAGAGATTAAAAACAATGTGAAAAAAATAAACTAAGTAGAAAATGGTATGTATAAGAAAGACAGATAATGATATAAAGTTAATTCAGCCCTTAAACTCATCATTAAATCTGGACTATATGTTAATATACTGTTTATATGTATAATCTATATTTATATGTATATTAACATTTTCTCATTTTCAGAGCATAGAGACTTTTCAAAATTTAAGTTCTAAATTTGTTTGATAAAATCAGGATATTACATAAGTTTGAGAGCCTATTTGGTGTAATGGTAAGGTCTTCAGATTAGAAATCATGATACTGTGAGTTATAATTATAGTTCTGCTTTAAGCATGAAGTCACCAGTGTAATCTTGGATCAGTCACTTTTTCTAAATCCTAGGAAGGAAGCAATGGCAAACATTTTTGGGGAAAAAAACTTGCCAAGTAAAATGCAGGACTTCTCTGGGCAGTTTCTGAGAATTGGACACAATTGAACACAATTGATTTTTTTTAAATAAATAAATAAAATTATTCTCTTTCTTCCAAATTTAAAACTAAAGCTCTTTGGGAGATGACAAATTTCCTGATTTTGGAATTATTGTTTGATATTATACTGAGAATCTTGACTATATTTCTTTCCAAAATTGTATTAACATATGTAGTAATTTGAAATCAAAGCAAGGGAGCATTTGGACAATCTAATCCCCTTTTAAATATTCTTTGAGAGGTAAACACGACAGAATATTTTCTTATTTTTACATGTTAAAAAGTGTACTTTACAAAATTTAATACCAAGACTCATTGATTCCTTAACACTGGATATTCCAATTATTAATTCTATAATTCAGATATATAGCTACTTTTAATTCCAGTTTATCTGTAGGAATAGCTGTAAGATCAATCTCCAGGCAGAAGTTGCCAAATGTCTATTTTTTATAAATCCATATTGAAATAGATAAATTATAGATAGCATTACTTTCTGTAGTTTCTAGCTAGTGTTCAGTAAATATTATAGTGTTCATATTAAGCAGGTCTGTTAACTTATAGATTGCACATTTTATGGTGTTTTTCTGAATATTAAATGTTTCTATATTATATCTTCTTATATATTTATTTTATAAAATTTGGATAAACCTGCAACAATGTGTCAATGAACATTCTTACCATTTACCAGAAAATTTGTCTAGTCCTGGGTCTTTTATAGTTTTTGATGTCTTTGTGATCTCTTGTAATTAGTTATCTCAATTTATTTTTATCCTCACGAGAATTATTTTCCATTTCATTGTGTCCAAGATAATTGATAACAGATAGATTCTATCTTGGTTCACTACTAACCTGAATTCCAAATATAAAATTCCACTGTTTTTGTTATTTTAAATGATAAGAGATAACTTTCCAGCTTTTTTTCTTGATTCCTAATATTTCTAAGTAATAGATTTCAGATAATAGTCAAATTATTGTCAATATAGAAGTTCCAATTTGCACATTGCTACTATAAATATTTTATATGGTTTCCTGTGAGATTTCTAGCATAAAACAAAAATGAATCTTTAATCATCTTTTCTAACTCTATAGGCTCCTCCTCCTCAGTTTGGGAAAAATAGTATTTATAGGTCTGGCTCTTGTCTGTATCAAGACTGAGTGGTAGGTAGTTCAAGAAGGTAACTGATTGCCTTCTATTTCCAATTTCCCTTTTTTTTTTTTTGCTACTAGGTCAACTGAAGCACCACTATTATGTTTACCTGTCTATCCCCTATTTCAATTATTGATGATTTATGCTGTTTGCCCAAAAGAGGAAAATCACACAAAAGTAAGCCTTGCTGTTGGCCATTAACAAGACAAGCATTGGATTGCCACTTGCTCCATCCTCCCAGCTAGTACCTACTATAGATTTGTGGAGTGAGCAACGTTTTGGTGACTGGAAGCTGCATTTCACATTCTTATGGGAATCTGAGGTGGGTAAGGGAATCATGAAATTGGATAGGGCTGGTGTTATTTTTTTGTTCAGTTCCTATGAAGCTGCAGGAGAGGAAATTAAGCCCTTTATAAAATTTACACTAGACTAGAGCTTTCAACACTTTTTTCCTGAATGTGATGGAAAATTGGCTTTCAATTTTCAGCCGTAGTCATCAAAGAAGGCTCAGGGGGCCTCAAAGAATGGGCTTGAAAATTTTCCCCAAACATGAGAAGAAATGACTCTCTGTTGCAAAATAATATTCTTTCTTGTGTAATGCTACTGTAAATCTGAGAATGCCTATACAGCTGCTTGCTACACCAGCAAAATGAAATTGAACAGCTCACTTTTTATCTTTCAACTCAATTTCTTTCCCTTGCAAGTAGCAAAGCAAAGTGTTACATGGGTTAATGTATAGACCTTAGAAAAAGCTGACCATATTTATCTTGATCTGTGTGAGTTCCTGCTTGCTTGTGAAAACTTTTCAGATTTGCATTCAATGAATGCTATTATTCTTTCCTCTGAAGGACTGCATTGTCCTTGTCAATTGTCCTTCATCCTACTCATTTAGCTCTGAAGTGTGCAATTCAACAGAAATGTTTCATTATGGCAAGATAATTCATCTGCCCACCTATGACGGTATTCCGTTCCCCCAATGGAACTTGATACATTGCTATTTAACTGGCAGCTTAGTAATTATTGTTGTGTTAGTTCACTGAAGTTGGAATACATAACCAGTTTGGAGTCCAATAGTACTGGAGCGAAACAAACTCATAATAAAAATTGCATGCAGCATCTTCTCTCCTATATCGTGTAATCCAAAAGTGTGCTTTGGATATGGAGTTCCACAAATTACAGCCATATGATTTCCTTCACCTCTAATATGGAACAATTCTTTGGGACCTCTTTACTGCCTGGCAACCCACATATACAGTTCCTGGCTTTGTCTTGATTGCTTTGATGTCAAGTGCAATTATGTCAAAGGTTATTCTTCTACTTGGTAGGAAAATATTTCTAACAGGACACACTTGGAAATTAGATTAGATTCCTACTGCTGTAACATATTAAACAGGGGATGACTCTCAAAATAAAGTCATCTGTAGTTGGTGTCCTCATTTTGCAAGTAAACTTTTCAGTTTGTTTTTTTTAAAAACTGGAAGTGGAAGTGTAGCTATCATAGCTTTATTTTCCCTGGTGATTTTTTTAAATAAAAGTGTATCTCTTTTTGAGTTCATAATCCTTTTGAACTCATATCCTTTTGCATTTGGAATACAGAACGGCATCAGATTCTGAGGTTCAGATCGCACATTTTGCTGTCTTTGCTCAAAAACTGTGGAAATAACTCACACTTGCATATGGTGCATTAGTTCTGAATCACATATTGATTTACAGTTTTTAAAAAAGGAGGGAGGCAGAGACAATTCAGTTGTTTCTGGGAAAGAAACATATTCTCTGTAAAGATTAGCAAATAAGAAAATTGAGGAAATTCTCCATCCAGTTTTACAGAGGGAAAAATGTTTGTATAACAACCCAGAACCTGAATCTAAAGGTATTCTTAAGAAATGACAATACTTTACTGCTATTATTTATTTATTTATTTGTTTGTTTATCTATTTGTTTATTTATTTATCTATTTATTTGTCAAACATGTACAAGGTAACAAATATAAGTATGAACATAAACAAGGAAAGTAAGTAAAGATAAATGGGGACAGTAGGACAGGGACGGTAGGCACACTGGTGCGCATATGCATGCCCCCTTTAAGGATCTCTTAAGAATGGGGTGAGGTCTATGGTAGTTTGAGGTTGAAGTTGTGAGGGGTTGAGGCTGCAACAACAGAGTCGGGTAGGATGTTCCAGACATCGACCACTCTATTGTTAAAGTCATATTTTCTGCAGTTGAGTTTGCAGCGGTTTACCTTGAGTTTGTATTGGCTGTTTGCCCATGTATTATTGTGATTGAAGCTGAAGAAGTCATTGACGGGCAAGATGTTATAGCAGACAATTTTGTGAACTATGCTTAGATTGGACCACAGGTGGTACAGTTCCAGATTGTTCAAGCCCAAAATTTCAAGCCTGGAGACATAGGAAATACTATTGTGAGTAGAGGAGTGGAGTATTCTTCTTGAGAAATAGCTTTGAACCCACTGAATCATGTTAATGTCTAATATACAGTGTGGGTTCCAGGCAGATGAGCTGTATTTCAGAATTGTTCTGGCAAAGGTTTTGTATGCCCTAGGTAGCAATTCAAAGAAGCTTTCCCAAAATAAGGTTAACAATTCTTAATGGCTTTTTGGCAATGCTGTTACAGTGAACTCTGGGACTTTGATAGTTTGAGATGAGTACTTCTAGGTCCTTGACAGAGTGAGGGTTGTCTACGAGATTATTTCTGCCCAACTTGTATTTGGTGTTCTGATTTTTATTGCCAACGTGTAGGACAGAGCATTTATTAGTTGAAATTTGGAGTTGCCAATTATGCAACCATACTGACACATAGACAAGGTCACTTTGTAGGGCAGCAGCATTGTCAGTGGTGTTAAATAATTTTACATCATTGGCAAAGAGGACGCAGCTGCTTTTAATATGATCACATAGGTCTTTGATGTAAAGCAAAAACAGTGTGGGTCCTAAAATGCTGCCTTGGGGAACACTGCTGTAAACTGATGCCAGATTTGATAGGGCCATCCCTATTTTGACCATTTGTTGCCTGTTTGACAGGAACATGGCTATCCACTTGTGCAGGGATCCAGAGATGCCATAAGATGCAACAGTAGTTTGTCGTGCACCACTGAATCAAAGGCTTTGCAGAAGTCTATATAAATTGCATCTATTGCTTTACCCTGATCAAGATGTGTGGTCCTTTCTCAAGGTTTAGAAGCTAAGTATATTAGGCCTAGTTAACATTTGATAGGAACCCAAACATTTCAGGGTAGTTTTAAGATGTAATCCCATATGTCCTGTTCTGGAAGAAAACGGTGAAAAACCACATCTATAGATCGCCAAGAAAACTGCATCCATGAGAACCAGAAAGTTAAAAAAAAAAAACTTGATCTTTTCACATAAGGTGAAAAAGGGAACAAATATGATAGATATGACAGTTTACAATTGGATAATACAGGATGGTTCACGAAAATAGGGCAAGAAGGAACTGATAGATTTAAAAATTAAAAGCAGAAGAAATAGGATAGAAGTTGGTTATAACACCAGTATTTCTAGTAGTATATGTTCTCCTACTAGAGTTAGAAGTAGTCATAGCATGCAAGCTGCCTTGTTGAATTTTGATTTTAGAAGCAAATGCTTGAATGGGCATAAAAATATCAAGTCATTTTTTTCCTCCTTCATTTACTGCTTTAGCAATGATACTGGCCACACAAATGAAGGTTTACTGAGGTTTCTCCCCACCCCCCAATCATGGAACTCTAGATGTCTAGCTAAAATAGATATGAAGATGTCATTTGTAAAGCAACATCTTATTAATTATAGATTTTGTATCCATTGACAAAACGATTATTAGCCTAAAAAATCACATGTAGGATGTGTTTGTTTTTCAGCATGATAAAAAGGAGACAAGCCACATATTAATGGAACCAGATTTCAGGTTAGCAGATATTTTATCTAAACATAAACTGTTTCTAACAAAAAGGTTATGTTTGTGTGTGTGCATGCGCATGCATACCCCTTCTACTAGCGTTGATTCCTGGTGATTGCCTGGACTAGTCCCTGCATTTTTCTTGGCAAGATTTTTAAAGTGCCATAACCTCTTTCCTAGGGCTAAGAGAAATGAATAGCCTAAGTTTCCCCAGCTGACTTTGTGCCTAAGGCATGATTAGAATTCAATGTATCCTATTTCTTTCATTTCTACAAGAAATTAGCTCACTAACACAACTTTAGATAATGCCTTTTGTTTAACAGTAATAGATGAAGAGTTCTGTTCATTGTCGATATTTTTATGCTGCTTTACTAAGCATAGAATTGGGCCCTAATAAGGTCTTCCATAAATAACAAATTAGAAAAAAAAGTAGAGGCATATATTTGTTTGCCATTCCTTGACATACACAGATTATGTCAAAAATGTACAAATGCAGTCATTTTTATTTTACAAAGTGTTCCTCTTGGATGCAGTCAATAAAGTACATTCTATAAAATTATGTTTTATATATACAGACATTTTACTGCATAATAAATTATATTACTGAAAACAAAATCAAATAAACGCTACAGACTATATTAATGATGATCCATTATCCTGAATAATCATTTAATTATTCCAGCTGTTTATTTCCTGGCATTGCTAAGTAGCCTCTAATGTTTATTTTAAAAATGGTATGAATACATCTATGTATGTATGTATTCTAAATAGTTTACATCAGCAACAAATAGTTCTGTGAAAGGATATTTGTCCCTATTTGGATTTGCTGATTTCCTGCATTTCTGCCACTGAATGTTATGGAAGCTTCTTTATATAGGGCCTACTGCCATATAAAAACAACATGCATTTAAAATAATAATCATAATCATCATAATAATTAAAAATCATTTTTGTGAATTTATTTGTTTTTCATAGACATACAATATACAATATACCAATCTGAGGGGAAAAAAACCCAATTGCCTCCTGAATCCAATGCATTTATCTGTTTAAAGAATACTGTCTAGGGAATTCTGGAAGTTGAAGTCTGCATACTATAAAGTTGCCAAGTTTGAGAAACACCAAATAAGGCATGGGTGTCAAATTCACTGTGTCATGTTGATGTCACATGATGTATCATGGCATTTTCCCCCTTCTTAGAGCTGGGGTGGCATGGCCTGTGTGTAATGCATCCAGCTCACAGGCTACCAATTTAACATCCCTGAAATAAAGGGAACTTGAGGCAATTGTTTGAATATTTAACCAATCGTTTTCCTTTTTTAAAAAATCAGTGCTTTTTCACCAATTTTCCAGTCAAACGAGATAGTAAAATTATATGATTGTTCCTTAGAAGCTGAAGGCAAAAACCTTCTACCACAGGTGACTAGAAGAATGATGACATATTGGATCTGTACTTATTAGGGGTGGCAGGAAGCAAAGGAGGAAGCTCAGAAAGAAAGACAACAATAATATAAAAATGATTCTGGTGGTTTTGAGTCAACAAAGTTTAAGTTATCAAACAAGAGTGCTACTGATTTTCTTCTTCTAACAATTATAATAAAAGGGAAGTCTAAAATATACCAGAGGGAAAATCTAAGGGGCAGTCCTTTCTCAGCAAAGTGATAAGCTTTGTTTGTAGCCAGCTGAAAGTACTTTAGACAAATAGGAAAAGCACTTGAGTAATGTAGGAACGATAATATCCAACTTGCATGGTGTAGCTTTCCTGGTAAATGAAGGATCAATACATGGTTGCCAGACAGTTCTGATGATAGGGTAGGTGGTAGTTTTGGACATGCTTATACTCATCGTTTGGAATAAAATTGGGACAATACTCAATTTTCCCAGTGTAATTTATCAAAGATCACTTTTTCAAATTTCTAGAGCAACCTTCTGAATAGATGAATCAGAAGGGGAATTTTTCAGGCTACACGAGTGCCATTAGACTTGATGAAAATCACATGCTGCATTCCACAAGAAGTACCTTATTTAGATAATCAAGCGTGAGAGTAATAGTGTCATCATTTGCAAATGTTTCCTTGTTTTTGGACATGGACATTTGGCATCAGACAGCAGAACATCAGTTCTGCTTTATACAGAGACTACTACAGGAAATTGTTAGGCTATCATCTGAAGGTTTTTTGGGGGGTGGGGGGGCATAATGATGAAGTATGAAGTAAAAATGTTGTGGCTCCATGTTCTAAAAATCTTTAAAAATTGCTGAGCTGCAGAAATTTACCATGGAGTGATGGATCAGAATTCCTACCAGGTGATATGAGAAAGTTTGGTGCTTTTCACTCAGAGTTCTGAGGAGGAATATCAAGAGGAAAAGTGAACATACGTGTTACACCTTAAGAAGTTGCTTCTTTTCCTAGTCTACTATGGCAACCATATAGTCCCAGGAAAATTAATATCTGACTTGAGAAAACATTAACAAGAAAGTAATAAGGTCCAGTGATCTTATTGTACATGATTGATATCTCAATTCTGAGCCGAATCTCATCTCTTAAGCCATTAGCCTAAGCTTTTAAATTCATAATTATTTTAAGAACTTTCTGAAAATGTGACATAGCCTTAATTTTGTTTCTGAGTTTTTTGGGGGAAATGAATATTCCCTTATTTGGATTTTTTTTAATTAATTAATTTATTTTTATTTATTTATTTGATTTGTCAATTGTTTACAAGATAATAAGTATAAGTGTATACATAGTTCTGAATACATGAAATGGGTACATATAAGAAAAATAAAAGAAACAATAGGACAGGGACAGTAGGCACGTTGGTGTGCTTATGCACGCCCCCTAGAGACCTCTTAGGAAAGGGGTGAGGTCAATAGTAGACAGTCTAAGGTTAAAGTTTTTGGGGTTTGGGGAAGAAACTACAGAGTCGGGTAGAGTATTCCAGACATTGATCACTCTGTTGCTGAAGTCGTATTTCCTGCAATCAAGCTTGGTGTGGTTAACCTTGAGTTTGTATCTATTGTGTGCTCTTGTGTTGTTATGGTTGAAGCTGAAGTATTCATTGACAGGTAGGACATTCCAATGAAAGTTATTTAAATCTTCTATCTTCCTGGTGAATTAATTTGCACTACTCATTGAATTAAAATTATGTAAGTGAAGTGTATTTGTGATTGTCACCTAATGAAGGAAGGAAAGTTCTGAAAATATCAGTTTAACCAATAAAAGGTGTATTACATAAAATGCATTTTTTTCTGAAATATTTTTGAGAAAAAAGAATGAATCACTAGAGTTTTTGTTTCTAGTTCAGATGTGTCAAACTAGCAGCCTGTGGACTGGAGGTGCATCTGCAAAGGGAAAAACCGTCATGATATGTCACATGATATGGCAACATGACACAAAGAGTTTGACACCTGTGCTCTAGTTGTTAATAGGTTCATTAAGTAGGTACAGAAAGCTATTGCAATAATAGTTGAATTCCTTCTGTTCTGTGTAATTTGCACAATTACACAAAAGTTCCTTCTCTTTTGTGTAATTCATCCTTAATTAGAACTGTCTGGAATTCTTTTCCAGGTTGAGGATTCAGTAGTAATCACAAATATATTAGTTGCTCTTTCTGGTAGATTTTTGTTTCTTTATAAGAAAAAACTGGTGAAAAACAAAAAGTCTTCCACATCATTGGTGCTACAGAAAATGTTCTCCCCAAAAAGTTCTGTATTTGCCCCATCTTATGACCATTTTTGCCTCTGTTGTTAAGTACTCACTGCAGTTGATAAATTAGTAACTCAGTAGTTAAGTGACTCTGGCTTCTCCATTGACTTTGCTTGTCAGAAGGTCACAAAAAATGATCACATGACACTAAGACACTGCAACTGTCATAAATATGAATCAGTTGTCAAGCTTCTGAATTTTGATCATACAGTCATGGGATGCTGGAAAGGTTGTGAAAAGTGGTCATAAAACACTTTTTTTCAGTGCCGTTGTAATTTTGAATGGTCACTAAACAAACTGTTGTAAGTTGAGAACTATTTTGAACTAATTCTCACCTGAACATGACATCTCATAGAAATGTTGGGCTTCCAGAATTCCCATAATTAAAAATGACACACAATTTTGCCCATTCCAAGATGGGAGGAGTGCATTTTAACATGGACAAGAGTATGTTTCAAATGAAGGAAGAGGAGGAAGGAAGGAAGGAAGGAAGGAAGGAAGGAAGGAAGGAAGGAAG
>NW_020769323.1:15790608-15837517 GCF_900518735.1 Pseudonaja textilis
TATATATATATATATATATTCAGAAGTGTTTAAAAATGGCAGAACTTTCTTTTGGAATTAAAAATGGAATTAAGAAATGTGAAAGAAATGTTACATGAAAGAGGCAAGTTGTTTGTTTCTGCCTTACAATTCTTAGAAATAGTGATTTTAGAGTATGAAGAACAACAAGGAGTGCCAGAAGAGGAGGAGCTGATTAAAGAAGAGGCCATCTTCAATGAACAATTGGAGCAATGAATATTAAATCAAAGGGGGAAAATAATGGGAATTAAGACTTGGAGATTTGAGGGGGCAATTAAAAAGGGGAATATTTTGAAAACCACACAAAGTAAAAGGAAACAGCAGAAAAGGGAATCGCAGAAGAAAGCTTTAAAGAGGGAAGGGGATAAAAACTGGAGTAAGAAAAGGAGGGGAAAATGAAGGAAAAAAGAAGTAATAAGGAGAAGAACTAGGAAATAAAGTAACATGGAAATCAAACAAAAATGAAAAGAAATTTTTTATTCAAAAGACAGAGATACCGGTTAAATAAGGATTAAGAAAGGGGATTCTGCAAGTTGATGAGGTGTAGTATAAATGTATTTGAAGTAATAAATTATTTAGAAAGTAGAAAATATAGATTTTTTAAAATGGAAAGATCGGAACTGATATTTTTTTGTTACTAGAGTACTTTTTTTTTTTAAACTAAACTATGTATATAGATAAATGGAATAAATGTGAAAAAAGAGAAACTGATGAGTTTATTAACTATGTTTAATGAATTTAAGAATATAGTTGAAATGAATTATGCGGATTGCTGTAATGAGATTAATATCAGTTTTTATGATTAATTGAATAGATTATTTTTTCTTTTTGAAATTATAAATGATGTGATGCAATTGAAGGGGAAAGTGCCATGCAGAATCTGACTTAAAAGGTATATGTGTAACTATACTATATGTGTATAGTTGTCAGATTATTGTTATTAATTCTTAAGGTGATAATTAAAAAGTTAAATGATTATTGGGATTTAACGAGGAACTAACCAAACAATATATAAGGTATAGGGGTGGCACACTCTAATTGGTAACTGTGGGGGTCCAGTCAGAAGTTAGAGCAGATGGGAATTGTAACACCCTGGAGTCATTGTACAGAAGAGCTGCCATGCCTCAATTCATCTGAACTTCAAATTTAGCCTTACCAGCAACATTATAAGTGGGATTTTTATCTATGTATATGTCTGTGTGGGAGAGGGAAGGATTTAAAGCTTTAGTTCAGAAAGTGAACAATAAAAGCTGCATTTATTTCTATGTATCTGTAATTACTGGGTAAATAAGGACACATAGCACTGAAATTATTATGAAGTATCACTTTGTAGATCCCCATTTTGCAATATATTTTTTATGTAACTGCTCATGTCTTATATCCATACAACCTATTTATAGTTTTATTTTAAAAAATAGTTATATAAGATAGATTCAATACACATTCAATTTGCTGAGCTTAAATATAGCTTAAGTAACTTGGAATACTTTGCCTTGACTGATGTTGCCAATGATGACTTTCTGGAAAAGATAAGATGGATTCAGTTGAAGGTAGACCAGAGGCTATTTCTGACATTCTTGTTAGAGGGACAGATGATGCAACAGTAAGTTAAATGAAGTTCTCATAGCCTTAAGTGATATTTAGCAGAAATCAATGCAGAGTTCACATGAGCTGAGTGTCCTTCAGGAACATTTTTAAGGTTCTTACCTATTAGTTTGGAAACATTATCTGTTGGTTGTCTTTTTTCTCTTTGTGCTGAAGTGAAATTTAATGTTCATCATTTAGCATTTTAAATCCTTTGTCAGTCCAAACCAGAAACATTAGGCTTAAACAAAATCTGTCCAGTAAATAAAATTATTTCAGTCATTTCTGCTGTAAAATATTGTCCAAAGTGAAAATGTGTTCTAATGCAGATAAGATAATAAGATATAACAAGATAATAGATCATTATAATATTATAAAAGCCAAAAAGATAATAATCCCTCAACACCTAAAGTAAAGAAGATGGGAGGAGGAGGAGGAGGAGGAGATTAAATATTTTAAATGCTCCAAAAGTAGGGAAAATGTAGTACAGTAGTTAGGATGCTGAACTAGGACTGGGGAGATCCAGGTTCAAGTTCTTTCTCAACTATGGAAGGTTACTTTTGTCACCAATAAATCTTATTTATCTATCTCATAGAATTGTTGTTATGGGTAAAATGAAGGAAGTAAAAGTAGGAAGTAAATTTGGAGGCATAAATAAGTGGAATATTGCCTCCAGAATCAATAAATTGTTTCCTAAAATAAGTTCTGGATATCTCAATAGCTTTTTTAAAAAAATAGATATGGGTATATTGGACTGGAGATTGAGCAATTTTCTTCTAATTGTTGACATCTTTGAAGTTCAGAATAACTGGAGCATTTAAAGATTTAGAAACAAGAGCTAGGAATGTGCTGTTTTTGTAAGATTAGTATTAATAGAAGATCTATCTCTATATCGAACCTTTATAAATCTTTAGAACGCATGAAGTACTACTTGCTGATCTTACTTATCCAGAGAATCAGGACATACAGAAATAACAGGTTTGCAACATTTGTTCTTCAGTTTTTGAACTACTATATGAACTTTCCTCCCTTTTCCCCCTTCATAGATAACCCAATTCAAATTCTAGCTGATCAAGCTAGATTTGAGTTCCAGAAGAATCGGTAGTATGTCTACTGGGAACTGTTATGTATTAGCATACTAACCTGTAATTGGTCGGTCCACAGTGGTGGGAAATTTGAAGAGCCGTCACTGGCCACAGCTGTGAGCAGCCTGACTATAAAAAGGGCTGCCATGGTTTCTTCTTGGTTGAGTCCTAGACGGAAGTAAAAACAAATTGAAATCATGCTGGTGTCCTGAGTCTCATTCCCACAATTTAACACTGGTGACGAAGGTGGGATACTGAGACAAAGGGGACCAGCAAGCACGTGGCAACCGACAAACACCGACAACACATCGAAGCGAAATGGCTGGAAACAACACATCACCCGCACCATTCAATCCAGCAACCAAAGACTGGGAATCGTACATCGACCAATTCCTCATGTTCCTCAAAGGGAGCAACCTCCATAATGTATTCAAAAACAGGAAGAGAGCCGTTTTCGTCACCCATTGTGGTCCCATAATCTAAACCCAAATATAGCTCCCATAAGATTAAAGGTGAGGCGGGTTCCTTTAGCACTAAAACCGAAAATCAATGAGAAATTGGATAAACTCATTGCTTGACCACGTGAAGTGGGAAACCCCAATTGTTACACCAATTAAACCTGATGGGTCAGTGCACATCTGCGGGGACTACAAAGTGACCCTTAACCACACGCTCCAACAAAGTGCATACACGGTCCCAGTGCTACAGCATTTATTACATTCCCTGATGGGGGGGGGGAATCTTTGCGAAACTAGACCTTGTGCAGGCATGCCAATAGTTGCCAGTTGACCCCCAAACAGCGGAAGCCCAGACAATCATAACTCACAGGGGGGCATTCAAATGCAACAGACTACAATTCGGCATCAGCATTTCCCCAGGGATGTTCCAGAGCTTAATGGAATGCCTATTGCAAGGGATAAAAGGGGTGGTACCATACTTCGATGATGTCCTGGTATCAGCCAGGAACAAAGAACAACTACGTGACTGCCTAAGGGAAGTCCTAGGTAAATTCAAGGAGGCGGGGCTAAAAGTAAAAAAGGAGAAGTGCCAATTAGCCACCAGCAAACTTGAATTCCTAGGATACCTTATAGACAGTGAAGGAATCCACCCCACTGAAAATAAAGCCAGAGCAATCAAGGAAGCCCCCAGACCCACAAATAAAACTGATCTACAAGCCTTTTTAGGGCTCATTAACTTTTATAATATATTCCTACAACAGAAAGCAACCATTGCAGAACCACTACACAGGTTGCTTGACAAGAAACCAACCAGGTCCTGGAGGCAACGAGAAGAAACGGCATTCCAGGAAATAAAAAACTTGATTACATCAGACCACGTACTAATACAATACAGTGAGACACTTCCAATAACATAACCTGCAATGCATTACATTTTGGCGTTGGCGCAATACTCAGCCACATACTACCAGATGGGAAAGAAGCACCTATAGTCTTTAATTCAAAGACATTGTCAAAGCCAGAGCAGAACTACAGTCAACTAGACAAAGAGGCATTGGCCACTATCACTGAAATAAAACATTTCCACGAATATATCTATGGGAGAATTTTCACACTAATCACAGACCACAAGCCACTCCTGAGCATAATTGCAAGAAATAAAGCTACACTTAATATACTGTCACCACGAATGACAAGGTGGTCAGAATTTCTGGCTGCGTATAACTACAAACTGACCTACCAACCTGGAAAACACATAAATCATGCTGATGCACTTAACTGTTGCCCCCTACCTGACATAGAAGACAACCCAGCACCAACCACATCGACCCTTCAAATAGAGACATTAGAAAACCTACCCATAACAGCAGCAGACATCACTAGGGACAAAACCCTGACGCGCATTTTAAATTGGGTAGGAAAAGGATTGCCAGAAGCAGAGAGCGATGAGATCATTAGACCATTCCAAAATCGACAAACAAAACTTTCAATGCTTAAGGGGTGCGTACTATGGGGGGATCAGGGGATCATACCAGACAAATTAAGGAAACACATACTAGAATTATTACATGAGGGACACCCAGGTATTGTAAAAATGAAAGCCCTGTCAAAGAGTTATGTATGGTGGCCAGGGATGGTTAAGGAAATAGGGGATTGGGTGTCAACATGTAAAAGCTGCCAGGAATTGAGCCCAACACCCCCACAGCACCAAAACACAAATGGAAAACACCAAGGGGACCATGGTCCAGATTACACATTGATTTTGCAGGTCCGACAAAAGGGCACATGTTATGTCCTGAGGACTCAAGGAGTTCTCACTCAGGTCCACTCACTTTGTGTGGGCGATATTCCCCCATTCCCATTGGTTGGTTCTCCCCAGCAGCCAGCTATAAAAGCAGGCTGCGGGGTCCAACTGGTTGCTGATTGCTGCGAGCCAGTTCCAGGCTTGGCAAGCACGGTCAGCCCTTTATTTGTAAAATAAAGTACTGTTGCACTCATGCTCTGGTTCAGCCTCTCATTGCTCAAACTTAACACTGGCGACGAAGGTGGGATGGCTACCAGATGCACCTTGCAACCGCTGAGTCACTAGCCACCGATCCGCAGCCCAGAGAGAGCGATCGGCTGGCGATAAGGGAAACGCTGATCCGCAGCCAGAGAAAGCGGTCTGAGACAAAAAGTTAGAAGCGTCTGTAGCCGCTTGTTAGCCCCGCTACGGGGAAAGTGAAGCGCTGCGAGCCGCAGCCGCTCTGCATTTGGCGCGAAATTCAAACGGGTGTCATTTGAATTTCGAGCCAGTAGGAATCACAGCACAGCGCTGTAGAGAGTCACTAACGCCCACTTTTGGCGCGAATCAAGACACCTCCAACGGCTAGCAGCCAACGTGGTAACCCAGAGAGAGAAAGAGAGGGTAGCAAAAAAACCTCTCCAGAGCTGATATCACTAGTAACTCACGAGCGCTCGTAGTCCCAGAGAGATTTCTCCGCAGGTAGCCCAGCCGTTCCAGCACCATGAGTTCCAACCCAGTATTCCCAGCGTTTAAACCAGACGAAGAGAAGTGGGAATCGTATAAGAACCGTTTCAATCATTACATCGATGCGGTCGGCCTGGCGGATGCGGGAGAGCATCGGAAAAAATCCTATTTCCTAATCTACTGCGGAGCCACCGTTTACGATACCGCCGCAGCACTCGTAGCGCCGAGAGAATTGAAAAACGTTCCGTGGTCCGAGTTGCTTGAGATCCTCACTAACCACTACGCTCCCAGGCCTTCACAAATCGCCAGGAGGTTCACGTTCCGTATGAGGAAGCAATCAAGTAAGGAGACCATCAATCAATATATGGCCGCCCTCAGAACAGCAGCCCTGCACTGCGGGTTTGGAACATACCTGGAGGACATGCTCCTCGATCAATTAGTTTGTGGGGTCAAGGATCTCAACCTACAGAGGCGACTGCTAGCTAAAAAAGACCTCAACCTTGCGCAAGCGGTAGAGGAGCCCCTAGCAGCCGAGCTAGCGACGAACTCAGCCACCGAAATTCAGGGCCCAAGTGCCAAGCTAGCATCGTTCCCAGTCCATTCCGAAGAGGTGGAAGCGGAGGAAGCCCACAACGATGAGAACGATGTCCATCGCCTCACCAATGACAGACGGTCGCAGGTAGGGGCCAAACAAGAATACACCGGTCCACCCAAGCACATCACACTGTGCCTAGCCTGTGAGGGATCACATCAAAGGGCCACCTGCAAGTTTAAAGGAGCCGTTTGCAACAACTGCCATAAGAGGGGGCACATTGCGAGAGTCTGCCAAGCCCCCCAAAGCGCTGCACACAGACCTCCGTCCTCGCACTCGGGACCACAGAGGCAAGTATTAAACTGTCGCACGCACCACCTTGCCAGGCGTACTTGCCACACTGTTAGTAAAATTTCTCTCTCCGTTTCCCTAGAAGGTAAACCGTGCCACATGGAGGTTGACACAGGGTCAGTGCTCTCAATAATCTCGTGGAACACCCTCAAGAGACTCCACCCCAGCCTATCTACTACCCGGCTTCAGAGATGCCAGTTCGGTCTGAAGGACTACCAGGGGAAGGCCATTCCCGTGATCGGCAGAGGCAAGTTCTTTGTCAGTTTTAGAGCTTTTAAAGGCCACCTACCTCTAGTGGTAGTTAACGGCAATCTACCCACCTTATTGGGGCTCGATTGGTTTCCCCACCTCGGCCTAGGGTTAACAGGAGTCCATGCTGTCTCAACCTCAGACACTGACTCCTTATTCGCTGACTACGCAGATGTGTTCAGCGAGGAGCTGGGGTGTTATAATGGAACCCCCATCTCGTTCACCGTTGACCCCCAGGCAGTCCCAATCAGATTAAAACCACGTAGAGTTCCATTTGCTATTCGACCAAAACTAGACGCTGAATTGGATAAACTACTAAAACAAGGGGTCATTGAGCCAACAGATTTCGCCAAGTGGGAGACGCCCATTGTCACACCCCTCAAAAAAGATGGTAGCCTGAGAATTTGCTCGGACTACAAGACAACAATCAATAAATATTTACAAGTTAGCGCCTACCCTGTGCCCGTCATTCAGCACTTATTGCACACATTCGAACCGGGCAGTATTTTTGCTAAATTGGACATGTCTCAAGCATATCAACAGTTCCCTGTTGATAACCAAACAGCGGAACTTCAGACCATCGTCACTCACAGGGGTGCCTTCCGATGCAAGCGTCTCCAATTTGGCGTAAGTGTTGCCCCGGGTATTTTTCAGTCCCTCATGGAGCGGATTTTACAGGGCCTCCCTGGTGTAGTACCCTACTTCGACGACATCTTGGTCTCGGCCAGGGACAGACCCCAACTCTTCCAGAGAGTGCGAGCAGTATTAGAGAGGTTCAGACAGCATGGCCTCAAGTTAAAAAAAGAAAAATGCGCCATTGCCACTAGACAGGTGGACTTTCTGGGTTATAAAATTGACGCCTCTGGCATTCACCCCCTGGAGTCCAAGGTTAGGGCGATCCACGAAGCTCCCACACCGACCTCCAAAACGGAGCTACAAGCTTTCTTGGGGCTCCTAAACTTTTATGCATCCTTCTTGCCCCATAAAGCCTCAGTAGCCGAACCCCTACACAGATTACTAGACAAAAAGTCACCGTGGCACTGGGGGCACAAAGAAGACCAGGCGTTTAACGCCGTCAAATCACTACTTACGTCAGAGGCAGTGCTCATCCAATTCGACCCCAACCTTCCTTTAGTACTGGCAGCAGACGCATCCCCTTTTGGAATTGGGGCGGTCCTTAGTCACCGACTCGCCAATGGCGCCGAGGCCCCCATCGCCTTTTTCTCCAGGACGCTCTCGGCCACGGAGCGAAATTACAGCCAAATAGACAAGGAAGCCCTAGCAGCTGTTGCAGCCGTGAAAAAGTTTCACGAATTCCTTTTTGGCCACTTCTTCGAACTGGTCACCGACCATAAGCCCCTCCTGGGCCTACTGGCCGGCGACAAACAGACACCTCAAGTCCTCTCCCCTAGGATGACAAGGTGGACACTTTTCCTAGCGGCCTACTCATACAAACTTATCCACCGCCCGGGCAAAACTCTATCCCACGCTGACGCGCTCAGTCGCTGCCCCTTACCTGCTCCGGCTGAAGACCCAGCTCCTGTCAATGCCATTTTCGAAATCACCCAGTTGGACCTGCCCATCACCGCCCTTGACATCGCCGCCAAAACCAAGGCAGACCAAACGCTCGCCCAGGTGCTCGACTGGGTGAGGAGGGGGTGGCCGGGAGGCAACGTTGATAACAAATTCGCACCCTTTAAGACTCGCATGCAGGAGCTGTCCAGTTTGCAGGGTTGTCTACTGTGGGGCACTCGAGTGGTCATTCCGACCTCGCTGCGTACCCGAGTCCTGGAGGCGTTGCACGAGGGACACCCCGGCATTGTGAGAATGAAGGCATTAGCACGCAGCTACGTGTGGTGGCCGGGTCTAGACGAGGACATTGTCAATTGGGTAAGTTCCTGCAGCATTTGCCAGGAATCCCGTCCTGCTCCCCCCATCGCCACCCCTACCAGATGGGAGAGCGCCAGCGCCCCTTGGTCTAGAATCCATATCGATCTGGCCGGCCCCGTGCATGGAAAGATGTTCCTAGTGGTCGTGGACGCTTATTCCAAATGGATAGACGTGGCACAGCTATCCATGACCACCACACTAGCAATCACCAACGTGTTAACGCGCCTGTTCGTTACACATGGACTACCTGACTCCTTGGTCTCCGATAATGGCCCACAGTTCGCATCAGTAGAATTCAGCCGTTTTGCAGCCAACCTAGGCATTCGCCACATTTGCACAGCCCCATTTCACCCTGCGAGTAATGGGTTGGCTGAAAGGGCCGTCAGGACCACCAAAGAGGCCCTCGCTAGGTTTGGCAGAGATGACTGGCACCACAAACTCTCACGGTTCCTGATGAGCCAGCACTCAACCCCCTGTGCAGTCACCAATAAGTCCCCAGCGGAACTTCTGATGGGCCGGCGCCTGAGGACTGTATTAGATAGACTGCACCCACAATACTGCCCTGACTCTCCCCTCGCTTCCACTTCGGGGGTTAGACATTTTATGTTACAGGAGCCGATATTCACAAGGAATTTCGCTGGGGACCCACTTTGGATTCCGGGCGAGGTCATCGCCGTCACCGGGCCGAGATCGTATAGAGTCAGGCTGGAGGATGGTCGCGTCTGGAGGAGACACATAGACCAACTCAGAAGGCGCCTCAGCAACCTCGCAAACAAGAATCCAGAGTCTCCAGTCGAAGGGGAACCGTCTCATCCGCCGCCCAGCCACACCGCACCCAGCGACCAGTCTGCGCCAGCGGTCGTTCCGGTCAGCCCAAACTCGGACAACAGCGCCCAGAGAGTTGACCAACCTGATCCAACCCACGAGAGCTTGACCCCAGTAACCAACCCGGTGGTTTCTGAGGATGCCCAGTCCAGAGAGAGTGTTGGCGACACTATGCCAGCTCAACCGTCACAGACTGATACCGAACAGACAGACAATGTTCCCGAGTTGCGCCGCTCCGGGCGCCAACACAAATCCCCCGTCTACCTCAAGGACTATGCGTGTTCGCATCTGGGGGGAAGGGGTGTTATGTCCTGAGGACTCAAGGAGTTCTCACTCAGGTCCACTCACTTTGTGTGGGCGATATTCCCCCATTCCCATTGGTTGGTTCTCCCCAGCAGCCAGCTATAAAAGCAGGCTGCAGGGTCCAACTGGTTGCTGATTGCTGCGAGCCAGTTCCAGGCTTGGCAAGCACGGTCAGCCCTTTATTTGTAAAATAAAGTACTGTTGCACTCATGCTCTGGTTCAGCCTCTCATTGCTCAAACTTAACAGCACACATTTCTAATAGTCGTAGACGCTTACTCCAAATTGCTAGAGGTAAGCATCATGCACTCCACTACAACAGAAGCTGTCATAAGACAACTCGGGAAACTTTTTGCCACACATGGATTGCCAGATTTAATTGTATCTGACAATGGGCCGCAATTCATGGCAACAACATTCGAGGAATTTCAAGCACAACAGGGGATAAGGCATGCATTAACAGTGCTGGGACACCCAGCTACAAATGGACGGGCGGAACACATGGTATGTTACATGAAGGAAACACTACAAAACATGGGGCCTGGGGGCACACAAGAAAAGATAGATAAGCTATTGACGATTCAACACATGACACCCAGTGCCACAACAAATAAAAGCCCAGCAGGGGCTTCCTTACCAGGGAAGAAGGCAGGTCTGGAGGACAGGAACAGGCCCTGAAGGATAACGGGGAATAGGCCCTGGAAGGAGCGACCAGGCCAACTCAACCAGCCAGGAAAATCCTGGCGGGAGCGGCATGGCCAACTCAACCTTCCAGGACATTCCAGGAAGGTAGACAGGACGAAAAGCAGATCCATCCAAACAGCTCAGGAGCCAAACAGG
The DNA here is from genome assembly GCF_900518735.1 of Pseudonaja textilis. The sequence continues at coordinate 15,801,212 of NW_020769323.1, forward strand.
AACTGAGTTGCGCAGGTGCGATAGGACACATAGAAGCCCCACCTACCTACGTGATTATGTACGGTAGCAAGGCTCCAATTGGTTGGACCAGACCAGGTTGGGAGGGGTGTTATGTATTAGCATACTCACCTGTAATTGGTCGGTTCGCAGCAGTGGGAAATTTGAAGAGCTGTCACTGGCCACAGCTGTGAGCAGCCTGACTATAAAAAGGGCTGCCACAGTTTCTTCTTGGTTGAGTCCTAGACGGAAGTAAAAACAAATTGAAATCATGCTGGTGTCCTGAGTCTCATTCCCACAATTTAACAAGAACAGTACCTCATTCTACACAATAACTTTGAAATACAATAGTTCTCATCTGCTTTTATAACTTCATGCAAACAGTGTTGATTCCCAATGTAGTACTTTTTACACACCTGTTAGTTTTCTTTATGCTTGAAGGCTCATACAAAACACAGTTCTCATAGGAATCATCCCTTGTGTTTGAGAACTGACTCTTGTTTTCAGAATCACCCCGATTGAGTTTTCTTAGAAATGTATATCCTGTCAGTTCTCTTCATTAGTTGAAAAGTTCCATAACAAACTTTCCTGCCTGTTTTGAACTGGTCTCTTGGTACTTTGCTTTTGTTAAATTTCTATATATATCTTTCACATGATACAAGATATGCATGTATGTGGGTAGCAATATGATGACACATTGAATAAATGGAAGTCACAGCCTAGGAATGTGTACATGCTTTGTTTCTTAGCTAAATGATGAAGAGGTATGTGAGAGGCAACACACAGTGCTATAAATATTGTATCTGTGGCATTTGTCTGCATTAATCATCAAATGATAACCTTGCATCTTAGAACATATCTGTTGCTCATATTATTCACATTTTTGTGAGGGTTTAGAGGAAGATTTAAAATGTTGTTACAAGATTGGAAATATGGATAAAAGAAGGTTAATGGTGCCAAAAATACTACTAGTGACTATCTTAATTGCCTTGGCCAAGGACCTTTCTTGTTCAGGAAAATACAGTAAATGTGTTTCCATGGGAACTAATTGTTAGATTATTTTCTTTAACTCTAAGTAAAAAAATATTTGAAAAGAGGTGTGCCTCCATGTCATGCTTTTGACTACTTTTCGAGATAATGTAAATAAAGTTTTTTTTTACAAAAACTTAGCAGTACAGTAGTACTCTATATGTGTCTACTCAGAAAGGTGGGACCTCAAATTCAAAAGTTCTGGATTACATTAACACATTGCAGCTAAACAGGCATATCATTGTTTCAGAGGTGTATGAACAATAGCATTTTGCAGGGGTGCTGGTTGATTTTTTTTCCCCCTAGAAGTCCAATGGGATAGTGGACTTTATTTTTTTTTTTTTTTACAAAATCAATGTATAATCTGTGCTTCAACCTGTGTATGCATTTTTATTAAACAAAAAAAATTGTAAGTCACTACATGTCATAAATAGCAGCAGCATGATCCTTAAAAACAGTCTGGGTTAATATTGTACTTCCAGATCACAATCTGGGAAGTGAGCAAAAGTAATAGTATATTGGTAGAGTGCTTTACCTGTTTGTTCAAGCTGCTGTTAACTGAATAGCAATGTTAACAGTAAGATGTTAAACTGCAGGAGGAGGAGGAGGGGGGGAGGATATGGGGAAGGAGGAGGAGGAGGAGAAGGAGGAGGAAGGGAAGGGGAAGGGGAAGGAGGAGGAGAAAGAGGAGAAGGGGGAGGAGGAGAAGGAGGAGGAGGAGGAGAAGGGGGAGGAGGAAGAAGGAAGAAGGGGAGGGGGAGCGGGAGAAGGAGAGGAAGGAGAAGGAGGGGAATGGGAAGGGGAGGGGGAGGAGGAGGAAGAGGGGGAGGGGGAGAAGGGGGGGGGGGGAGGAGGAAGAAGGAAGGGGAAGCGGGGAGGGGGGGAGAAGGAAAAGGAGAAATAATGTCTATGGAGATTCTTAGTCACCCAGTCATGATTACCCCAAAGTTGCTTTTTCAAAAGGCAACTAGACTTTGTTTTTCCTTTGAAGATGCTTCCCTTCTCATTCAAGCAGCTTCTTCAGCTCTGATTGGATGATGGGGAATGGAAGAATTTATACTCTTTGCAGACAGCTGGTCATTTGCATTCTTTTAGAGCACGGCTGTCAAATGTGCTGTGTCAAGTTGCTGTCACATGGCATTTTGCAGTGTTTTTCCCCTTTGCAGAGCTGGGTTGGATGTGCACATACATGTGACCCATCTGGCCCATGGGCTGCCAGTTTGACACCCCTGTTTTAGAGAGCTGTTGAGACCCCTGTAGGTTTATTGCCTCTTGAAAAAGCACCTTTAAGAGGAAGTAATCTTATTTCTAATAAGCAATGGCTTCTTGTGAGATCTACTGCAATACCTCGAAAAGTGAACTAATGATGTGAAGATTTAATGGTGATCTGCTCAGTTATTTTTCTTCCACTCACTTTCCTCCTTCTCCTTACAGGCTTCAGTAAGTTAAAATAGGTTACCAAAATCCAGCCACAAATACACAATGGCTTCTGTTACCACCTGACGGTAGACTGACTCCCTGTCCCTAAAGTGCATTTAGAAGCTGTTTTTACAAGCTGTATTTAAAAATCCTGAAATGGCTTCTCAAATAAATCACCATGAATCACAATGTGTCCCTTTTTCACATGCAAGCAAAGCCTATGTATTTCTAATACATATTATCAAGACTGGAGGTGATAATGTGAACACTTGAGAAGGCCATGATGTTCCAGGACCTGGAAGACTTTCCAACATTGAGGGAAGCATGGTGTCTGCTTTGAATCAGCTAATTTTCCAGGAGAATTGCAGCCCATCTGTTTGTCAGAGGATAAGCAAACGGTCAGACAGCATGGCAATATATAAACATTTTAAAAGTATTTACAAAAAAACAAAAGAATGAAGCACTTTGGAATGGTGAAATGAATGCTCTAAGCCTCATTGAATATTGTAGGAAGAACTGTAACAAAGTTCATGCTAGAAAATCCTCAGATGTTATTTTGTTGAAACTGATCATCCTGATCATGAATTATAGGAAGCATGTGCTGGCTATTACTGCAAGTAGCAGTCAGTTGCTGAACTGAAGGAAGATTTTTTTTAAAAAAGATATCAAATTATTTTGGGCAACTTTTTATATCAGTGTTTTCCTTAGTGAACCACAGCTTCTCCTTTGTGTCTCTTCCATGGATAATTTGCCCAGAGCTCCTGAGAGTTGGGTGGCATATAAATTTAATAAATTATTAATAATCATCAGCATCCCATTTTTACCCAATGCATTTAACTAATAGTGGATTTATAAACAGTGAAATTGGTAAGAGAAACCAGCATATCCCTCAGTATTGTTCTGGGGTTCTTTCTGACTTTCTGGATGTGAACTCTTGTGGAGACTTTGACAAGATGGCTACTTTGCAGAAAATTCACTGATGTCCATTTTGAGATTTTGTTTGTCAGTCTGCATTGATGAAAACTCAGAGATTTGGAAATGGTTTTGCAATCTTTGAAAGTGATGGCATCAATGACTTTTTTTTTCAGGAGTCCTCAGAAACATATTTTGAATGAGACATGATATACCTCTAGAATCTGTATTTTGATAACTTGGTTGTGATGAGGGGAGCCAACGTTTGTAAGATAAACAGAGAGCAATACCAGCTCATATTAATCCAACATTTTTTAAAAAATAAAATAAAATAAAGAAATAGAATTGATGGTCCCAACTATCCCTGTAGCTGAACTGATTGATGGAGAGTTAATCCCTAGCAGATATCGGAATAATCACAAAACATTAGGCCTATCTATTGTAGAAGAATACTTTGTTTCTGTTCAGTGCTGTATATTTTATTGCCTCAAGAAAGGATAAAGGGGCCTTATTATTGGAACATCAGGAAAATGCATGATTTGCAAAGCTTCCAAGGTTTTTCTTATCTAAATTGCATACCAATATGTGTTCACACTGCTCGCTGGTTTTACAATAAATTTTCTCTGAGTAAAATTCTACATTTGACTACAAAATTGTTTTGGATTGCTAGAGAAGATTGATGGGAGATAAGATGGTGGCCAATGACTATTTAACAGGCTGTCATGTGCAAGAAAGACAGACCTGTTCTTCACAGAAACTGTGGGCAGAGCACAAGGAACACAAGGAGATTCAGACTGAATATACGAGGAGGAAACGCCTGAAAGTAAGTATTAAGAATCAACAGAATAAGGTATTTGGGACAGTGGTGAATTCTCTGTTGCTAGAGATTTCCAAACATGGGCTTAATTACTATCTATCAGGAATTGTCTAATGGATTTCTGCACTGAAGGATGGGTTGAATTAAATGATCTGTAAGATAGCCTTTAATTCATATATATTATGATTCTTAATACCTTTTATTATAACAACTATATTAGATATGGAAAACAACAATAAAAACCTTTCTGTCTGAGTCTTATGGCCAAAAAATGCCATCCAGATGCAAGAAAAGAATTCAGACAAATCCTAATAATGATGCTAGGCACCATAAATCCAAAAAGGTAGAGAAATAGATGAAGATTGACTCCTATCTCCCCACTGCAGAGACAACACAAAATGTGAGTAACAGATCTACAGATCTACAGCTTTAGGATTCTTTAGGATTCTCACAACTGCCAAGCAGGAGTGATATTCCACTGGTTCAGCCCAGTTCAGCCAAACCGGTAGTTCTGAAGATCATTTGTGAGCAAACCGGCTCACTCTGACGATCAGCTGCTGGGCCTGTCCACCCACCCGTCTCTATGCTGACCTTTATTTCCTGTTTTTGAAACTCAGCTGCTTCGCGAAGCACAGTGGTTTGCCGTGCATCAGCTGTTTAACACACAGGGAGATTGCAGGATTGCAGGAGAAGGTCAATATCAAACCTACTGTGTGCGCACAAAGCATGTCCACCAAGCTATGTCCACAGAACTGGTGATAAAAAAAACTTGAACCCCACCACTGTTCCCAAGGAATATGACAGCATAGAAGCCAGTAACAAAACAGTCCTCAGCCCTCCAAAGCTTCCATGCAAGTCACTTTCCACAGCAAGGAGGTAGTACAGATAACCTCCTCCACTACTACATTACTTTGTAGAGAAACTCTGTTCTTTATATTTCAGCAGCTAAATAACATTACAGTCAAAGTGGACAGCTTCTAGCAAGCTCTTAATCTGCAAATTCTCCATGGCAATCAGAGGATTAAAATGGAAGCTGGCCACATTGGCATTCTGGCAGTCTGTCCCATGACTTCATCAGGGCATCTTGGTATAGCCAAGTATTACCATGTATGACAGAAAAAGCAATTTCTCCTAGAAATCCATTCAAATGCCTATAGATGGAATATTATTGTGACCGCTCTATCTCCTCAGCTGCCAAAATTGAACAATTGATTTGAAAGTTTTACTACTTACCTAGTCAAATACTGTAAGTGTTAAATGCATATTCCTGACTACCGCTTACCAGGCTTAGAAATCCAGTACGATGCTGACAGCTGAACTTGAACCTCCTCCAGCAGAAGAGATACTACAAATAAGTGCTGGCATGCAAGAAAAAAGGGGGCATGAAAAATAAATGGGCATGACTCATTTAGGCAGTCATTTCCAATGACTCAGCCTCATTCTGGCATATCCCATCAAGCTCCCAAAGCAATGATCGATCCATGGTGGAATGTCACAAACTCCCAGGGACCTGCATTCAGAAACTCTATATGGACACCTTGGTTGAAAGTGAAGCCCTAGTAAAATTACAAAAAAAATTGCCAATGTAGGCATCAGTGACAAAGAACACTTGTTACTCAACCAAGACCATGGAAGCACACAGAAGATCTAATCCCTTTTGAAGCTGTTAAAATCAGCTTCAATGTCTGGCCTCCTAGTCCGGCCTCACTCTTTACCTGCATTGATGCATATGGATCTGGAAAAACAACAAAAATTGGGACTTGTGAGCATTGTCCTTATATATTAAAAAGTAAAAAGGGATGTTTCTGGTAATTATATACTGACCAGTCTCTTAAATCAAATCAGCAAACTCTACATAAGACATCTACAATGGAAATTCCATGAATGGCCAGATCAAGAAAACATATTTGCAGATCTGGTTTTAGGGGAAGCCAATCGATCATTTATCAGTGCCTAATACATCATCATCTTATTTTTTTAAAAACCCTCCCATAATATGACCTCTCTTTATGGCATTTCAAAGCAACATTTGATTCTGTATCCTAAGGTAAATTATAGGAAAAACTGGAGGCCTTGTTGATTGACCAAAATCTTCCTTATTTAATACATATTCTGCATGAAAGGACCTCACTGAAAGAAAGATGTAAGCCACAGGGCCACCTCACCAGTGCTTCTGAAACTGAGGAAGGCTGCATATTGATTCTAATTTTATTTAACTTCTATATCAACTCCATGCTGGCCATCTCTGCAACCCAAATTTTTATTCTGTAAAATGTTCTGGAAGACATGTCTCTATTCTACTCTATAGATATAATGCAGTAATATTTTCAAGAACAGCTATTGGCCTTAAAAGAGCACTGTGAACACTAAGACAGGCCTGCAAGGAAAATTAGGAAAATTAGATAGAACTCAATCATTAGAAAACTAAAATCATGGCATTTGTCAAAAGGGTCCTAGAGCCACTCCTGGAGCATATATAGTATGGCCACAAGATTGGGCAGCTCTTCTGTTTAAAACATTAGGAGATGGGTAATCCTCTATTCTGCTAGCAGTCAGAAAGCCCATAGATACTACTTTGCTTAAAATGTGTATGGGAATTCATCTGTCATCCTTAAATTCCTTAAGATGAGTCTATGATATGTCATCTTCTACAAGGAAAAAACAGTCTTATTTTCTCGACATCCATGCAGGTCTTCTGACTCAGCATAGAATATGATCAGGCCAAAACATTCATTAAATAGTTTGTAGCAGTCACAGAGCATCATTTGGATCTAGCCAGGTTCCCAATGTTTAATTCCAGTAAATCCAACAGATATTATGCCACCACTATGGTATAGTTAATTAAACTCAAATTCCCTAAACATCAGAGGGATTTTGTTCTGACATGATGTTACTGCCTCCTCTTGGCTGACCTTGAAGGCCAATTCTGGGTATTCCCTATTCAGAAAGAGAATGTGTTGATGATTTTGGACACATAGAAACAACAGTGCACCTGCTTTTCCCAGTGCCTGCTTTGTTTTCTAATCAAATTTCTATCATGTCCATTTTATCTGGAAGGTTTACAAATTAAAATAATATAAATGTTAAAACAGAATTAAAAAGTTGAAATTATGAGAGTTCAAAGAGTTAAAAAAGTAGAGCCCTCAAGCCACTAACCAGTCCCAATGTTGTATGACACTCTTCAACTCCCACACTGGTTGGCCAAGCCAGGTCTTAGGGCCAGAAAAATGGGGGTGTCCATCAGTTCTAAAGGCAAGACATCCCAAAGGATGGAAGAAACAGCAGAGAAAGCTCTTTTCCTAGACTTTGTCAGTCAAGCTTCTTTAACCAGCAGGGCCCACAATATATCCTCTCTGCTTGACAAGTTGGGTAGGATAAGTTGATGAAATAAGAATGAGAGGGTTTCTCAGGTTACCTGGTCCCATGAAGGGCTTTGAATGTGATAACCTTCAATATCCTTGATTTGGACTCAAAAGCAAACTGGCATCCAATGCAGCCCTTAACAAAGGTGTGTTACATGTGCAAACCTTGGGGAACTCAAAATTGCTTATATCACTGCATTCTGCAACAGCTGCAGCTTCCGAATAGCCTTCAGTTCTAGTAATCGATATTATATATTAATTTGCAGTATTAATAAGTCATCTTAGTTTAATATTACAGGGACATTCTTACCTCATCTCCCCATTATTGCATGAATACCCAGACACATAGGATAATTATCCACCTCCCTGCTGCTTTCAGCTTCCAACCCTGTAACAATATACATTGTTGCCAGGTTCAGCACAGCAGTGCTTAACATTCATCAGATGATGATCTGTGCCATAAACTAGACTTAATGAGCATCCCATTTGCCATACTAGATTGTTCTATAATTTGATATAGTCTTCTACATACTAACTCTTATGTTCCTGTGCATCCTTCTTTTGCTCCTAATGCTCTAACATCTAATGTTCCTACTCCTCCTTTCAGATTCTTTTAGACTCTTGTTTTCTATATAAACTTTATATCTCAATAATATATATTTTATATCTTCTACCTTGTCTGATCCATATCTGACGTATCTTCTATACTTTTCATTGACTGCACTCTACCCTCCTTATGTGAGTCTATAACCATAATACAGATTTGATTTGATAATCAACAAAAACCTTTTATGAGTAATTGTATTGCTCAGGCTAAAGGAAGTGTAAAATTCAAAAAGCAGTAAGTGAAAGCCATAATCCCCACTGCCTACCCCCACTCCAATGGAAAAAAAAATAAAGATTTCTTTTTAATTAAAAAAGAAAAGTAGTACAATTTTGAATACCTCTGGGCAACAGAATGAGAGAAAATCTGATATTTTTCAAGGTTAAAAGAAATCAAGCCTTGCATTAGAAGCACAGAGTTAGAAATGACATTTAGTGCAAAATGCATGCATTAAATAATTCCTGACAGATGGCTGTTTATCCTCCACCTGAATGAAGAAGATGAAGATGAATCTAGTGGGGAAAAGCCTTTTGATGTCTTCTGTTGGATCTGTTAAATCACTGGCTGATTTAATCATGCAGGGGCTTTTTCAACATATAATGATTAGTTCTTAGTCTACTTTAAAACCAGTCTGTTATAACTGAAACATTTCCATAGGTTGGGGGATAGCAGTCACATTGATGAATACAAATAAATAAGGTAGTAGCTTTCTCTCCGGAATAGCATGTTTGAGAAATATTTTTAAGTGTATTATTTTGCAGAATGATAAATGTCTTCTTATTCAATGCTTCCAAAACTGATTCAGAACCAAAATCATGAAATTGTACTTTGGAAGATTGGAATAGACCAAATGGCAGTTTTAATAGCTGATGAGAAACAAATTCAACAATCATCTGAAACACATTTCTTCAGGCAACATATTGTGTTTTAATCACCTTGTAATGTGGAACTTAATAATATAATCACTGCCATAAGTTTCCTCAGGGGAGGAGATGTTACCTTGGAACGATGATGAACCTCAAAGCCTTCCCTCCCACTCCAAGCTGAGTAACCTCTTGATTTTCTTTGTTGGGAAAAGTAACCTGCTTGACAATGGTGGATAGGAAAATTGTCATTTGGATGTCTGGATAAGTGGATGTAGCAAAACCTGGAGACAGCAGAAAGAGAAAGAATTGAAGAAAATCATAAAACACAAAACCCTGAAAATACAAATAGATTAATTGAGAGGAGGAGGAGGAGGAGGAGGAGGAGGAGGAGGAGGAGGAGGAGGAGAAGCAAAGATAGCATCAATAATAATAGGTGACTTGGGTGCAATCCCAAAACATCTGGAGTACCACCATCATTAGCATTGACAAACTCATGATCAGTCAATTGCAAAAGGAAGCTTTTACTTGGGACACCTTATGTCTTGGTGATAATACATTTAAAGCCATCAAACAACATTTGTCTACCCCAAATCCTTGGGAAGGATTTGATAGGTGGATAAAAGTGCCAAATCTAATCTAAACAACTGACTGACTAGGCAACAAACAACAACAACAATAACAACAACAATAATAAGATCAGCCTACATTATAGATTTGGTGAGAAATATTGACATGAAATACCTGAAGCACTTCTAAAACTTAAGAGTGCTACATAAATTTTAGCATTTGTTGCTTCACTGTTGTTTATTTGCTTGAACCTTAAATATCTGATTAATATAGCAAAAACACTGGTCTTTTTCCTCAGTCTTACCAAGATAGGGTGTACACCCAAGTGATCTATAGCAAGGGTCCCCAATCCCCAGGACTGGTCCATGGCTTGTTGGGAACTGGGCCGTACAAATGGTGGGAGACCATATGAAGCTACACTTGCTCATGTCTTTGGAAGACAAAAATGTTGATTATAGTTTTGCAATTCTTGGTACAGCTGAAAACTATTGAGGATATTTCCTAGCAATGTATCTGGGGGGGATTCTTTTTTTTCAGTGTCCATATTGTTTAAGTGCATAAAGTTTCTTCTTTTTTAAGAGTAAGGTAATAAAAAACTGCAATCAAATTTGGAATAAGGGCATCAGGATTGCCTCAGAAATGATAGTCATCAACAAGCCCATACTACAAATACGTATAATGTCTCAGGCTTAGTTGTTAATCAGTATTTTAACATCTATGTTTATGTTTTACAAAAGTAGCAATTACACATTTATATTCTAGGGGAATTGTGAAGCTTTTCTTGTTTTGCATTGCTTTGTTTTTTCTATAGATGTTCTTACTTTACTAGATAAGTGGGGGAGTTTCTAAACAAATTCAAGGGGAAAATACATTCAATATAATCAGAGCATTTAATTCCCAAATCTGACCTATAATTTTTACAACAGTGGGATTCTTTCAGACATGTTATACTTTTTATTTATATCTTCCCAAATGTATTTATTGATCCCTTTTAAAGTGTTAATCTTCCTTTTGATATTATGGTATCACCATAATACTTTGTGGTATTATTTTCCTTGTGTTAAGAACTGCTGGGTGTACATTAGAATCAGCCACCTTTTGGTATAGTAAGATTTCAGTTTCTGTGATATTAGGTCTAAGAAATTCCGAAATTTGTGGCTTTTTTGTGGCCTTTTTTTTGAATAGTCTTTGGCTCAATAAATAGTTTGGCACAAGGGAAAATCTCTGTTTCCTTTAAAGTTGTTTTCTGAACCAACTTTGGAAGTCATACCAGCAGACTTTTGTTATGGTCAGATCATTACCTGGTCCAGATAAACTAACTGCTATCCACAACTTCTGTAGGATAGTTGGAGCAATCCAGATGTTTTCTTGGGATATTTAATAGAACAGGATTTAAGGTTCTGAAGGTTCTGGGGGAACTTGTCAATGATTTTGGTGGGTAATTTTATTGAATATCTGATTGGCTGCTGACAACATGAGTCTCTCTGAGCATTTAGTGTGATTGGCTTTCCTCTATTGGCTGAGTCTGGCAGTATCTTTGGCTTAGCAAGATCCTCCAGGAGATGAAACATTAGAAGCAACTAATGTTTGAGAACTGGTGAAGGAAAATGAGAAATGATCCTGACCAATTAAGGATGGAACCCAATGTGGTAGCTGAGGCAGTGCTTGGACATATTACCTCGATTTCCTTTCAGCTTCTGGTTTAACTTCTTAATTACCATACTTAACAACTTTGTGACTTTCTTTTAGATAGTGAATAAATGTTGCATCCTTAGATATTTAGAAACTTGACAAATGAATTTGATCCAATCATTGAAACTTTTAGTATAATAAAATCCTAGCTACAACTAATAGGTGAAGGGAACCATAGGTAGGACTGTAAGGAAATGTAAACCTCACTCTTGAATTGTTGCAAATCAAGGTAAAGACTATAATAGTAAAGTAGAATGGAGTAGTTATCTAATTAGAATTGATGGATCTTTCTGATCAAGATATAGTGTTCCAGCACTGGAGTAGCATGAGCTGATCACTCATGGGACATTATAATTGCAGCTTTCTCTTCTATCCGTGCCACTGCTGTTGCATCCATGGATATGGAAATCCCAACAGGGATTGTTGAACGTTACTTCATAAATGACTATTTTTACATATTGATGTTTCTAAAGTATGACTATATTTCCATTGGAGAGAATTCTTGGCTTGCTCTACCTTTCACCTCCTGGGTCATCATACAGCAGCCTTCCTTCCTTCCTGCTGGAGCTCCTAATATACACGCACAGAGCTGTTCTTTCATTCTGCCCAATCTAATTCACCAGTATGGCAACATACTGGCATGGTCATAGCTATGGGACTGGTGCCTGAATTTTAAATGCAGAATTGCTGGCAAGCCAGCATTCTAAGTCCCAGGTGTTTGGAATTCATTAGAGGTTTGGTGCCATGGTAACTGACTTTTGATGATATTCTGTGCGTTCTTTACATTTTTAAACAATTGAACTTCTCTTCACTCAAACTGCTTATGGGACATTTGGAAAAACAATGGACCAAGTACAGAAATATATCTATAGAAATACATAGAATATTGTGACATTCAATTTGTATTTTTAAAAATACTACTATTGTTTTAGTGAAAAGGGAGGACATTTTGCTTAATTAGAATGGATTATTCATCAATTGGCAAGCAGTTACCAAAATCCAGCAGTATAAAAGAAGCTTTTCTAAGTGCAGGCTTTTGTCATGCTTGGTGGTGGTAAGGAGGTCAAAAGGATGTGTCCTTTTGTGCTGCTGGACTCTCTCTGTTATTGAACAGAAAGTGAGAAACTAAGGGTGATGACCTGTGTTAGATATTAACTGAAGTAGATAATGACTTTGATAGGGATTCACAATTGTATTTCAATGCCCTAACCTCATTAAAGGGGCAATTTCAAGATTCCTAGCAATTCTTGTTTTCAGACCTTGCTTATCTCAAAGGGCTGACAGTACAAGAGTAAATGACATTCCAAAGCTTTATTGGGCTGATGGTTTCTCTCAAACTCCCCAAAAGGTTTTAGTTCAAGCAAATTGCCTCAGACAGAGGCTGCAAGGAATCCTGTAGGTCAGGGGTTTCAACTCATGTCATCATAGCATCATCACATGATGTATTGGGACATTTTATCCTTCGCTAAACTGAGCATGGGCATGGCCAGCATGTGACGCATCAGCCTGTGGCCTGAGAGTTTGACAGCCCTGGTGGAGGTTGCATCAATAATATTCAGCTGAGAGATTCTTCAGTTCATAGGAGGCCACTGATTCAGCAGTGTGGGTCACATGGAATTTCATTGGAATGGTCAGCTCAAAGCCACATCTGGCATGTATTTAGGTGAGCCAGTGTAAAAGAGTGATGGTAGGAAGAGGTAGCACCATTGACACATCTGCTCTTCTACACCGATTTACTCTTTTGTTGATCAAGGGCAGATGTGGATAGAAAAGCTCTTGGTCAGCAGTAGGATTGAGAAAACCCAGTAGTGCCCCTACCAAGCATTTGCCTTTTCCATAATCACTTTCCAAGAGTGGCTCAAGCTTGTCTCAATTTTACAGGTCAAGGGTCTTCAAACTTTACAGCTTTAAGACTTGTGGACTTCACTTCCCAGAATCCCTGAGCTAACATGACTGGAGGAGGAATTCTGGGAGTTGAAGTCCACAAGTCTTAAAGCTGTAAAGTTTGAAGACCGCTGGTATAAGTAATCTGGAAGAAGATTGCTTGAAGTATCTACCAAGCTGCCTAGAGGGCATCAAACCAGCCACCTATGTTCCCCATTGTGGAATTCCCACAGATCACACTACAATAATTCCAGATAATGCCTTGACAAGCACTGCAATATTTTTGTAATATGATATTTTACCTTGGTCTTAGAAGTGAGAGGATTAATGAACACACACACACACACACACACACACACACACCTCAAAGTTTCCCAGAGTCCATTCACTGATCATTTTTCGAAGAGAATATGTGAGTATTGGTCATTGGATTGTTCTATGAACTCAGCTATTAAGGCAAGGAAGGTCAGCACCGACTCTATGGTGTTTCTCTGAATGTTCTAGACTTGCAAACATGAGCAGGTCTATGGTGCCAAAATCTCTGAATAAATCTGTAAAGAATCAAGACAAGTCTGGACTAGTCCAGAACAATTTATAGAACAGTTGATGGCATAATAGATATTTTTGTCCCAATGACTCAGCTGCTAGCTAGACTCAAAATTTTCAGTCACATGTAAGAGAAATTTGGTAGGAGCTGAAGGTTTCAGCTTAGTTTTGTTGCTGTTGTTGTTAATTTTAAATTGATATCTTTCAAGGGAAAGAGTTTCAACAATGTGTAATACAATCCCTCAAAAAGGATATCTAAATTGAAATTTTTAGGGCATCGACTTGCCACTGAGCTATGCTGAAAGTAAAAAGGGAAATTTGGAAGCATTATTGAATAAAAAGAATTGAGTGACTGAAAATGCTGGGGTATTTTTATATTTTCATAATATGAACCTAGTGGAATAAGGCATGTAGATCATTTCATGACAGCACAGATCAGTAGTTTATTTAGAGATGCATATTACTCCTTTTTAAACAAAAATCCCTCATGAGATTTCTGGCATCAGGTATCACTTTTTTTCTATAACCTCAAAAGTTGTTGATTCCAATGGCTTGTCACTAGTTATTTCCACTTTTGTTTCAGATGTGCTTCTAAATTCCCATTGTGTTCACTAATAACATCCTTCATTCTAAAGGAAACTGCAGGCAATAAAATAAGGAATCTCCCACAGCTGAATTCCCTATGCCTGTTTTACATGCACATGCAACCACTGAGCAAGGTTGCCTGGTGTGTGGAGATTTGATGCCATCTGTATGATAATAATCTCCAATATGATCTAAATTTGGTGCTCTGTACTTAAGCAGTAGAGCACAAACCACCAACCCATCCAAATGATATAAAGGAGGGGGGAATGAATGAATCAGTACCAAAATTGAGACATAACAAAAACTGCAGTTGACAAAGTGGCTCCTTGAATTCCCATTTGGAAAGTATTACACAAAGTGCTCGTGCATGCCCGTTCATTCCTTTTTTTCTGCAGCATTACTTGTAATTTGCATAAATAAGTGAGGCATCAGGCAGGCATAAGGTTGGCAAGATCTGTGGCTTGAGGCACAGAGTGGCTTGAGCTTTCTGATGGAATTGCTACAAGTAATCAAATGTAGTAGTCCAGTGATGAGCAATCAAGGAAAATAGTCATAGGTGCACCTGTGGCTGGTCATTAGTCTCAATCTAATTAATTAGAAATGGGATAAGGCAGGCTGCATAATTTTGTTCGCTATCTCAGCCCTTCGCTTTTGTTTGCTATCTCAGCCCTTTGTCTGGGAATAGACTCAAAGCTTTTCTGTTTGTCCAGAAATGGCCTGGAAAAATCTGCTCTGTAGTGATGATGGTGAAAAATTCTTTTTCTTTCTTTAAATTAACATTGTAAGGAAGACATATGATACATTAAACCAACATATTTATTGTTGTGGTTCACCGGCAGCTGGTGCGGATGGCAGAAGTATCAGACAGTTGAGTACGAAAGGGAACCAGTCAGGAAGTCTGGCGAGGACTTGGACGAGGGTCCTGCATCCGATGCAGGGACGGGGCCAGGACCACCTGAGAGTGGGGTGTTGCCTTCAGAGCTTTCTGAGTCTGGCAGCAGCGAAGCAAAGGACTCCAGGGAGCCTGTTCCCAGTGCGTGTGTGCACAGAGCTGCTAGAAGGCAAGAGCAACTAAAGCAGAAGGGGTAACTTGGGAGTAAGGCTGGGAGGTGATTGCCCCTTCCATAAGGGATAAAAGTCAGACCTCAGTGAGCAAAAGCTTTGCAGGAAGCAAAGCAGTTCAGTAATCTCCGAGTCCTTTGTAAAGCTCTGTACTCTGGTCTTTTTTTTCTAGGTTTTTGGGTTGATTTATGTTAAGCCTTAATTGGATGTCTGCTTGTTGGCAAGCATTCCCATGCACTGAAAAGTGTGCTCTTATCTGGAGGAACTGTGTATAATGAGTTTTGGCTGGGAATGCAAGTAATTCCCAGCATCATATTAAAAAGATTTTACTTTTAAATTCAGTTCGTGTTTTATTAAGTTTGACAAAGCCTGGGTCAGAACATTTATATGGCCCAATTAAATGCCTCACCATTGACAATTAGGAGCAATAAGAACCTCTTTTTCCCTAACCATTCCCTAAAAGAATCATATCATTGGATCTACCTTTATAGAAGAGCAGCATAAAGTCTTTTGACTGTTCCATTCAGGATTTGTATTCTTCTTCTTCTTCTCTTTTTCTAGTTATAGTTCTTGAGGCAACAGTCACAGTATGCACCTCCAGTACAAAGGTAAATCAAATGATAATGAGAACATTCTGAATATTTCTTATTCCCACCACCTCTCATCAACTTTATGGGGCACGAAAACTCATAATGAAATAATGTTGCATTGCAAATTCAATGTTGCGTACCATGGGCTGGCTGGATTTTGCTTGCTTGTAACATTAGTTTTGCCCTAAGCATTGCCTAACTGACAGATATTTAATGTATGGGTAGAACTATAGTAAGTTACTGGAGTCATAGCAATAAAATGTCTATTGTTATTTGCAGTATTTGTAGCAGGTATTAACTATGCTTATTGACTACCTAAGTTACTGGTCACTGAAGGGTCATTAAAGAACAATAAAATAAATGGGTTTTCAAAGTGTAAAGTGAACTTAGATTCATAATGCACAAGATTAAAAAAGGATTGAATGAACGAGGAAGTTTGCAAATTGGGAAATCAGCACAAAATATGAATGCATTTTAATATCTATTTTCAAGTCTGCACAATTCTCACCTAGTATTAGGGAAAAAAGTAGTACTAGCATTAGGTGAATCAGTTTCTTAATATATGTGCACTTTCCTTAATAGACATTTGTTTGGCTTCTAAAGGAAATTGGAAGTTATACCATGCATGTCTGTAAGTGTTACCATAGAGGTTGGGCATATACAGACAGATACATTGATTAAAAAAAATAGGTGAAGAAATGTCTTCTCTAGCTAGAAATGGCCAATGAATGAGTCAAAAATAGAGGTTAAGAAGAAACTTGGCAAGAAATAAAAAAGAGAAATGAATTGTAATAGAAAATATTTAATGTAGGGTTGAATCTAGGAAGTCTGAAGAAACAAATATATTGTATTTTCTTATATTGTATATCAGGCATGATAGCAAAGATTATCCATTCTGGTTGTTGTTTTTTAAGAGAACAAAGAGAGTTAGAGACAGAGAACATGAATTAAATTACACTAGAAATGTAAACTTTTGGATATACCTTGTATAGCATGGAGATGCAGCTAATCATCACTTAACAACCTGTCAACAATTAGCAATTGTTTGGATTTAAGATGGATCCTCCCAAAAGGTACCAATGACCCAATTTGAAAGTTCTGCTGTACAACACCCTATGGTCACATAATCACATTTGGGTACTTGGCAACTGGCTCACCTTTATGCCATTTGCATAAAGGAATTTACTTCTTTTTTCCAACAAAAAATTGTCCATTCAATAATCAGATTCGCTTAAAGAACAACACATTTGCTTAATAGCCATGTTTGCTTAACCACCACCACTAAAAGATCATACAATCAGGCACAGTCATAGGGTGACCCACTTAACAACTGCAATGACTTAAAACTATAATTTTGGGCTCAATTACCATCATATATTGAAGATTATTTGAACTAGCTTTGGATGATATCATTTAAAACCAGCCCCAAATACTGTAACTGCTTGTGTTAGAGCAGGGGTATCAAGCTGTGGCCATGGGCCAGATGTGTCATGCACAGGCCATGCCGATCCTAGCTCCACAAAAGGGAAAAAGATCACGAAATCCATGTGTTAAAGAATGTGCTTTGTGCTCTTAACACTTAACCACAGACATACTATTTCGGCTATGCTATTAAGACATGAAGTCATAATGACAGCTCTTGCTGTTGGCCATAGTCCAGGTAATTGCACTACAATATTGTGACTAATGGTACTGGATTTATTTCTTCCAAAAGGTGCAGAAGACCATTTGAATTTGTTCTTGCCATAGAAATTATTGCATGACGTGGATTGTACCTGGTCACCAATTTAATTGGGAGCTTCATCATTGCTGATGCTAGAATTGGCGGTGGCAGGCAGGTTCGTCATCATCCATTACAAAATTTTCATTGCAATCCTATTCCACTTCACTCAGATCACTCTCTGCTTCTTCATATCATGTTAGAACAGTTTCTTTGAAGTTTGGATCACCAAATCACACTCTTTTTGCTGGAAAACATGGCCCCAACATTATAAAAAATATATACGTTAATAAAGATCTGTGATCAAAATGACCACAATTCAAATTCAAATTCTACTACAGAAAACAGCAAACTAGTCATGCAAGTGTGATGCTGCGTACACTCTAATTGGTGGGAAAACAAAAGCTATTCACAACCGTAACAGTACATTTCTAAAAATAGGGGTGATCCGAACATTTTGGAAAACACTATGACCGCGGGTCTGTGGTTATGTGTTAAAGAGCCAGATGCAGCCTGTACAAAAATTATTAAAGCAGATTATTTAATTTTAAGGAAAATAAGGATTATTTACAGGAACTATATGAGGCAGCAAAACCTTGCCATTAGTTTAAATATTTTTGTTGATACTCATGCTAATATGTTGTATGGGTCAGGCTTTTACATACTTAGGAGAACTTTTGGTGTGCTTTCAGATTATTATAATCTTTTTTACAGGCTGACACCTTATTAAAATTTTAATCAGCGGTGGGATTCAGATAATTTAACAACCAGTTCACCCAGGGTCAGGTTGTTGTTGTGGGAGTCATGGTCCAATCTGACCCTGGATGAACTGGTTGTTAAATTACCCCCCTATCAAAGTGAATTCTGAATGCTGTGCTGCAATGGAGAAATGGACAACAGAGTGGCTGGCATGAGGAAAAGAGGAAGAGAAGGAGGGAGAAGAAAGAGGGAAAGGGGCCTTCTCCTTACCTCTTGCAGGCCGCTATGTTGCCCATTTCTCCAATGCAGCATAGTGCAGCACCCAGGATCCACTTTGATAGGGGGTGGGTAATTTAACAACCGGTTCATCCAGGGTTCATCCAGCCCAAACTGATGCAAACTGTCTGAATCCCATCACTGGTTGTAATGATAAATTTCTTGAGAGAAAGAGAGGAATAGTACATTGAAATAAACAGCAGCAGAAATTACTGCCTGGAAGCCCGAGAGGGAAAAGAGATTCTAAAGTGGCAGAAAAATTGTGACTTTGCTAGATGGAGTGAATTGGCTTTTTTTGAGAGATCAGGTAACTGAATTAGGCAGAATTATACTTTTTTGAGTCAGCTAGAAATCATAGCTGCTAGGAAGAAGATACAGTACAAACAAATTAGTGGTTCATGAGGGAATTGAACAAAAGGTTGCATTTGATAATATCCTTGTCCAATACCACAAGGCAGGAATGGGCAATCTCTGATCTTCCCATTTTTGCTTCTCTGGAGTTCCTTCAGTGTGACCCATTTAATATCGCTAGCATTTCATGGCAAGAGCTCTCTTCCCTAAATAGTATTGTAAGGCCTAGAATAGACTCAACATAGTTTAAATATAAAGAACCTCATACAAAGCCTCTTCACGTTAATAATATCAAGTTTCTGTATATATGATAGTCCCCCACTGCTTTGCAATACTGTACCATCCTTGGTAGTTCTTAAATCCCATCTCCCCTTCTCCTTCACATAAAAGTTGAATATGCTACCCAATCACTTACAATTGTCTGCTTAATTAGTCATGCCTTCTTCCAAAATATTTTCTCAATTCCATATATGCATATTGTAAGTGGATGCAGATGTCAAGCTACATATATTTCACTAATGCTTCAATTATTCATTTCTATTTTCCCCCTCCTGCAGTTGTATTTTTACAATAAAGTAATTCTACACATTTTTCTTCATTTTTTCTTCATTTCTTCTTCTCTATACATGTGTATATGATTTTTGCTATTGTTTTCCCTTTAATACAATGTACTCTCTGCACATTTTAGAACGGAACAACAACATGAATAACAATGTAAAATAAGTACTAATAATAATTGCTTGAGGGAAAGAGTAAATCCGTATCTTCTGGTGAGTGGACAGTAGGGAAAGAGAGACATATTTTAAAGGGAGGCCTTTTGAAAATATTTTAACTATATAGAACCTGTAGAAAGGATACCATGTTTGGATAGTAAGCTCCAGAAAATCACTAGATGAAAAAATATAGAAAACTCCAGCCCTTTGCTGACATCTAGGAGTTTTGAAGACCAAGAATGGTGTGTTCAGCCTGAAATCTACCTCTATGGGCCATGTGTATATCTGGGAAGCAAAATTGTACACCTATGTAATGAATCACAAACTAAAGGCATTTATCTTTCATGCCAAACATATATCATTGGGCATATTATCACAAGCACCGAAGTTGCGTTTGGATGTACAAGTTAAAAAAAAATCCATACAGTTTGTGTCTGTGTGTGTGTGTGTACTTGCTTGCCTACCTGAGTTAATTTTTAACTAATCCTTGATTTTATTCTTGGGAAGCCTCTCCTCTCCTTTCCTCTGCTCTCCACTCCCTGGAAATGGTTCTACCCAGAGAGAGTGACTGGCCCAAGATCACCCTGCTAGTTTTCTGCCACAGACCACATCAAACTGGTCCTTTCCTATTGTTGCTTTTTCTTATATGTCCACTATCCCAGACACCTTATAAATGCATTTTCAGTTTCCCTTCTCCCCACTTTTTTAACTTTATTATTAATTAATTAATTAGTTAATTAATTTGATTTGTCAATTGCTTACAAGATAATAGGTATAAGTATAAACATAGGTAGGAATACATGAAATGGATACATATAAGAAAAATAAAAAGAAACAATAGGACAGGGATGGTAGGCACATTGGTGTGCTTATGCACGCTCCCTACAGACCTTTTAGGAAAGGGTAGACAGTCAATAGTAGACAGTCTAAGGTTAAAGTTTTTGGGGTTTGGGGAAGAAACCGAAGAGTCAAGTAGAGTATTCCAGACATTGACCACTCTGTTGCTGAAGTTGTATTTTCTGCCATCAAGGTTAACCTTGAATTTGTGTCTATTGTATGCTCTTGTATTGTTATGGTTGAAGCTGAAATATTCACTGGCAGGTAGGACACTGCAATGTATGATTT
Source organism: Pseudonaja textilis (assembly GCF_900518735.1). Next base: position 15,822,028 of record NW_020769323.1, read on the forward strand.
TCTATATGATACGTAGATCAGGTGGCATAGTTCTAGGTTTTCTAGGTCTAGAATTTCAAGTCTCGTGGCATAAGGTATTCTGCAATGAGTAGAGTAGTGGAAAACTCTTCCTGTGAAATATTTCTGGACTTTCTCAACTGTGCTAATATCAGATACGTAATGTGGGTTCCAGACTGATGAGCTGTATTCGAGTATTGATCTAGCAAATGTTTTGTATGGTCTAGTTAGTAGTGTAATATTACCAGAGAAAAAGCTATGTAAGATTAGGTTAACAACTCTTAATGCCTTTTTGGCAGTGTAGTTACAGTGATCTCTAGCACTTTGGTCATTTGAGATGAATATTCCAAGATCCTTGACAGAGTTTGGATCATCAACAAGGTCTTGACTATTCAGCCTGTATTTTATTTTCTGATTTTTTTTTTGCCAATATGTAAGACAGAGCATTTGTTTGTTGAGATTTGAAGTTGCCATTTGTTTGACCATTCTGATACATAGTCGAAGTCTTTTTGAAGGGTTGCAGTATTGTCTGTGGTGTTGAATAACTTTACATCATCAGCAAAGAGAACACAGTTGCTCTTAATAAGATCACAGAGGTCATTTATGTAGAGTATGAAGAGAGTTGTTCCTAGAACACACCTTGGGGGATACCACTGTTGACAGGTACAGAATTTGATAGGACGCTCCCAATTTTGACCATTTGTTGTCTATTTGACAGGAATGCTTCTATCCAGTTATGCAGGTGTCCAGAGATACCATAAGATTTTAGTTTTAGGAGTAGTTTGTCATGTACCACTAAATCAAAGGCTTTACAGAAGTCTATGTAGATTGCATCTATTGCTTTGTCCTGATCGGGTTGTGTAGTCCATATGTTTTTGTAGTGTAAGAGTTGCAGATTATAGGATAGGTTTTTTCTGAAACCAAATTGTTTATTAGAGAGTAGGTTGTTTGTCTCTAAGTGGAGGATAATGGATTGGTTAATAATTGATTCCATGACTTTACAGGTGATGTAGCATAAGGAGATTGGTCTGTAATTTTCAACTAGGCTGGGGTCTCCCTTTTTGAAGATGGGGATGACCGTGGCTTGTGACCATAGTTTTGGCAAGGAGCTGGTCCTGAAAGATTTTTTAAAGATTATGCTTAGAGGTTCAGCTATGGCAGTGGATAACTTTTTAAAGAAGTAGGCACATATTCCATCTGGTTCAATAGATAGAGATGGTTTTAGATTGCGTAGTGCTTTTTCAACATTGTCTTCTGTAAAATTGATATGCATTAGATCATTGTAGTTGTCTGTGGATCGACTAGGAAATACTGGGCATGATCCATTGCTGTTTACAAATACTGAGCCAAAGAATGTGTTAAAGAGGTTGGCTTTAATGGTGTCATCATTGCAGTCTTTACCCTTAAGTTCTTTCAGGGATGGGATGGAGCTTGAGTCTTTTAGTTTGTTGTTTACAAAATTGTAGAAAGCGTGGGTGGAATTGGTACGTGGAAGATTTTCCTCTTGTTTAATGTGATAATTGGTGCATTCAGCTTTTATCTGGTGGCATAAATTTTTGTATCGGCTTTTGAAGTTGGCAACGTGACCAGATTTGTTTTTCCACCAAAGTGATCTCTTTTTGGATTGAAGCTTCCTTATTGTTTTGGGTAATCTGTTTTTTTCTGGTTTTGAGAGTTGTTATTGGTACATATAGTTTGATGACTCTTTTGACTTCAAGTAAAAATATGTTGTAATGGTCTTCAACAGTATTGCATCCAGTGAATAAAAATTGCTAATCAAGGGATGAGAGATCGTTATCTATAAGATCATAGTTGCCTTTTTTGAGGTTATAATTGGGGATCACATCGTTGTGGTGATTTTTGTGTGGATGTATGTTGAGACAAAAGTCAATAATGTTGTGGTCACTGTTGGAAAAGAGTTCTTTAATTTGTATTCCATAAATTGAATTCAAACTATTACAGAAAATGAGATCGAGGCAGTTGTTAAGTCTAGTGTTGTTGGTTACTAGTTGTTCTAGTCCCAGATTTGTTACAGCATTGTAGAAAGTTGCATGTATGGGTTCAGTTTTCCATTTGTTTAGGGTCCAGTTAATATTAGGTAGATTGAAGTCACCAAGAAAGATAAAAGTGTTTGGGCAGGATGTTGCCCATGTTAGTAATGAATTTAGCTTGTTTACATGTTTGATGTCATAATCAAGGGCTCTGTAACATAGTAAGAATCAAAATGTGATATTTAAGGACAGTTCACAGACAATGGTCTCAGGAAGAGCAAGCTCCTGGGTAACATGTTTTTTAGATGTAAGGACATTTTATAGAAGATAGCAACACCACCTCCTCTATGGATTTCACGATCTGATCGGTAAACATGATTGTCTCTTACTGAGGTAATGGAGTCAGGGAGAGATGCATTGAGCCATGTTTCACAGACAAATATGATGTCAAATTTAGCTGTATTTAGTAAGAGGAGTACTTGTTCAAGTTACCCTAGCTGGCAGGCTAGTATTCAATATTATGAAACTTAGCAAAGTTCAGTAAGCTGGCCAACATTCTGGAAGCAGTAAAAATATTTGTGGAAGATGGAACAAAAAGAGTTGTACAAAGGAGATGACAGAAATATTTTTAAGTGGAGGGAGGTTTAATTTTAATTTCAATTTAGTAATACTAATTCAAATTAGTCTGGGTAATTAGTTGCAGGTAATTACTTATTTTTTAATTTAAATTAAATTTTTAATTCTGGAGGAGCTGCCTTTCATTTATTTTTTTCCTTTTTTTTCCTCTTTACTATCACATTTTAAAAGTCTAAATGTTTTCCATAGACACAGAGATTTCTGATAAATTCTTGTGACTGCCTGAATTAGTCTCAAAAAATTAGCTTGCAATGCTGGATAAAAATAGAATGGTGAAGTATTATGAGAAGATATGTCCTAGAGTCTACTTCCCAAGCAATCAAATAGGCTTTTTTAATTAATTGTTGATGAAACAAAAGGACATGCATTAGCAGAATGGTAATTTTAGTGACAAATGCAATGTCATGCATATCATTCATGAGATGCTATTGTACTAATTGTGGTGTAGGTTAAATAGAACCTGTTGATGTTTAACTGTGAAGAGGAACCAATGTTAGACAGAGAGTAGTGAAGGACATATTTTGAGGTGACACAGTATGAAGGAACCGGAAGGGAGGAGTTAAGAAAAATAAAGCAGTTTATGTGCAGAGAACTCACGTGTTAGGAGTATTATTACAAAATACGACATGGTGTCAGAAGTTCTGTAACACAGTAAATGAACAATGAGGTCTACCCAAAAGAGGAAAATGAGCAGCAGTGGGGATGAGCAGAATGAGGAAGGAGTTAGCAGAATGGCTAACACACCCAGAGCTACTTTTAACATCCAACCACCGGAGCCCTTTGATTTTTCCAAACCAAATGAGTGGACAAAATGGATATGGTGATTTGAGAGATTTAGGCAAGCAAGCAATCTTGCAATAAGCTCTGAAGAAAATCAGGTGAACACTTTGATTTACTGTATGGGAGACGAAGCAGATGATGTTCTGCGTGGCCTGAAACTCAGTGAAGCTGATCAGTGTCAGTATACTAAGGTAAGAGACGGCTTTCAGTCATTCTTTGTAGTAAAAAAGAACATTGTGTATAAGCATTCAATATTTAATATGCGCAAACAAGAAGCAAATGAGACAGTTGATGCATTTGTCACAGCGCTGTATGCATTAGCAGAACACTGTAACTATGGAGTACTACATGACGAGCTCATCAGAGACAGGATTGTAGTAGGCTTGGTCAATATACGGCTACCAGAACGTATGCAAATGGAAAAAGACCTAGACCTGGATAAAGCTATTAATATGACAAGACAATCAGAGGAGATTAAAAAACAGCAAACCACATTGGGACATGATGCTGGTGTTGTAAACCTAAAGGATATGAACTCTTTGGATAGACTGTGTAAAGGCAGGCATCAGAAAGAAAAGCAAAAATTCAGCAGAGCAAAGAATGATGGAGCAAAGCCTCAAAGCAGGCAGAACAAAAACACTAAAGACCCTCAGTGTCGCAAATGCGGTGGCATGCTTCACCCTAGACAGGAATGTCCTGCTAAGGATGCTAAATGCCATACATGTGGGAAAAGGGGTCACTATCAACGTGTATGTTTTGCAAGCAAGGCTGTCCATGGCATTGAGGAAGAGGAGAGAAGCTTCTTTCTCAGCTCTGTGACATCACATGCTGATCCATGGACTGTGGAAATCAGAATGATGGATAAAGACATCACGTTCAAGTTGGATACTGGAGCAGATGTCACTGTTGTTTCACAGAAGAATTTCGCCAACATTTTTCACAACACACAGGTGCCGGTGCTGCAAAAAGCAGAGAGACCTCTACTGGGTCCAGGGAGAATTCCACTGGAAGTGATGGGGTTTGCCTACAGCTAAAGAAAGGAGCAAAACAAATTACAGAGAAGGTGTATGTGGTCAAAAACCTGAGTATGCCTTTGCTGGGACTGCCAGCTGTTGTAACTCTTGGTCTGTTGGTTTGTGTGGACACTATTGACATGGAAAACCTGAAGTCAAGCTACCCTAAGTTATGCAGCAGTCTAGGGGAGGTTCGACAACCTTATTGTATTAAGCTCAAACCCGATGCTATGCCTTTCTCTTTGAAAACTCCAAGGAGTATTCCCCTACCATTGATGGGGAAAGTCAAAGATGAGCTTCAACACATGGAAAACTTGGGAGTAATTACTCATGTGGAAGAGCCTATGGACTGGTGCGCAGGCATGGTAGTGATGCCCAAGAAGGACAGCAAAAAGGTGCATTTGTGTGTGGACCTGACTGGCTTGAACAAGTATGTGTGTCATGAAAAATTCATTTTACCATCAGTAGAACAGAGTCTTGGACACTGGCTGGTGCTAAAATGTTAAGTAAATTAGACGCCAACATGGGGTTTTGGCAGATACCCCTCACTAAGGATTCAGCAAAGTATACCACATTCATTATACCCTTCGGGCGGTTCCACTTTAACCGTCTTCCATTTGGCATTGCCTCAACGCCCGAACATTTATGATGATGGAAGTTACACAGGGGCTGGAAGGTATAGTTTGCCACATTGATGATCTACTGGTGTGGGGACGGGACTAAGAAGAACATGACAATTGACTCCATGCAGTGCTAAAAAAACTGGAAAAGGCAGGAATCACTCTGAACGTGGATAAGTGTGAACTCTCCAGGAGTGAGGTGGTCTTTTTGGGTCACATCATCTCTGATGCAGGGATACAACCTGACCCAAGGAAAACAGAGGCTATCAGAGCTATTAAGGAGCCCACTAGTGTGAATGAACTGAGGAGTTTTCTTGGCATGGTAAACCAGCTGGGGAAGTTCATCACGCATTTGGTAGAAAAAGACAAGCCACTTCATGATATCCTTTCTAAGAAAAACTGTTGGGTTTGGGATGTGGAACAGATCAGGGTATTTAAGACATTGAAAGACATTTTGTCTTCCCCTCCGGTCCTGGCCATGTATGATCCGAACAAAGTGATGAATGTTTCAGCAGATGCATCGTCATATGGCTTGGGCGCCGTTCTTCTTCAAGAGTGGGGAGATAAATGGAAGCCTGTAGCTTACGCGTCACATTCACTCACTCAAACTGAACAACACTATGCACAGGTTGAAAAAGAAGGCCTGGTTCTAACCTGGGCATGTGAAAGAGTTTGGGATTTCCTCCTAGGAAAGCATTTCTGCCTGGAGACTGCCCACAAACCACTTGTCAGTTTGTTTGGAGACCAAGCACTAGATCTTCTACCCTTGAGAATTCAGTGATTCAGGATGAGGCTCATGGGTTACTCTTACTACATTATACATGTGCCCGGAAAGTCACGTTGGACAGCAGACACATTATCACATTCGCCTATGAACTCTCACATGTCCAAAGCAGAACGGGAGCTGATGGAAAGCACTAATGTATTTGTGGACTGTGTAGTAGACACCTTGTCTGTTAGCCACACATATATAGAAATCATAAAAGAGCAGTTGCAAGCTGATAGTATTTGCTCTCGAGACATGAAATTGTGTGCAGATGGATGGCCAGTGCATGCAAAACAGGAACCTGCACTGAGAGGATACTGGCCAGAACAAGCTACACTCACTGTACAAGATGGATTACTACTGAAAGACACTAGGCTTCTGATCCCATCCACTCTGAGGAATGAGGTGTTGGAGAAGCTGCATGAAGAACACCAAGGGGGAGTGAAATGCAAAGAACGTGCTCGTCAGTCTGTGTGGTGTCCAGGACTTAGTCAGCAGGTCAGTGAAATATGCTCAAATGCAGGACATGTATTCAAAAGTATCAGAATCCTAAAGAGCCACTCATGACATCTGAGTGCCCTGAAAGACCATAGCAAAAGTTAGGGACTGACGTGTTTGTACTTGGAAGGAAAACATACTTAGTTGTGATAGACTATTTCTCCAGATATGTCGAGATTGCACTGCTGTCGAACACTAAGTCAACTGATGTCATTGTCCATCTGAAGTCAATCTTTGTCCAGCATGGGATTCCAGAAGAGTTGATGGCAGACAATGGACCACAGTTTTCTGGACAAGATTTCTCTCATTTTGCATCCACGTATGGGTTCAAACACGTTACCAGCAGTCCAAATTTCCACAAAGTAATGGAGAAACTGAACGTGCAGTTCAGATAGTGAAAAGTCTCTTGAAAAAGACTAGCAACCCTTATCTGGCCCTGCTTGCCTACAGAGCTACCCCTCTCCAGAGTGGGTTCAGTCTGGCTCAACTGCTTATGGGGCGACGTCTTCGTACCACTGTGCTGACTCTTCCCTCTCAGCTAGACCCAGCATTGCCAGATGTTGACCATTTTGCTCATAAAGAGAGAGAGAAGAGGAAGTTGAGTACTGAATATTACAACAGGAGACATCATGCAAAACCTCTTAGTGATTTAGTACCAGGAGAGCATGAATGGGTCACTGATACAAAAGAATCTGGGACTGTGCTGCAGAATCACACCAGTCCAAGGTCATATCTGATGGATGTACCTAAAGGTGTGGTGAGACGCAATTGTCAGCACTTGATATCCTTACACACACATGCAAGTGAAGGAAGAGCAGTGGAGCAGCAGGAGTTGCCAGAGACAAACAGTGAACAAATTTCTACATCACCTGGGAAAATACTTAAAAACTTTCCTAGTGTGACAGCTACCGCAAGGACAAGGTCTGGGAGAGCTATAGTTAAACCAGAGAGACTGAATCTGTGAACTGAGAAAGTGAAAAAGAGTTAATGTTGATGTGTAGTTCAATAAGAAATCTGAGATGCAGAATAGTTTAAACACAGTTAGGTGTATTGGATTAATAAATAGTTATATGATAACATTTGTTTCCCTACAGGATTTAGATAGGAACAGACCTTCAACAAAAGAGGCAGAACAATCCTCTAAGGTCTGCTGAGTCTACCCTTTGTTCTCTAGAAAAGGGAGATGTGGTGTAGGATAAATGGAACCTGTTGATGTTTAACTGTGAAGAGGAACCAATGTTAGACAGAGAGTAGTGAGGGACATATTTTGAGGTGACACAGTATGAAGCAGGGTTGCCAATCTGGCTGTTTTTCCGGCCAAATTCAAGAAATCTAGCCGTATTTCTATCTGCTTGGCTGTGAAAAAAAATGAAGTCTCCGGCCAAATTTATTTGGCCGGAAATTTGGCCGTACAAAAGTTGCTTGGCCGTGAAATCGGCCAGATGGCAACCCAGCTGCTCTCCTTCCCTCACGTATGCTCGTCACCATGAGCAAAAGGAGGACAAGTGCGTCCTCTGACGCTCTCCTTCCCTCTCAGTTCTCCGACACACCTGCTTCCTCTCAACTCCCGTCACACACCCCTTCGAGACCTTGGTGCCCGGCCACGCCCCCTTCCTGCCTGTGAGGTTGTGACCCGAGAAGGGGCAGCTCCTCCTCCATCAACACCACACCCATTCCTATTACGGCTTGTTCCAACGCCACACCCCTCGGCTCCCCCACCCATCCCAATCTGACAACCCTGGTATGAAGGAACCAGAAGGGAGGAGTTAAGAAAAATAAAGCAGTTTGTGTGCAGAGAATTCATGTGTTAGGAGTATTATTACAAAATATGACACTAATAACTTGTAAAAAGAATACCTTGACCTGATGTGGCATAAATATAAAAAGCTAAAGAGCACAAACTTATTACGGTGCTCATGTAATAAATGGAGCAATAAGTGATGTAAACAGTTTCAAAAAGAGGTGTTCCAAGCTATATAGGTTCATTGTTACAACCACAGGTTGAATTTGACAGTTGTTTATTTCTCTAAAACATGAACATATTCTCTCTCTCTCTCTCTCTCTCTCCCTCCCTCCCTCAGTCCCTCCCTCCCTCCCCACTTCTATAATTATATATTTTTGTATTTTTGTTCCACTGTGTACACTACATTTCACAGAGCTGCAAAAAGAAATTGGGAGCAGAATTATTTAATTGAGTAAAATGTCAGACACTTGCTGAGTGTGTCAGATTGCATCTTGCTTAGCTGTTAAATCAACACTTTCATTAATTGTATTACTTCTTAATATAATCCAGCAGCAGCAAATTGAATTCTGCAGTAAGTATAAAGATATTCCAAACCAAGTAAACATTTGTTTTGTGCATTGGCTGAAACTTTTAAGGAAAGTATTTTTTTTTTTGAAAGAAAAAAATTTCAAAGAACATTAGGTTGAGTACATATCCACCCTGAAATTCATGTCCTCTTTCCCCAAAATATTAAGCCACTTCTGACAGCACAGAATCAGTTTTCACTGGAAGAGGCAGGATGAGTTTGATCATACAGCTGTAAGAAAGAATGGTGCAGCTGACTAGTTCAGTTATGACTATGAAAAACGTTAGATTGAAAAATCCCTTAAATTATTGACTTGGCAAATATATTGCAGAGCAGCTGGGTCCTTAAATAACAAAACAGCCTTTTGTGTCTAGAGAGAGTCACCTGACTGCAGAGAGCCAATAGATGAAAAGAAGGCGTTTTTGTCAGATTTGGAGCAACAAAATACTTGATTATATGTTCAGGGTCCTGGGTGATAAAATTTACATCAGAAAAGTCTGGAAAATGAAGAATTGGTTTTCTTGTTTTCTATTTCAAATAAGATGTTGGATACTTGATTAAAATGTAGAACCTAGACCTAGTCTGGAGTAGAAGGCTAGGATCTTGTTAGATATTTTGTATTTTATCTCTTTATCACATGTGTTCGGTATTTTCCTTCATTTTCCTTTAATAAAGTTGATTAATTTTGAGTGAATCCTGGAGCTGATGGATTATCTTTTATCACCTGCCTCAACTTGGCTAAGTTATAGACTTCCAAAAGTTTTGTTTGATTTTCCTTTCCCATATTTTAGCTATACTCAGAGTCGAACAAGGATTTTATCTTCAATCCTGTTCTTGTTCTTCCGGAAGCCTGCTGTAAAAGTGTGAAAATGGTTGTTAGTAAGTTATAGGTGTAATGATGTGTGGAAATGACATTGGAAAATAGAAAGAAGATCTACATGTAAAAAATGGTCTGATAAATGAAATTTGAGTCAAAAGAGGGTTTGGTATAGAAGGGACCCTCCCTAGTTCTTGACAGAGTAAATCTGAAGGAAAGGAGGGGCACTTTTAGGTTTTCAAGATTCTGTTAATACAATCTTACCATAAAGATAGAATTATTACTCTTGGCTGGGTTGCTTGACTGGACCACTTTGCAAGATTAACAATAATCTTGCAAGTCAAAATTTTCACCACCTCTCCTTCTTGGACTCAAATTTCATCTAACAAACCATTGTCTAGAAAGCAGCTCTTCCTTCTGTCTCTCAAGGTCAAGGTCTTCAAACTTGGCAAGTTTAAGACTTGTGGACTTAAACTCCCAGAATTCTTGAGCTAACATGACTAGAGGAGGAATTCTGGGAGTTGAATTCCACAGTCTTAAAGCTGTCAAGTTTGAAGACCTCTGATCAAGGTCATTCCCTCATACCATTAAATGGCAACACCAAGGCGACCTATTTTTTTAAGTTTCCCCTTTATCCCAACCCTCAAGTGATCTCAGAACCAAAGTATCAGAAAGGAAGCACTGGTTCAATATTGACACACCATATTATAGTAAATCATTCTGATGCCTCAAAGCAGATGCTTTCAAGACCATTTGTCTGTTCAATAGCCTTTTAGACAAACATATATGCCTTTTGTAGCACATCAATAATTCAAATCATGTCTGGATTGATTTGCACCTCACTATTATTTGTGTTGATGTCTTTTTTTGTATTTACACTTCATTTTCCCAGTTACTGCCAAACAAACTAAAATAAATGTGTCACAAGAAATCTAAGACCTTCCTGTAGTTGGTGTAGCTATGGGGTTTTCAACAGTACAGTATCTAGTGAGCTGGTTTTTGTAAATAAGTTATGTTTGACTTGCATCAGTTCAGATTAAATTAATTTAGCTACATTTGGAAACATGTTCTGATCCCAAGTAGGTAGCAGTTATTGATAAAGTCTTCCTAATACTGTTCAACCCAAATATCATTAGGAAATAGTCAATATAATGTAATTATGCACTATATAGATATTATATAATTCTTTATTTTCTGCATTCCTATTTGAAAACTTGTTTTAATTGCTGAAAACATATTTCCTTGGATAATGCAATTTAAAAACCAATCACTAAATGTTACATATCTACATGAAATAAACGTATCAGATCTACAGCTATTCCTTTTGCCCATTTGATGTGCTCTTGGCTACATATCCACATAACACAGATGGTGTATCTGGGAAAAGAAAGTATTTTTGTCATATGTGCTTGATGCGTCAGGCCTTCTGCCTGACAAATATATTCTATTCATATTGAGAATACTGGGTGCCATGTTTGGGCTGAGTAAAAGTCACTGCTTAGGTTAGCTTCTTGTTATCATTGTCTTCAAGAAAAGACATATCAGGTTATGCATTTAGATTTCTTTGGAGGCTATTTTATTTTGCCAATTAAAAGATAAATTAATAATGTCTTAATTTTTTGCTGATTTGGATAACAATGATTATTTTTATGTCAGAAATTTTGTATGTTTTTGTCATGTCCTCCCCCTTCTTTTTCCTCTTCCTCTTCCTCCTCTTTTCATTTTTAATATTATCTTGAGAATACAAATAGAAACATGTGGAGGGAAGCAAAAAGCAATCAGCTACGTATAACCTATTCTATCAAATTCATTTAAAAAATAGAAAAGAAAAAATATGATATGCCTGTATTTATATCTAGGGCCCATGGTTGCCAGTGGTTAGAAGGCAGTGCCAGCAGTTTGATTCTAAATGGCTCAAAGTTGACTCAGCCTTCCATCCTTCTGAGGTCAGTAAATGAGGACCCAGATTGTTAGAGGCAATAAGCTCACTCTGTAAACTGCTTACAATAGTGAGGTTGTAAAGCACTATGAAGCAGAATATAAATCTAAGTGCTACTGTTGTTTCTGTCTCTCTCTCTGTCTATCTATCTATCTATCTATCCATCTTTATCCATTCATCCATCCTTTTGATTCAGTTCAATCAGGGTTCTTCTGCCCCCCCCCCCCTTTAAAAAAAGATTTGTCATTGCTTTCTTCATAAGACTGAGAGAAAGAAACTGGGCCAAGGTCAACTAGCTGGCTTTGTGCCTAAGGCAGGATTAAAATACATAATGTCCCAATTTCTAGCCCAGTGCTTTTAATGATTATACCAAACTGATCCTCATTGGTCACCAGAGGGAAGAGCAATTATAGTCCACTTTCTGGGAAGAAGTATACTAAATAGCATTTCAGCAGTTTGTTGTCCCTTGATAGAAAAAGGTTATGTGGAATCTGTGAATTCTAGAATTACACTGGATATCACCAGATGATGAGCAAATCATTGGAGACCTGAAAGACCAGGTTAGGAATTGATTGTCAAGGAGAAAAATCTATCTATGTGGTCTCTAGGAATTAAAATCAATCAATAAAAGTAAAAAAAAAGCCTCAATCTTTAAATGACCATTGTGGTTGCTGAGTAGGAGGCTATTTTTTTTATTCATTTAGCAAAATCCTCTAAGTATGCTTTTATGGGTGCGGAGATGTGGGAAATTGGTGTCATATAAAACCCCTGTAGTCAATACATTTGCTAACTTCATTTAGAGTAGTTATGCCAAATGGAATGTCTTGTGTGGTCTGTTTTGGATTGTAAGACAAAGAATGCAGATATTTTTATGAACCATATTTAGTACACTGCTAGTCACCTGCATGTGTTGGTCTGGTTTCAGATTTATCATGAAAGGAAAAATATCATAATGCTTTAACAATTCTTTAAAAAAATATGAAAAGTTATTAATTTTAGCAGGTGGCATTATCTGTCTGACTTTGTCTTGGTTCCAAAACTAAATAGGGTCACCTGGTTATCATTTGGAAAGGAAACCACCAAAGAACATGAAGTATATTAGACTGAGAGGTCAAGAAAAAAAAATGTAAAAAATGATATTAATAAGCCAATTATGTACTGGTGCCAAGAAATCTACAGGAATCAAGCTTGACTCAAAGGAGACATGTATGTTGTTACCATGTAATGATTTTGTTCTGCCAATAAATGCAGAACTGGATATGTAAATTAAAGGATCTACAATAGAAATAATCTACTTTGGGTCTAGTATAAATAAATGTGCTGGATAAATCCCACTGTTGCATACAAATGTTTAAAATTGCTGCAAAAGTACAAGTGGATGAAGCTGTTATGTTGCAGTTGTTCATATTTGCATATTTGAGAGCAGGAATACTTTGTACTGAAGAAAATTGGATGTCTTTAGAATATATTGGCCTTCTACTATTAAAACTTCCTATGTAATTTTATTAATAATGTTGCTGCTTCTTTTTGGATGGCCCAGTTGCACAGTAGTGTATTAAATTTTTGATGTTAATAGAGTTTTTATGTAGCTAATTTCAGGCTATCAGTCCCAAATATTACAAAATTGAAAGCCAAATCTTTTAAAATAATAAATCTGATTTTAAAATTGAATATTTTCCCCCAGTTTTAACATAGCTTCTTTTAAAATTTGTTTTATCAGTTGCTGATGGGTACAACATAGTTGTTTTCATGATTTCTCCATTATTTTTATATAATTCTCATAGATTGTTCATAATAAAAGGTTAAAAAACTTTCAGTAGCTTGAATACCATAGCAGCAGAGAATCTGGCAACATGGATTGCTATTTTGTTTCCCAACTTTTACTGGGGGGAAAAGAATCAATATTTGCATGATATATATATTATATTTCTCAGTTTGGTTTCCTCAAAAATTTCAGGTAAATGAACAATAGATGAAAAATTGCTTATAGTATGTCTTTGTTGATAATGCTATGACTTTCCCTCTGACCAATTGTGGTTATATATGTATAGATTTGTAGTCATATTGAGTTATTGTGCTGAGAAATGCCTTCAGAGGCATTTATTTGATTTCTCATTCAACTTTTCTCCAGGAGTTGAAAGCAACATTCATCTGAAATTTCCTTCATTTTATGCACAATCCTGCAAAGTAGGTTGTGGTGGTGAAGAGATAGTCATCTTTGAGGCTGCCTACTTGGGAGTAGTTAATAACTTTTTGTCATCCATGAATCTACTTCATTTGGAATCTGTATTGCTCTGAATAGATTTTCTGTCTGGGGTGGGATAGCAGTGATCTAGTGCTGATAAACTTTTCCTATTCCTTCAACACAGACAAATTTGCTACCTTGGATGATTTAGATTGTCCAATGGGGACAATCCTTGATGAGTTTGCAAAATGGAGAACTTTCTACATTGCCTAGAGTTACTTCAGAGACATAGGAACCCATATAAATTGTAAATAAAGCTAGGTAGCTAGATAGATAGCTGGATTACTAGATAGCTGGATGGATGGATGGATGGATGGATGGATGGATGGATGGATGGATAGAGAGAGAGAGAGAGAGAGAGAGAGAGAGAGAGACAGACAGACAGACAGACAGACAGCTAGGTAGCCAGGATCTTTTTCTTGGTATTATATTATGGCATTATTATGCATTTATTGAATGGAACATAGATACATTAGGTGATACATCAGTTTTCCATAAATGTTTCGATGCATATTCAGTTTCCCTAGTGAACATATTTTTATACTAAGGCATAACATTTTCTATATTCCAATACAGGTTCCATTGCCACCAAATGGTGAGGTGACATCCTTATCCTTAGTGTGATTTGACTTTAGCTAGTTTGGGCTTCAAATTGGTAGAAATCAAATATATTCATGATGAAGTCAATTGCTTATGGGTTCTGGAATACATGAAACAGTTAGCTGGGGTTTGAAAGACCACAGAGAAAGGTGTCTGTGGGAAAAGAAGCAATATTTCTAATAAGGCTGGTCAATTATAAAATGTATCCTGCTGTATTTCGCACAAGAATCCAGATATTGAACCAGTATATTTTTTTCATTGGTTTCTTTGGTTTGGGGACTTCTTATTTCCTTTCTATGATGCAGAATTGAATAGCATGCATAAGAATAAAGTTTAAAAAAATCTAAATGACATTCCTCTTGTATCTGTCATCCATATAATGACTATCTACAAATTGATTCTTTTGCTAGAACTGGGTTCTAGGTTTCTCCTGCACATTTAGCTGATCCATCACTGATAAGTTCAGCAACACATTCAGATGCACCAATGTTTTCATCTCACTTTTATCCCTGCCTCATGGTTGTACATTTCAAAGGATTGAACCAAAACATTATGCCACTTTTTAAAGCTGTGTTTTTGGAAGATTGGACACATTTTGGGAATAAAATGGGTTACCTGCATAGGCTTAAATCAATATTATCATTTCATTGCTGTGAATGGGCATATTTTATTGCTGTGAAGTCTGGGTCCTGAGGCTGCATATTGTTGGAGTATCACTCTTGATATATCATACAAAACTCTCAGATTAACAGAATTTATATACCCCTAATTTACAGATATACTAGGTCAGCATTGCCTTCAATATTTGTACTGTAAAATGCAATTACTAGCCTCTCATGTCTAGTCTAACTAGACATAGTAGATAGAGGTAGTGTATCTGTAATATGATTTCAATATGAATATAACATTTTTTTCTATGTCTTATGAAATCTAGGTGTATGGAGAAAAGCTGATGAAACCTAATGCTTTGGGGAAATAGGAATTTACTTAAATTAGGTAGTGCTGCCAAAACTGAATTCATAACATGATGAACTTTTGCCTTACTTGATGAATATAAAAAAAAACAAACTTAGAAATATCTATATTTCTGAATCATAGGTGTCCATAGGTGTCAAGTTGGTAGCAAATGTCAAGTGACAAACATAAATTAATTTGCTGCATAGCAAGCTTCAACATGTAGGGACACATTGTATTTGAATACAATAACAGACATGGAAATATATCTTTACAGAATTGGACCTTCCAATCACAACATATATATATATATATATATGTGTGT
>NW_020769323.1:15837917-15872124 GCF_900518735.1 Pseudonaja textilis
ATCAGATTCAAAGTTCCTAACAGGATTGGACCTTCCAATCACAACATTATCCCCCACCTCAGGGCCCGTCCCCCGAGTCTTACGTTCAGGATGTGGTTTTGAAGGGAATTCTGCATGATATCTTCGAACAAGGTCTGGGGCATGTACCTTGGTCACATCCTGCCAATGACGGATCTCCGTTTCATTTTCTACTCTTCCCACAAAGTACTGGAATCGTCCTTTTTTCCATCGTGAATCATAAATTCCAACCACTGTAGTATCTGTAACAGGTTCAGTGCGGGGCCTAGATGTGAAACGTACCAGACCTAAGGCCTCCTTAAGGTCAGGTCTACGCTGTTTTCCTGACGAGCCAAGAGTGGTTTCAGGTACGGGTCCGCGGTTCCCTCTCCGATTGCAGGAATTAACAAAATGTCCCAGACCCCCGCAATAAAGGCACAAGCCTTCCTGGAACCGTCTCGAACGTTCCTGCGCTGTTAAGCGAGGGCGGAGTGCTCCCAATTCCAACGGCTCCTCTGTCATAACTATGGGTTGGAAAACTCTCGGTGGCGTGGGTTGTGCACGAAAAAACGAAGATGGTTCCATACTGAGCCGTTTGCGTCCACGTTGCTGTAAACGAGCTTCAATTCGTAAGCACTGAACTATCAATGCATCCAAAGTTAAAGCCCTCTCTGCATGGACCAGCTCATCTTTGATGGCATCAGACAGGCCTTCCTGGAATGCAGCCATATGAGCCGGTTCATTCCAGTTGGAGTCCAAACACAGCACCCGAAATTCTGCAACGTATTCCTGAAGGGAACGTTTCCCCTGAGTAATGTCCCGTAACCGTCTATCCACAGTTTGTGATTTAATCGGGTTCTCAAACATTACCCTTATTTGTTGTAGAAATCCCTGGAAATTGTCTAATAATGGGCTATCCTGTACTAATAAGGGAGTAGCCCATTTGGCAGCCTGCCCAGACAAAAGGCTGAGAATGAATCCCGTCCTGGCCCGATCATTAGGAAAGTCTTCAGGCCTCAAGGACATAAATAATTGACACTGCCCCAGAAATGCCGGAAACATGTCCATTTGCCCAGAAAATTTCTCCGGCATGGATACTGGGCTTTTCCTCACAGGAGGGGCAGGGGGAACAGCAGCAGGGCTTGGTAAGCTGGAAACATAATTCAGCAATTGTGTTACCTGATTCTGAAGCGTCACATTGCTTTGCAGGAGCTGATTTATCTGTAACTGTTGCTGCTCGATCAAATTCTGCAGCTTTTTTGTATCCATCTTGGTTTGATGATAGTTTTTCAGGCTTGAAAGCAAAAAATGTAATGTCTTACCTATAAACTCAGATGAGCAGACGAAGTTTCAAAGCTCAAAATATTCAAACGTACACAACACCGAATTCAAAGGAATAAATTAACACAGATGTCCCGTCTTTTGGCAGACTTCCCGGACTCTTATCAGGCTAAATGGAAATTAATCAATTTTTTGGCAGATTTCCCGGACTCTGTCAGGCAACAAAAAAAAATTTTTTTTTTCTGATCTCACACCAGAGTTGATTTATAAGTCCATCTTACCTGAAAGATGGTTTGTTTTGGGTCGGGAACAATAATGTTATGTCCCACCTTCAAAAATAAACAGATAAGGCTGAAAGCAGCAGTCCTCGCAAACAAAGGCAGCAACCAGGAGTCTCCACCGATCACAGCTGTGAAATGTTATGTCCCACCTTCAAAAGTAAGCAGATAAGGCTGAAAGCAGCAGTCCTCGCAAACAAAGGCAGCAACCAGGAGTCTCCACCGATCACAGCTGTGGCCAGCCTCGACAAAACAATCCAAAATAATAGTTCCAACAAATCCAATTCCAACAAAAATACTTCAGACCCAAATTCTCTAAGTCAAAGTCCTCACCTCTTCTTGCAGACAATTTGTTCCCAACAAGAGTGCAGAGTCATTCCTCTTCCTTTTATAGAGCAGCAGCTAATTACTGATCTGCCCTCCTCCTGTGCTCCCGTTGGTTTCTTCTGACATCCACCCAGTGATTATCTAAATTATTACTTTCACCTGAAGACTCCATAAGTTCCTCATTAACAACCGTTCCCGGCTGTTAACCTGATTGAGAAGCCGAGGAGGTTGAAGGTTCAGGCCGGTCCTGCAAATCAAATGTCCTCCCTTGTAACATTCTCATTCAAAACTGCAAGCAAAACTGTTAAGATTCCCTTTTGAAATTCAAACAATCATTTCACGATCAAATCAAACTAAAGGGAGTAACGTTCCCTGGTTCTGACGTCAATCCACGATCTAACAGTCATCAGATTCAAAGTTCCTAACAGGATTGGACCTTCCAATCACAACATATATA
Source organism: Pseudonaja textilis (assembly GCF_900518735.1). The sequence goes on from NW_020769323.1 coordinate 15,840,258, forward strand.
TATATATATATATGTGTGTGTGTGTGTGTGTGTGTGTGTGTGTGTGTGTATCAGTTAACACTTAGAAATGCAAGGTGTTAACCTTGGAGCTGTGTAACTCATCCTCAAGTAGAGTCTGAGCACACAAAGAGGAATGTTGACTTTTAACATCTAATATGGGTAATTCTTCAGTTCTTTAGTCTCAATCCAATTAAGCCTTTGTTACCTGTGCTCACATAATTTCAGCCCTGTTTCTACCACATTCTGTAAGACATCTTGGGAGAAAGCAACACATGTTGTAGGCATAGATTCTTGTGGTGATAACTCCTAGCCTGAGCACCAAGACTTAGTTGTGAGTGCTCATCCCTCACTGAACTGCCTTCACCCCAGCCCTTGATTATATCTGATGTGTTCCATGCTTTGCAGCTTGGCTTTCATCAGTGGCATCTGTGAAAACTCCCCTCTAGGATTCAGGAAAATGTGTTTTTTCCCCCATCAAGGATATTGTAAAACATATGTAATCAATATTTTCACACAAATGGTATGAGCCATTCTTCATAATTTCTCAAAGTAGATATATCACTTCATATGAAAGATTTAAAAAAATCTTCAGAGAGAAATATCAAAATTTCAGGTCAGGTACCCAAAGAAGGACGCTCTAGTGAGAGGAAGAAAGTAATACCTACTAAGTTCATACACCATTGGTTTAGCAAGAAAAAAGTAGCCCTTTTGTGTTAAGAAAATAAATTTCTATGGGGATATTTCATAGAACTGCTATTGAAAGCAAGACTGTACTGGGACTGTAACAATAATGGGAAATAATAAGATTATTATAATGCTCCTGTGTTACATCTACTAAGAAACAAAGAACATCAGAACAGAGTCAAAAGAAGGATTGTGTATTTGTGTGTGTGTGTTTGATATAGTAGTTTTGTACACTTAAATTTGATTTTACTTTGTATGGATAACATATGGGTTTGTGTGTTTGTTCTTTTCCTGGAAGCGAAAGATGAGAGGGTAAAACAGACGTGGAATTTTCCCATTGAGAGGATGTAAGTAGTTTACAGTCTGAAATGAATATTTTGCAAGCTGTTGCTAAAGTGTCTGTCTAGTCAGGATTTTCTTAAGATGGCTAGAGTCAAGCTGGCATGAGTATAGGACAAGGTCAGCTTAAACAGGAAGGACAGTTATGCTTTTAATTTCATTGGCAGGAGGTTCAAATTTTCTTACTTTCTTATTTCATTCAGATGGTTTGTGATCCATTGTCAAGTGAATAGTTGGCACCTTCTACTATAAGTGAATGGATTCTGATATTAAATAAGGAACTTAATATTGTGTTGCTTCAGTTAAACAAACTGAGATAAACTGAAAATTCCATATTATAGCTAGAATTAATCACTAGATTTTTACTCAAAACTACCCTGCTGTTTATTTTATTTTTTACTTTTTGGCATCTTATTTGATAAAACAATGCCATCAGTGTCTTCAAAGAGCAACAGCTCTATCATGGTATTGTTATAGTTCTGAAAGCAGTTACTTTGTCTTTTAGATTAGATTAGTTCCCCATTCCATCTTTCCTTTGCATCTCATTTTACTTATCCGCATGGATTTTTTTTTATATTGGAGAGAAAAAAGACACTAATCTTTGTATTTGCTCATTTAGCACTTCATCCATTTGAAATATGTGTGTATTAAAAGAACAGTGATAAGAATGGCGAAGAGTACCTGAACGGAGGGCTATTTTTCAAAGAAATGGTGCTACACTGTTATATACCCATGTTCTTCTAAAAATGTGTTGTGATTTTCTCCTTTTGTTTTTTGCAGCTCCTCTAAAAGTTACAGTATTCATATCACATCATGTCTATGTTCCAGGAGTGCAGAAATCTATTTTCACTTAAATTGAACCATATGTAGGCCAAAAGCACATTTTTTGAACCTGTTAACAGAACTGAGGTTGTTGAAGTGTGTTTTGCAAGATCTATATATCTATTTTTAAAATCGTACTGAAGTAATAAGCATTATTTCTTTCTAGCTTACATGGAGAAAGCAATATATATCAGGTTATCTATAGGGAAGTAATACAAAGTTTTTCAATTCTAACTTCTAGCATGAATATATAGCTTCAAAAAAAGTATTCTTGAGATCAGTTATTCTACATGTAAGTATAATTCTCTTAGGTCCAAAAAATGTTCAATATTTGCATGGGATGTTTTATCAATTTCAATATAGGCTTATATGCATTATTTTGTACTGCTTTCCCATTCAGCCTTTTGCCTTTTCTTTGAAGTCACTTAGCTTGTTGCAGATTACAAATCTGTATGTCTGTGTCCCCCAAAATCTGAAAGCAACGTTATATTAACAAGAGAGATAAAACACCTGCGTGGATTTAAAAAATGACTCTGGGAGGAGGAAATGAAAGATATATCTTGCTTACTGAAGAAATAAGATGACAGCTGTAGCTGTGACTATAATACATCAAATTATTTCCAATATGTTAAGCAAACAAATTGTTTATAGACACTAAAGCAAATGACTATTTATATGTTTGCTAAGCCATGTATAGCAGCAAGTCATGCTTGGAACACTTGTTAGAAGCAGTGTAGTGTATACCTGAAATCCATCAAATTAGCTTGGATCAGAGGGAAATATGTGTTGAATAACATTTTTCAGTCACTTTATACTTGGTCTCTCTGAGATCATCCTCCACAGATTTCACATATGTGTGTGTGTGTGTGTGTGTGTGTTTGTGTGTGTGTGATGTGTGTGTGTATTATATTATTTTATATTATATTGATTTTTGTTCTTTTTAAAAGCACACTTACAGAAGTCAAGAAACCATATGAAGAAATTATTGCATTGTTTTTAAAACAATCTGGGCCTGACTTTTACATTTCTTACAGCTTGTCTGTCCATATGAGCAATCCAAATTCTGAGATGAAATTATTGAGTAGTGCTGGTTGTAGCAATATTGTCTCAGACTCTATTTCTCAGATATAGATTTGCTTGAAAAAAAAGCACTATGTTAAATAACATTCGACATGCATTTGATTTTGACATTTCTCTCATGCCAAAATTTCTGAATCGTTTTGATAGAAGTGAAAGGTGCTGCTTTCTACATTTTATAAAGGCTCAGTTTTTTAGAAGGTTCTCTAGATAAGATTTATTAGCTTGCGAATGTGGATTCTTTGGATATGTGTTTCTGCCAGAAGCAAAGTGAACTCTGCCCAAGTTGAAGAACACTTATGCAAGTTCCACCATATCCATTATTGTGGAGGATTGTGCAGTATTCATCAACAAATAGAGAACCAGGTCATTAATGGAAATAGGTTAAACAAAATTCTGTTTTCCTGTTCCTCCACCTTGGCTCAACTTCCTGACATTTAATTTTTCTCAGGAATCTGCTACAACATTTAGCCAAAATATAAGTGCTTTTCAGTCATTCTGTAATGATCATCATCTTTCAGAAAGAATCTGTGCCAGCAGATCTGTCCGGGCAACTTGACTTTTTCTATGTATCTCAGTTTTACCCCCTTGGTAGAGTCATTGTATAATAGAAGACAAAGAAAAATATGATTCACTGAAACAGATTCAGTTGTAGATCAGTCAGTTAGCAAGTAGAACATCTGCAACTAGCCATCATTTTCTACTTGTAAATTGTTACAAGAAGCACACAGTAAGAAAGCTCATGACAAAAAGGCATATAGTGCAATACACACATATTTTTTTCAAAAAAAAAGCACTTTAGGGAGAATAGCTTACAAATCTACCTGTGTTATGGAACATTAGATATGGAACTGTATTAAAAAAAACACTTTGGAATACTACGAGACACATCCTGAAAAACAAATGGTTTTGATATTTCTAGATGCACAGAAGGCATTTGATAATGTGAATTGGCGATTCATGTTATTACTGCTGGAACAGATGGGCTTTGCTAGAAAATTTATTCAAGCAATAGAAGCTAGATATCATAAGCAGATGGCAAAGGTAATGATAGAGGGAGAACTGACAGAATCTATCGATGTAAGAAAAGGAACAAGACAAGAGTGCCCACTATCACCTTTGTTGTTTGTGTTAACTTTGGAAGTGCTGAACAGAAATATTAGAGATGAAAAGAATATAAAAGGGATGAAAATTAAAAAGGAAGAATTTTAAGTTGCAAGCATTTGCAGATGATCTAGTTTTTATTTAGAAGACCCACTAAAAACAGCATCAAAATTGATAGAAAAGATAGAGACATATGGAAAGCTGGCTGGTTTGAAAATAAATAAAGACAAAACAAAGATCTTGACAAAGAATATGCTATCAAGACAAAAGGAAGAATTGGCAGACCTATTGAAAATTCAGGTCACGAATAAGATCAAGTACCTGGGGATATACTTGACAGCAAGACGCAGCACACTAAAAGAGAATAATTATATCAAACTTAAGCAGCAGATAGCGCTAGATCTGGCAAAATGGGAAAATTTACAACTGTCATTAATAGGGAGAATATCAACAATCAAGATGAACATTTTGCCCAGAATTTTATATTTGTTTCAAACAATTCCAATTAGGCTTGGAAAAGATTACTTTGAAGATTTAAATAAAATTGTGTTGAAATATATATGGCAAGGTAAGAAAGCGAGAATAAAGGTAAAACTTTTACAAGATGCTAGAATAAGAGGAGGATTTGGTTTGCCTAATTGAGAGTTGTTTTACCAAGCTACAAATTTGATGTGGGTTAAGGAATGGATAACATTAAGAAATACTAGATTGTTGACATTAGAAGGACATGATCTGTTGTGGGGGTGGCATGCTTTTCTATGGTATAAAGGAACTAAAACACAGGGCTACTTTAGAAGACATTATATACGGAAGTCTCTGTAGTTAAATTGGGAGAAGATTAAAAGACAATGTTATTTGAAAATGTTATTTTAAAATTTCAGTCTGGCTATCGACTATTGAAGCATTTTCTTATCCTATAATATACAAAAAGAAACAAACAGATATGGTGAAATATTGAATGAAAAGGGTGAACTTAAATCTATACAAAAACTAGAGTACTAGGTATCAAGATGAATTGGTTTTCATATGTGCAAATACATTCAAGGTATGATAAAGATTATAAAACAGAAGGTTTCTGTGATAAATTGACTGACTTAGGTAAGATTTTGACAGGTACTGATGAAAAGGTGATTAAAAAATTGTACAGATATTTATTAGACATTAAACTAGAAGAAGAACAAGTTAAAGAAACTATGATTGCTTGGGGGAAGAATTTTGGATATAGGATTGATCTAGAGAAATGGCAAAAATTGTGGTCGCAAAATTATAAAATGACAATGTCAACAGCTTATAAAGAAAATTTGTATAAGATGTTTTACAGGTGGCATTTTCCCCAACAAGAATAGCAAGAATGTTCAAAAATAAATACGAAAAATGTTGGAAATGTCATCAGATACCTGGCTCATATTACCATATGTGCTGGACTTGTGCGGATGCTAAAAAATACTGGACTAAAATCCACACGTGGTTGAAAAAAATGACAAAAAAGCATATAGATTTGAATCCAGAAATATTTTTATTGGGAATTTTACCTGAAATATATAGTAAAGACTTGAAATACCTGATTGTAAATGTATTAACAGTGGCTAGGATTGTATTTGCTAAAAACTGGAAAAATGAGAAAATACCATCACAGGAGGAAATCATTAAGAAAATATTGGAATGTGCTGAAATGAGTAGATTGACATTTGAAATTAGAGAAGAAAGGGAGAAACAATTTTATAAAATTTGGGATCTATTCTATCAATGGTTAGACAATAAAATATAGTAATGAAATATGTAGACTTTTAGAAAATAATAAATATATAAAGATGTATTCTTTTCTTATTATATCTACAAAACGAGTCTAGGATAGATCTGGGATGATAATCTGAATTGTCATAAAACAAATTAAGTAAAATATGATCATTTTGGAAAACATGAATGAATAAACGTATAGTCAAATGATTGATTAATAATGATATTAATGTATTTAATACATTGACTGAAAATACAAGATTATATACAATGCAATTATAATTGAAGACTATGAAATGGAAGCACAAAACAATTTGTAAACCAACCAGCATACTGTATGTACATATATGGAAGATGATTTGATGTTTTTCTGTTTTGTTTGTTTATGTTTGTTTTAAAAACCAATAAAAAATTATTAAAAAACAAACAAAGAAACCCTTCAATAACATGATTATTTGGTACCAAAAAGCACAGTTCTCCATAGAGCTGCTATGAGCGTCCAGGATGGGAGGTGCTCCAGTCTCGGCTCTCACAGGCTGAGCTTGAAATTGAGGAACGCTCCTCCCCATCACGTGGTCCTCTTGGCGTTCCCCAGTTTTTAGCTCAGCCTCGTGACAGTCAGGCTGTGTTTCCTCTAGCTCTTGGCCAATTCAGGTTTCTTGCAGATCTTCGATCAGGTTGGACCCTTAATTTTAATTTGCGCAGTGGACTTGGGGCTTTGGCTCCCTATGGGAGTCTTTCTTACCATCTAGACATACGGGGAGTAATTTAATCGCTGTTTTTCTGGGGGCAAGCATCCAGCGCTTCGAGTGCTGGCGCCCCCCCCCATCGCCTGCCGCTCCTTCGCTCACCGCTGAGCGCCGCTTCGTTCCTGCCTTCCGTTTCGTTGTTTCCCCTCCGCTGAACGGCGTAACATAGCCTAGGGGAGATAATCTTCCCCTGCTCCTCCTGTTACTTGTGGCCTTCAGGCCTTCTTATCTAGGGGAGAGTACCACCACTGAGAGTCCTCGCATAGCTCACGTCCGCCATTTTGGGTGCCACGTGGCATCCGCCATTTTGGGTGTGGCCAGGTGACGCCCGCCATTTTGGATGCGGCCGCATGGCCGACCGCCATTTTTTTGGGCCTTGTCTAGTAGGCTGCGTGATTGATTTATCACTAGACAGCTCCCTAGGACTGCCTGTATTTCCAGCTCGTTCCTTCAAGGCCTTATTCGAAGCGTTCCGAGCATTACAGGGTCCGTTGGCTCCGCAGCCTCCTCAGCTGGCGAAGTAGCAGCATTCACATCCCCCCCCCCAGTTTTCATCTGGGGGGCAGCTGCACAGGCGTTCTTTTTGGCTGATTGGACACTTTGGGCTAGTCCCAGCTTACATTTTAATATAGATTGCAAATTTTTTGACCAAAAGTGGGGTGTGAAACAATCGTGGTGACACCCGGCCTTGGTGTAGGCCGCATCCAGACAAGCCAACCATCTCATATTAACTCAAATAATTTTTTTTCTTTCCAGCTTTTCTAGATGGCAGATGACAGAGTTTCACGTGGCACTTCTCTGAAGGCCAAATCAAAATCTCATTAGCTGCGCAACCAGGCACAGGAGACTTCCAAAGCCTCCCAGAAGGATGCCCTCAGATGCCACAGGGCACTAGAGAGGGAAATAGATAGGCGGTCTAGAGAGTCAAGCTCCGTGCCTCTGGCTCCTTCTCTCACCACTCCCTCAACCTCCACCCAACCTCCTCCCCCCCTGCTCAATCCTCAGCCTCGCTGCCTAGGCAAGCTCCTGAAGCTACTTTCACCCCCACTGCTGCTGGCCTGCGCCCGGAAGAGCCACCCCAACCTCCTATGGCTGAAATTCCTGAGAACATGAGATTATGGATGGAGTTTGCCATCCGGCAGGGAATTGCACAAGGGCTCCAGCAGATGGCTGGTCCGGCCCCACGGCCTGCGGCCCCCGAAACTCACGTCCCATCCGTCAGATCACTCTCCAGATCGGATGCTTCGCATGGTCAGGTAGTATCCCAGAGGGAATTGCCTCTCTCTCTGGGGGTAGAGGAGGTGGAGGCACAGGAGCTCGGGGGCCCCACCCAGTTTGGGGAAGAGGAAGATCTTGACTTGGGGTCCATCATCTACAGCGAACCCCTCTCGGGGACAGACCCAATGGAGGGGGAGATGTCAGAGGATGAAGGCCTCACCCCGGACCAGCCCGCCTTTGTGGGGCTGTTTAAACCGCACCTGTTCAGGTCAATTCTTTTCAAGGCCAAAAATACCTCTGGCCTGACCCCTCACCCATCATCTGAGCCTGTAGCCTCGGGGGTGCCTCACGACTCCATCTTCACTCAGCCCGTGGTAGAGACCTGTTAGTGTTTGGGGATATACCCCCGAGCAGAGTGCACAGCAGCAGTCTAACCAGGCAGCCAAATGAGAGAGAGAGGCTGGGCCCAAGAGTATACACACACTTGAGACAAAAACACTGTTTGTGGTTTTTAAATAGATATTTAATTCACACAGAGATTAAGAAGTGTCATTCAGTCCATATTTCAGTATCCAGTATATCCATCCAGTTACCTAGTCTATAAACAGTAAATACAATGTCTTTATCTGCTTGTAAATCTTCTTCTTTGATAACTCTCTCTCATAGACAATGCTGAGTATGAACAGCTCACCAAGTAAACACAGTCCTTTTGTTCAGTAGAGAGAAGTATCTTGCACAGTAGACATCTCATACAGGAGTAAACAGTAGGCAGACAGCAGACAGACCAGAGACCAGTAACACCAGGAACCAGGAATCAAACAGGAACTCGAAACCAGGATCAGAAACCAGGAAGTGTTACGTCTCTCTCACTGCCTCTTATTGCAGCTTACAACCGCACCCATAATTATGCAATGACATTGCAGTTTTGAGCTTAAAGCTGCAAACACTTAAACCTAGGTTTTATATATTCATTCACCCAAACCAGTTGGTGTATTCATATACCCAACAAGACCGATGTCATTCCGGTCCCACCTATCTTCTCGGATCTGGTCTCCAGACAACTGGCCTCCACGGGGCCCCCTCTGGCCCCTTCCAGTCAGGACAAGCGTTTCTATAACCTTGACCCGGAATTCTCCCTTCTGCTCGATCCCCCCTCTGTTGACGATCCTATCGTGGGTCTGGGTTCCTCCTCAACCCCTAGCGATGCCTTAGAGGCACTCAAACCAGAGGACAAGCAAGCCGAGCTAGCCCTGCGCCGTGCTCACCAATCCGACGCCTGGGCTATTAGAGCGTCTACTGCTGCGTCCTTCTTCACCAGATCCTCAATTAGGCAGCTCTGGCAGCTTAAGCAGCACGTTCCCGCAGCCAATCTCAGGGCGCAGCAGGACATCGCAAAGCTCATGGCCGTGGCCGAGTTCTCGGCCGATGCTACTTATCAAGCCATGAAATTTTCCACCAGAGCCATATCATCTCAGGTCACTGCTCGCCGCTTGCTTTGGCTCCGCCACTGGCAAGCGGACATCAAAAACAAAGTGAAACTGGCATCCGCTCCCATTTCAGGGGGTAAATTGTTTGGATCGGTTCTCGACCCCTTCCTGGCCGAGAGCCGCAACAAACGTAAATACCTTCCCTCGCTTTTTCGGAGGTCTGACCCCAGAGCCCCCGCCTCCATTCGGCGAGGTTCCTTTCGGCCCTCCTCCCAGGCCTCTTTCCCCCCTAGATACTTCCAATCCCCCTCCTACAGACCACCTCCTCCGCAAGACTGGTCGGACCCATCCGACAGGTCCAGAAGAGGTGGTCCCTACAAAAGGCCCTTCCGGGGATCCGGGAACAGGCCCTTCCGTCACTCAAGATAATTCAACCCCCCTCCCCCCCATCGGCGGCCGCCTCAAGTATTTCGCTAGCCGATGGGAGGCCACCACTACCGATGCATGGGTCAGGGACACGGTTCACTTCGGCCTTGCCCTTGAATTCCAGTCCCCCCCTCCTGAATTTTTCATGTCCTCCCCCCTTTCCAGGAACCCTGCCAAGAGGGCCCTCATGGACGCTGCCATTAGCCATCTCCTCGACATAAAGGCTATCCAGCCCGTTCCCGCAGATGAGCGGGGACGAGGCTTCTATTCTCATTTGTTTGTAGTGCCCAAGCACTCGGGGGGTTGGAGGGCTATCCTAGATTTAAAAAGACTGAATCGCTACCTAGCCCCTCGTAAATTCAAAATGCACACCTTGCAGTCTATACTCCTGGGAACCCGGCGAGGGGACTGGCTCACCTCAATTGACCTCTCTGAGGCATACTTACACATTGCAATTCGACCCTCCCACTACAAATTTCTGCGGTTTTCCTACAATAAACAGCATTTCCAGTATGTCGCACTTCCCTTTGGTCTGTCCTCCGCCCCCAGGGTGTTCACCAAGGTCCTGGCGGCCCTCGCCACCCACCTGAGATCCTTCCCTGTCCATCTCCACTGTTACTTGGATGACATCCTCATCCTGTCCTCCTCAAAGGATCAGGCCCAACGAGACACCAGGCGCACCCTTACCACCCTTCAGGACCACGGGTTCCTGATAAATTGGAGGAAAAGACACCTTTCCCCCTCTACCCGGCTTACTCACTTGGGGGCGGTGATCGACACTACTCAGGAACTGGTTTTCCTGTCCCCGGACAGGTGGCTCAGTATCCAACAATCCATCAAGCATGTCAGGCGGGCAAGGAAAGTGTCTCTCTTAGATTTGTCAAAACTGTTGGGGAAGCTGGTTTCATGTATCTCTGTTATCCCTTGGGCCCGTTTCCATACCAGGTCCCTTCAATGGTTCCTGCTCCCGCATCAGCGTTCAGGAAGGAGCAACTCAAGACTCCTGGTCAGAGTCCCTCCAAGAGTTCTCACGTCCCTCCTTTGGTGGACCAGACCGGCCATCAACAAGGGCCACTACTTCAAGGAGCCCAACCGGTTAACTATCACCACAGACGCGAGCCTCCTCGGATGGGGCGCTCACGTCCTCTCCATCTCGTCCCAGGGCAAATGGTCGGCAACAGAACGACTCTGCAGCATAAATTGGCTGGAGCTCCATGCTGTCTACCTGGCGCTTCGCAGCTTCCTACCTCAGGTACGCGGGCATCACGTCTTGGTCCTTACAGACAACATCACGGCGAAGGCCCATATCAACAGGCAGGGGGGCACCCAGTCAATACGGCTCATGAGAGAGGCCGAACGTCTGTGCCGATGGGCGGAATCGAACCTGTCTTCCATCAAAGCAGACCATATCTCGGGGGCCTTAAACATCCAGGCAGATTGGCTCAGCAGAGCCACCCTAGACCAAGCAGAATGGCACCTCCATCCATCCCTATTCAGGGAGGCAGTCTCAATCTTCGGTCTTCCCAAGGTGGACCTCTTTGCATCTCCCCTCAACGCCCAACTACCAAGGTTCTTCTCCAGATACCCCTCTCACTGGGCGGAGAACCACAATGCCCTCCATTGCCCTTGGCCCCCAGGGCTCCTTTATGCCTTCCCCCCCTGACCCTTATCCCCAGGGTGATACACAAACTGATCCTAGAACAAGCAGAGATTCTCCTGGTAGCCCCTTATTGGCCCAGACGCCCCTGGTTTGCGGACCTTCGCAACCTCTCAGTGGCCCCTCCCTGGAGAATCCCACCTGACAAGATTTCCCTGTCCCAGGGCCCTCTTTCGCACCCGAACCCCCAATGGCTCCAATTAGCCGTCTGGAGGTTGAGCGGGACCGCCTAAAGAGGAAAAATTTTTCCAACCAAGTCATAGACACCATCCTGGCAGCCAGACGGCCCTCGACCACATGAATCTACAATGCTACGTGGGTTGCCTTTCGCAACTGGGCTCATAAACTCCAGATCAATCCCCTCTCTCCCTCCATCGCTCAGGTTCTGGAATTTCTTCAGGAGGGTCTCAACAAGGGTCTGTCCACCAACACCCTAAGACGTCAGGTCGCGGCCCTGGCAACAGTTGTTTCCTCAGATAGTGGGGGTCCCCTCTCCCATCACCCCCTCATCCGGGCCTTTCTCAGGGGAGCTTCCAATCTTCACCCTCCGACTATACACCTTTTTCCCACCTGGGACCTCAATAAGGTCCTGGTCTCTCTTACCAAGCCCCCCTTCGAACCTATCAGGGAGGCTTCCCTCCAGTTCCTCACCCTCAAAACTGTTTTTCTTGTGGCTATCACATCCGCTCGCCGGATTTCGGAGATGGCAGCCCTTTCCATCAGACAGGACCTATGTGTCTTCCATTCAGATAGGGTCGTTCTCCGACCTGATCCCACCTTTCTCCCAAAAATCAACTCAGCATTTCACAGGGCTCAGGAGCTCATCCTCCCGAACTTCTGCCCCAGACCCTCTCGAGAGAGGGAGAAACAGTGGCACACCCTCGATGTGAGGCACGCCTTAAAAATATACATCAAGCGCACCCAACCATTTCACAAGTCAGAAGCCTTGTTTGTGTCCTTTCAGCCCAGGTCCCTCGGTCACAAAGTGACTCCCACCACCGTGGGCCGTTGGATTAGGGCTGCCATCGCTAAGGCTTACCAGGCACAGGCCCTGCCTGTTCCCTCTGGTGTGACCGCGCACTCTACTAGAAGTGTGGCTACTTCTGCCTCATGGGCCACCCAAGCTTCAATAACCGATATCTGCAGGGCTGCCACCTGGGCATCCCCATCCCCTTTTATCAAACATTACAAAATTGATGTATTCGCCTCTGCTGAGGCCTCCTTTGGCAGGCGGGTCCTTCAGCGGGTCCTTGAGGTTCCAGGGGAGATTCCATACCAGACGGGAACCCGCCCGCAGGACTCGCCAAGCTTTGGTATGTCCCATCCTGGACGCTCGTAGCAGCTCTATGGAGAAGGGGCGTTGGTTCTTACCTGATACACTTCTTCTCGTAGAGCTGCGTAGAGCGTCCAGCCCCACCCATTAACCCGTCTGGTGGGGAATCTCGTTTCGGCCAATAGGTTATTCTTAGTTAGGATGAGAATAGGGTCTTCCTTCTTGTCTTCGCAAAACTGGGGAATGCCAAGAGGACCACGTGATGGGGAGGAGCGTTCCTCAATTTCAAGCTCAGCCTGTGAGAGCCGAGACTGGAGCACCTCCCATCCTGGACGCTCTAGGCAGCTCTATGAGAAGAAGCATATCAGGTAAGAACCAACGCCCCTTTTCTTATGAGTGTCAGCATTCCAAGTAACAACCTCCAAGAATATCATCTTCCCAAAGATCCTTTTTATTAGAGATGCCATATTGGCACATCTGGGGAAAACCCGAATCTGAGAGTTCTGGGTTTTTCCTCACCCAAAGAAAAACCAAAATCAAACCCTTGCACCCAATCGTCCATCACATGGTCCAATTGTTACTTTGTTTCAACTGGAGACTACCCCCAGTCACTCCCCTCTAGTTGCAGGGTGACATGTCCTTGACTTTCTGAGAAAGGAATTTTGTTGTGGCTAATCTTCCACGGCTCCTTGAAATCCCCCTCCCAAATTCCCAGGCACTAAATGTGGCAGTCCAGAAACCTTAGTGAAAAATGGCTTCCAAGCTGACAATGAGTTTAAAACTTCATTTTAAATAGCCTGTAAAGTATTTATGACTATTTTTGTGTGGTGTTTTTCAACATTGAAAGTCTACACTTCTTAAAGTTTCCAAAGTTAACAAGCCCTGCTTTTGTGTATGCACATGCAACACACATACTTAAAACTAACTCTCTCTCTCTCTCTCTCTCTCTCTCTCTCTCTCTCTCTCTCACACACACACACACACACACACACACACACACACACACACACAGAGGAATTTGATCATGAAGTTGAAAATGCCATTTTGACTTTTCTCAGTGCCCCTTCTAACTGAATCATGCAAAATACAGTATCTGGTAAGCTTATGTTTTTAGATCAGTCTGTTTCATTCATTCATTATTGTATATTTGTAAAAAGCTTTCTGGTACTCCATATCTGTGTTATGAACAGAAAACTCCCCCCCACTTAAAATATATTATTATAGGGCTTGTCATCATTTAAAGCTCAAAAAAGTGTTTATTTTTTCACAGAGGGATTTTTTATTTTCAGTGGAAAACTACTTGCAATTTGGATTCTGTTATAAATAAGTAAAATAATCAGATGTTTTCAGATTGGATGATCTTTTCTTTCATCTTGAATCCTGATTCCATAATAATTCGATGGCAGTATGTCATTTTTGAAAATGGTTAGATCTGCTAGAGGAATACATCAGAAAATCTGTATTCTTGCTGTTTTATAATGTATCTAATGGTTAGCACTATAAACCACATAAGCAAAACAAATGCACGCTGTTTGCTTTACAGTACTAAGTAACATGAACTGCCCAAAATGAAATGGAACAAAATATCAGTTTCAAATTGATAATATGGTTTTTGAAAATTGCAAGATGAGGAAGATCAATTTGAATGTAGATTGGGTTGATTACAAGAACATATTAAACTCCCTTTCACATGATTGTATGATTAACTATCCAGAATAACAGAATTGGAAGGGACTTTGGAGGTCATCTAGTTCAACCCCCTACTCAAGTAAGAAACCTTCTACCATTTCAGACCAATGCTTGTTCAATCTCTTCTTAAAAACCTCCAGTGTTAGAACACCAACAACCTCTAGAGGCAAGTTGTTCCTCTGATTAATTGTCCCAAATGTCAGGAAATTCTCCTTAGTTCTAGGTTGGTCCTAGGTTCTACTATTTCACATGACCTAAAATAGACACCTAACATCAAAAAATCATCAAAAAAGCACAACAAAGAATGTTCTTTCTGCACCAACTCAGAAAGCTCAAACTGCCCAAGGAGCTGCTGATACAGTTCTACAGAGGAATTATTGAGTGTATCATCTGCACCTCTATAACTGCCTGTTTTGGTTCTGCCACCCAACAGGACAGACACAGACTTCAGAGGATAATTAGGATTGCAGAAACAACAATTACTACCCACCTGCCTTCAGTTGAGGACCTGTATACTGCACGAGTCAAAAAGAGGGCTGTGAAAATATTTACAGACCCCTCACATCCCGGACATAAACTGTTTCAACTCCTTCCCTCAAAATGACGCTATAGAGCACTGCGCACCAGAACAAATAGACACAAGAACAGTTTTTTCCCCGAAAGTCATCACTCTGCTAAACAAATAATTCCCTCAACACTGTTGAACTATTTACAAAGTCTGCACTATTATTACTGTTAATCTTCTCATCACTCCTGATAATCCATCCCCACCCACTTGTGATTGTAGGACTGTAACTTTGTTGCTTGTATCCTTACAATTTATATTGACAGTTTCCTAGTATGATTTGATTGTTGATTGTACCCTATGACTATCATTAAATGTTGTACATTATGATTCTTGATTCTTAACAAATGTACCTTTTCTTTATGTATACTGAGAGTATTTACACCAAGAAAAATTCCTTGTGTGTCCAATCACATTTGGCCAATAAAGTAGTCTATTCTATTCTGTTCTATTTAGGATTCAGTTTCCCTCCATCCTTTCAGTCACTTACAAATTGTGTTCTCTTCAGCAAGATTCTCTATGATCTATTTATTGAATTCCTACTTTTCTTTAGCTGTTTTTTTTAAATAAAAAAATTATTTGGGTTTTCACAAAACATAATACAAGTAAAATTTCTTTTTTTGAGAATAGCATGGTCCCGGGTTATCAATTCTCCATAGAGACACAAATTCAATTTCATATTCATCTTTGTGTTCCATATCTTATTACTATTTTAACATTGTCTCAATAATTTTTCCCTTCCCTTAGTTTTCTCAATCTTACTTTTAATTATCTCATTTCTTTCTAAATTTAATTATAATTATAATTATAATTATAATTATAATTATAATTATATATATATATATATATATTCTAAGTTTCAATACCTTTCTAGTCATATTTATACTCTTGTCTGTCCTGTTTCAATTTCATATTTTCTTTTCTCATTAAACAAAATTTTTCCCCGTAGTTACTAATTGGATATAACACCTTTGTATCTTTTAATTTTTATCCATTCAACTCTTATTTAAAGTTCAATTTATGCCTTTACAATTATAACATTCAATATATCACGTAACTTCCAATCGAACTCTGCTTGGTACATTCTTAAAATACACACTAAGTTCTTAAAGAGAATCTATATCTATATCTATATCTATATCTATCCCTCTATCCCTCTATCCCTCTATCCCTCTATCCCTCTATCCCTCTATCCATCTATCCATCTATCCATCTATCCATCTATCCATCTATCCATCTATCCATCTATCTATCTATCTATCTATCTATCTATCTATCTATCTATCTATCAATAATAAATGAAATACTTATTCTGTTCCAATTCAATACTTCTAGGAACACTCATAATATTTCCATAATTTTTTCATGTTTCTTTCATATTCCTCTTCACTTAAATTTTTATAGCACATTTATAATAATTAAAATGTTCCCCTCCTTTCCTAATTTCATTCTCTCATTCTCTTTATTTCATTTATTTATTAAACATTCCATTACAGTACAATGAGTATTTTATCTATCATTTTAATCACACTTATTTCATATTTTCAAAGTTCATTTCTATTTCTAATATAACAATACTATCTTATGTACCCTTGCAGAATCCCTCTCAATTAAGTTTTCACCCATTATCTCTGTGTCTTCTACATAGGCTTATACCCTTAATCCTTGTACATTTTCCCTGTTTCTCTATGTCCTGTTTCTGTCCTTTATAATTTCTTTTCCTTTCCCTCTTCCCCCTCTTCTTCTCCCTTCCCTTTTTGACCCCTTCTATCTCTAATTCTGATTCTCTTTTTTATAATCCTCTCTTCTGTTTCTTCCTAATGTAATTACTTTTCAAACTATTCTTTTTTGGGTTGCTTTTTCAGATCTTAAATTTTCCACTCTCTTTCCCCCCTTTCCTTTCTTTTCCCCACATAGAAATATTTGGTTATTGAAGATGGCTTCTTCTTTATCCCGCCCTTCTTGTTCTGCAGACATTTCTTGTTGTTTCTCATAGTTCAGGATCTTCATTTCTAAAAATTGAAATATGAAGCCAAAAGAACCTCTTCCTTCTTGTGCATCTTCTTTCTGTTTTTTAAGTTCCATTCTCAATTCTTCTAAGAGTGATACCATTTTAAAAACTTTTAAACAACCACCCGATTAATTTTAGTCCTTTAGATCCAATAGCCAAAAATCCAAAAATCACCAAGTAATCCAAATAATCCAAAGCTGTTTCTTCTTGCTTCTTTTTTCCACTTTCTCTTCCTGGGGTTCTCTTATCTTGTTACACAGTTTCAGTTAAAATATATATTTTAGGAATCTTGTTAAAGTTTCACTGTTAATTCCTTTCACTTCCAGGTGGTCTCCTCCATTTTTCCAGATCCCACCCTTTTGTTTTTTTTTTCCTTCTTTTAAAAGTTTTTGAGAATCCAGAAATCTTTATTATCCCTTTGACATTTTATTTTCCGCTTAAATACCTGTTAATGTCAAAGTGGATTTTTGCCGGTTTCTTGCCTAAATCTCTTAGTTGTCAATATAGGGAAGAAAAGAAAAAAACCCAAATCCTTTCCCTTCCCTCTTTCATTCGCTGCTTCAAAGTCTTCTTTGGGCACAATGTTGTTCTTTATAATTCAAATTCCAGGGTACCTTGTATTGTTGCTTTTTCAGTTCAACCCGGTCAGCCAAAATTTTCTCTTCTTATCTTCCTCCTGCACATTCTTTTCTGGTTGAGTTCTTCTTTGAGGTGGCCAAAGAAACCTAAAGTGCTAAAAAACTAAATATTAGAATTCAAACACACAAGCACCTGCCGCATAATAACCCAGACTTTAAAAAAAATGATTAGAAAGACAAGGAAAAAAAAAGAATAGTGGATGTTGCAGTGTCTGATAACAGTGGAAGAGAAAAAAAAACCCTAGAGAAATTACAAAATACAAATACTTGAAAATAAATGTAGAACTGTGGCAAAAGAAAGCAAAAATAGTACCAACAGTGTCATTGTTGTCCCAAAGATGTTTTTTCAGAAGGCAGCTGGACTTTCTTGTTTTTTTTTTTTCTTTGAACACATTTCACTTCTCATCCATTCTTCAGCTCTGGCAGGATAGTGGGAAATGGAAGAAGAAGCTGAAGAAAATCATGTCAGAGCTGAGGAAGCCTTTTGGATGAGAAGCGAAACATCTTCAAAAGAAAAAATCAAGAAAGTCCAGTTGCCCCCTGAAAAAGCACCTTTGGGACAACCATAGCCTGGATGACTGAGAATCTCTACAGACTTTTAGTACCGATAGTGATAAATGTCTTGGGTGTAATTCCAAAATATCTGGAACAACACTTGAACACCATTGGCATTGACAAAGTCACCATCAGTTGATTGCAAAGAGAGCTTTACTTAGAACAGTCTACATCCTATGTCTTTAACATCATAAAACCACATCTGCCTATCCCAGGTTCTTGGAGGGGACTTAATAGGAGGATAAAATACCAACTCATCAAACACCTGACTGACTATTTGACCAACCTATAATAATCTCACTTTGTTATAGCTGGGAGGTAAAAGAAATATAGATAACTTATCATATTACTTATTACTGAATGAAATATTTCCGAGTAGGCTAGTAAAAAGATCAGATCTTTCCAGCATGTTCCCAGCCCTTAGAGCAAAGGATCAAGAAGATACCTGTTTCTCTTATGCAGTTCAATTTGAAGGTAATTTTTCCCCTCTGTGCTCATTTAGATGTGGGAAACTGTTCCCCCTCCCCAAAACACCTCTTGAACAAGACTATTACAGAAGCTTTCATCTCTATCATTACTTTGCCCTTGGCAGGCATCATATGAGAATGATCCAAATTAATCAAATAGAGTCTAAGCTTAGGCTACAATGTTATAAAAGCCAGTCGACTCATAGGATTTCATTTAAAATGCTTGCAGCAGTTCCAAAGCTTCATGAGCTGTAAGGCTTTACTTCTGATGCCTTTTTATTGATAAATAGGAACTATGGCATCAGCAGAAGACCAGTGTTGCTTGACCTCCAGGGGAAGCTGTGAGCTTAGGGAATAGTAAGGTCAATAGGATAGGCTGAATTGATTTGATACTGGTGCTTGCTTGCATGTTAGAAGTGCAATTTTAGGCCCACTGGGTCAGAATTTATTATTCTCAACATCTGGGGAGAAACAAAACATTGGGCCAGAATTTATTGTTCTCAACATCTAGCGGAGAAACAAAACACTGGGTCAGAATTTATTTTTCTCAACATCTAGGGGAGAAACAAAACTTAGTAAGACTTGTAGTTTACGGGGTTCATAAGAGGTAGAATTTCTAAAGGACCCCTTCAAGTGATCTATCTCATATTAGCATTTGACAATTCCTTCTGTGTATTCATCAGTTTTGGAACTTTTGGAGAACTGGAACTAGAATAGTATATTTCAACCCAATCAGACATTTCAGTATTTCTGATATTCTTCATTTTGATGCCTGCTATAAGTAAAGTAGACACTTTCTATAGTAAAATAGCTTCTACATTATTTCACCTCCCAATAAAATTACTTTTGATACTTGGCGTTTAGAAGATTGAGAGCCTTTGTCTCTGGCTCACATTCCAGCTTTTTTTGCTTTACCTTCCAAGAATACTAGGTGCTAAACAAAAATATCCAAGGTAAGCCTTCCTGGTTTATGAATGTTATTCCTTTGTGACAAGTTGCCATTGCTTGCTTTAATTATATCTCTGTGCCAAAAGATCATTACTTCCGACTGTCTATGACTGATTCTCAGTCATCCAAGTCATGATGTCCTAAAGATGCTTTTTCAAAAGGCAACTAGAGTTTCTTGGTTCTTTTTTTAAAAGAACTTTGACTTCTTGTCCAAGATGCTTCTTCAGTTAGAACTGAAGAACCTTCTTGGATGAGAAGTCAAACATCTTCAAGGAAGAACAAAGGAAGTCCAGTCAAAGAACAAAGGAAGTCACCCTTACGACTGTTGCAGCATCCCCACAGTCATGAGAGGCCAGGAGAAGAGATGCGTGCCTTGATGTGAGTGATATTGAGTTGGCCACACCCAGCCAATAACATGACCACCAAGCCATATCCACCCAGTCACATGGCCACCAAGCCACGCCCACCAACTAAGCCATGCCCACAGAACCAGTTGTTAAAAAAAATGAATCCTACCCCTGATTCTTTCCTATTATGAATATAATTTCACATCATTTTAAATATGAAAAACTATAACACAATGTTGGATGCTGGAACATTCATGGGGTGGGGTGGGGTGGGATTACAAAAAAGATGTAGTCCATCGCTACACAGTCAAAGCTTCACTCTTTTTTGCATGTGTATTTTGCATGAGATGCATGTAAAAGGAATATGGTTTGGATTGTGCAAACAAGGGCTCATCTTGAAATAGTATCGTATATCAAGTAGATGGGGAATAATAGGTAAACATACAATGTAATATCATATGAAAGTAACAGTCATGCTATTATGAATGAAAATTCTCTAAAGTACAATATAAGGTCAATATAAGGTCTCTTTCTGAAATTTTCAATTCTTTATCTATAATGACCATGTCCCTCCACCTATTTATTTTCAAATAATGATCACATAAACCCTAAAGATCATGGGATTTCCTAATTATTGGGTCAAATTAGCATTCTGAAAAAATACTGTAGATGGAACAGATATTCCTATTAAGAATATTTATTTGGAAGTTTAAATAAATGTGAAGTATTAATTTTTTAAAAAGTTATTGACCAAAGGGAAGAGGGCTTTATCCTCTCTGGTATGAATTTATACCCTTACTTTCAATTTAACACTTTAAACTGTCTTCCTACCTTCATAGCAAATGATTTTATATGGTATTACATTTAAATAATTAAAGTTGGGATGTTAAACATTTTATTCATGTTCCAAAGAAGTCTCTAGAGTTTAAATATAGCAGCATTTGCTCCATCTCTAGAGGCAAGATTTCTGGAATTCAATATTTATTGTAGCCTGAAGAATTCTTGCATTAATGATTTCAAAAGTGTATGTTACACTTTGAAAGGGATGTTGTTGTACTTGTGTAATCTTGGAACAAATCACCCTTCTTAACTAATTAGGAAGACATTTTTCATATTTTTCTTTCTTATGGAAGCTAAGTTAGAGTTAGTTAGGAAAACTGGATTGGGATTCAGTGAAACTTGTCATTTTATGGAACACCCAGTACTTCCAAATGCCCCTGGAGAAGAATAATGCTACTTGCTCCAAGCAGATGACTAAGAAGAGCAAATAACATTTCCCATAGGATAAAGATAAATCCCACTCTGTATCTTGAACACAGCTACATTGTGATTCACCTGTCCATCTCAACTTTCTCATCTAAAATAGTCAATCTTTTGTTCATTAAATTTTGTTTAGTGTTAAAAGGATTGCATCAAGTAAACTAATTGTGCAAATTTATTTGCAATTTATGGGACTTGTGCAAATAATTTTGCACAATGGGACTTGTTTTAAGAAGACAGAAAGTACTAAATATCAGTTCCATGTTGCAATTGAGAGGAGGAGAATTTAAAATGGGACATCATGCAGGGTAATAAGATAAAGGCTTCACTTTCTTTTTATTCTAAGCATGTCCTTGAGTTTGTAACAAACTCATTTTCATTTTGTGTAGACCCATTACTCTACAGTTATTGATATTATTTTAACATAGTACTAGCCAGAAAAAAGGCTTTATATGACCTTTCAGTTGAGAAAAAAGACATTTAACAGCATGTAAAGATCAACAGAGGTTTCAGAGACTTAATATTATCCTTCAGAATGTTAAATATATGTTACAAAAGCTATATCCAGATTTTAAACATGTCTAACTTGTAGCATGGATTTCAATGGTTCCTAAAGTGCATTAGCATATGTATGACAGAAATAGGGATCCTAATAACTTCCAGGCCTCAGATGGAAAAATATGCAATTGCAAGGTATTGTAGGAATGGCAATCCAATATCTTTGCAGATATCGCTCTGTTCAATGCTGTGCTTTCCTTTAAATGTTTGAAGTCCGCTTAAAATAAAGAGCACCAATGGCCTCTGCTTTCTCCATTCTAAGTCCTGACCCATTGCAAGTGTGGGTCATTCTGTTCCCCAGTTTTCATATATTCAACAGAATGGAATATATTATGCAAAGGATTGTGCAGTTTAATACACATCCAAATCAGAGGAGTCATTTTGCACTGCAAACTAAGCTGCTTGTCTACCATACTGATCCAAATTGTTTCATAAACCAATTTCTGAACTCTAGTCAGGATTACAGTGGATAGGCAATGGGTCCAAGTTGGTGCTCAATTCAGATAAGACTAACACAGAACCTAATTGATTGTTTCCTGTTTCTTGTCCTACCCATCTGAGTAGAAAGGCAAGTCTTTCTGGCAAGGCTCCTGTACAGACTAGTCTACCAATAGTCCCAAAAAGCAACTGAACTTACTTTCTTTCAAAGAAAGTCCAGTTGCCTGTTGGAAAGCAGGTTTGGGATAACCATGACCTGAATGATTGAGAATCTCCATAGACCTATAGTCTAGCAATAAATGCCTCTCCCCTTTAGGAATTGTTCCCTCCTCACTTGTCTCCAGGAGTGGGATTCTACTAGTTCACACCTATTCACTAGAACCAGTTGTTAACATTCTAAGCAGTTCGGGGAACCAGTTGTTAGAAGAAATTACTGGCCTAATCCTGTAAGGAAGGCAGGAAGGAAACATTATGGTGTTGCTTACAGATACTGCCTCTCTGTTAACCCTTATTACATTCTTGGCAGGACTAGACTTCCTTTCTCTGGAACTTCTCTGGAGTTTTTTTCCCGTCCTTTACTGGTACTTTGCTTGTGTGGAGTGACCATTCAAAGTTACAATGGCATTGAAAAAAAAGTGACTTATAACCATTTTTTACACTTATGACTGTTGCACCATCCCCACAGTCATGAGAGGCCAGGCAAGGAAAATCGTGCCTCAGTGTGAGTGATATTGAGTTGGCCACACCTAGCCAATAACTTGACCACCAAGCCACACCCACTAATTAAGCCACACCCACAGAACCAGTTGTTTAAAAAATTGAATCCCACCCCTGCTTGTCTCCATGCTCTTCCTTTGCTCTCCAATTCTTTACACATATACATGCCATCATCTCCATTCACTTCTCACATTATCTCTTTTAGCACTTACACACCCAGTCGTTTTATGGTTTCATCATTGTTGAGATTCAACAGTGATCAAAGTGAGAAGGAACAGGTTGTTCTTTTGTTTCATGGAAATTGTTGCAGGAATAAGGGATATGACAGCTTCACCAAAAGAAAGTAGCTACATTCCTACATTTCAATGAAAGATGTGTAAAGGTTGGGGCTGGAAGGGAATCTGTTCAGTACCCTAGGCATGGGGTGATCAAACAAGGGAGGATACTTCAATCAGCAAGGACAGGGACCAAAACTTCTAGGGTTGAAGATGATTCATAAATTTAATGAGCTATCATTTAATCCATTCCATATTGTAAAAAAGAGGTGGGGGAAGAAACATTTCTGGAAAGGGGCATGCCAGCACTACAACCAATTAGAGGCAGCCGGGCTGCTGTTAAATCACAAAGAATCACTGGAGGCAATTGCTCTGAAGTTCATTTTAGAAAACAGCAGTTTTGAACTGAAGCTAGAAAACATGGGTGTGGGATGCATTAGTATTAGGTTGAGAACAGGAATAGGTTGACATCATCTGTTCCTGCAGTCAGGAAATACTGAGTGGCAAGCATTGATGATCTGCCCTTAGTCACCAGAGAGATCCTTTTCTCTTTAGATATTGACACTCTTCTTGTTGCTGATGGGGAATTCAAATTCATTCATTTGCATCCTAGATACACAATAAATCTCAGTCACTAATCTCCATGCCACAATGACCCCTTCTATGATGTTTTTTTTTAAAATTGCTGACCAGACTGAACATTTTGCATTTTAATTATTGTTGGTAAAGGGACTTTCCTTCAGTCACTATTTTCAGCGGCCTTTCATAAAGCCTTGCATCAGGAGAACCCCATGAAAATATTGCAATGAATTTTTTTACACACTTTGGGTGAAAATGACTTTCAAAAAGGATTGGGAAATATATCTGACCTGTTATGCTCATTAAGGACTGTGAGTCTTTGATGATTTATTTATTCAAAGGTATATTTCTCAAGATGCACTGTAAACTAGAGATTTGCAAAACATTTGAGACTGAAACATTCCAGTCTAAAGGCGTTCATTTTTGCCTCTGCTTGAAGTGGTGCAATTGCAAACTGGTGTTATCTGAAAGAGAGATTGGAATGCTTTCTGTGGCCTAGAGTTAGGTGCCTAGAGTTCTTTGGGAGGGTCTATAACAACTCACCACAGCACACTCGCCATGGCCAACTTGCCACAGCCAATTTCTTGCAGCCAACTCACCACGGGACAATTTGCATTGGACAACCCACCCCAGGACAATTCACTGTGAAGCAAGAATTACACTAATATCAAAGAAATAGTGGAATAGAACCATTAAAGAAAGGATGCCAAAGAAAGAATTAAATGAAATGTGAATGACAAAAGTTAAAATATTTTTAACTATTCTAGATAATTAAACTGAATTGTTGAATTGTCTCATAGTGAGTTGTCCTGTGACAAGTTGGCCATGGTAAGTTGTCTCGTGGCGAGCTGGCTGTGGGTGAGTGGGCCCTGGCAAGTTGGCTAAGGTGACTTCTGGTAGATGTTCCCAAAGAACTTTAGACACCTTTCCCATTCTGCTTTGGAAATATGATGGGATAAGAATCTGGAATTAAAAAAAATACATTCAAGCATTTCACTACTATAAATTCTACAACTTTAGCTAATTATTTTTTTTACAGACTAATAACTTTTGTGAGTTCACCAATAAATTGCCTCTCAAGACTGTTTTTTTCTTTTGACTTAACTTTGTCAGTGGCCAGCTTCTCCTAAACTCTTGACTTCAGCAAGTCTTTTGTCATTTTGGGGTCCCCCAATTTCAGCTGCAGCTTCTCTTTCCATTCCTTTCTGACTCCCACAAAGCAGAATAACTATACTCAACCAGATTTCATTGTGCTGCATCCATTCTTAGAATTACATTACATATGTATCTAGGTGCTTGAAACAGTAAGGGAAAATACTTGGTTTCTATACTCTGAAGACATTTATAAAATGAAGTGTTATTACTGAGCACCATAGAGTATTTGAGCCAGGCATTTTGCTACAAAAGAGTTTCAGTGCTGTTAATATATATTTCTGGCTCTTTTTCTGTGATAAATATCATAATAGTTCTGTACTCCTTTGTAACTCTAACAGAATATGGTTAATGTGCATCTTCTAAGTACTATGTGTACAGCACTACTCTGAAATATTTGATGTTTTTAATCCACTCAATTTCCCAGTTAATTTTCTTAAGCACGCTAGCAATATCCACAACTTTGGTTTTCGCATTGTTGATTACTGAAAGATGCTCCTGGTAGTAATGGGTAAATGCTTGGAGAATTTGTTGATGTCTTCCTGATGTTACTGAAATAATAGCCATTTCATCAACCTATAAACAAATTGGATTTATTCAGCCTTGCAATGATGGAAATTTAAATTGGTTAGACTGTCTGCTAGACAGTTTAAATAGTGATTAAATAAGATAGAGGCTAAAATATAGCCCTAACTCCCTTTTAAACAAGGATATCATTAGACAAAACACTTTGATTCTGACAGTGGTTTTCTTATTAAGTTTTTGGATTAGGAAAAAAAGCCACCTATCCATATTAATATTTCTCAGCTTTCTCTATTCTCTATCATATTAGTGATTTTTTTTTAATGGTTTCATTCTCAAGTCAAAGGATGATTTGGAAAGAAGTGTTGCACTATGAATGTCAAGTGGCAAATATTGTCTGAAACATCATTCTCTATCCATTACTGGTGCCCTTAAAAAGTGTCAGAAAAAGGTCCGGTTTGACAGGCTTTGGAGGCAGCAGGAATTCGCGTTTGTGCGCGATTCCTGCTGAGCTCACTGCTGGAGTGCCTTCGATCCAATTGGATTAGGAGGCTATAGTTATCCTGTAGGGATAGCTGAAGAGAGGGGTTATCCGGGCAGGGGTCGGGGTATATTGCACCCCCCCTTCCCAGCCGGCTTAACTCCTTTTTCCAAAGGTGGTGGAGCAACGGTCAGCAATGGCCGTCACAAAGAACCTCTCAACCGGACAAGTTATGTGCTGGAGGAAGTGAAGACAGAGAAAGCTTTTGGCTGAACTGGGATGACAATTAACATCTGAATACCCTGGAACTTTGGCTTTTCAAGAGATATATTGTTTCCCAGAAGATCGTTAAGCTGCGGTGGAAAGTAAAGGGAAGGTTTTTTCTCTCCTCACTTTCCTTCCCACGGAGACAGCAGATGGAAATCGGAAATACCCGCTTTGGCAGCAGAAGGTACTAACTTTCAAAATTGAAGCCAAGGGGACATTAGATTTCTAAACACTGATACTTAAAAACTTAAATCTTTTTGTTTTAAGTGGGAAGGAAGAGAGGTAAATGATTTATACTAACGTTTGTTGAAGGAGACTCCTTGGAGTTTTATAAGATTAGAGATTAAATCGCAATAAAACTTCCAAAAAATGCCTTGGAATTCTGTAATTGAATTTTGCCCCAGGAAGAGAAGTAGAAGAAAGTGAAACAGAATGTGACAACAGATTGTGCTGACTTTGATTGCTTGATGACTTTGGGACCTCAACTATCTTTTGAAAGACTAAGGAAACATTTGGATTGTTTTAAAAAAAAAAATTTCTTTCACAATGGTATCTGTTGAAGAACTGAAAATGCAATTTGAAAGATTAAGAGAAGAGGAAGAGGAAGGCAAGGGTTCTTTTGGATCTATCTTTTGCTTTTTAGAAATGGAGATTTCTGCTTACCAGGAAATTCAACAAGAAAAAGGCTGGGATGTTGAAGAAGAATCCATCTTTAATGGACATATGATTTTAAAAAAGGGTAAAAAGGAGAAGAAAATGAAGAATTTAAGTTTTAAAAAAACAACCAAGAAAGGGAAAAGTAAGGTGAAAAATCGATATAATGATAGAAAGCAACAGAAAAGAGGAATACAACAGAGAGGGGAGATTAAAAAGTTGGAGATTGAGAGAGGGGGGCGGGGTAAAAAGGTTAGATTTGACAAGGAAGGAAGGGATAAAGTGAAGGGAAGTTATAAAGGCTTAAAACAAGATGTTAATAAACAATTTTTTTTCAGAGATAAAGGGTAAAACATAATCTAAAAAGAGATTCTGCAAAAGTACATAAGATTGTATTTTAGTATTTGTATTTGAAATATGTGTTAATAGAATACTGTAGGGATTGTGTAATTAATGTGTAATTAGTTTAATTAACTAATTTGTTATGGAACACTATTTTTAATATACTATAAGATCATTATGTTTTATATTTTAAAATGTTATGTAGAATGTACTAAGCAGAATCAGAATAGAAACTATGTATTATTTTAAGTTTTAAATTTGGGGGGAAAATAGAAAGGTGTCATACTTCAACCAGTCACTACAGGAAAAAGTTTGTGTTAAAGAGAAAGATAAATGGATAATTGAAAAAGAACGGACAAAAGATACAAGTGTAATGATTTAAATTGAGATTAAATAAATAAAATAGAATTAAGAGAGTGAAAAGAGGGGAGAAGATATATGCTAAATATAGAATTTTAAATAAGATATGAAATAGTATATAAGCTGAGCATGAATTTGATTTACGTCTGTACAAAAAGTTATAACCTGGGGTTAAGCCGCTTTCTAAAAA
The DNA here is from genome assembly GCF_900518735.1 of Pseudonaja textilis. Next base: position 15,867,786 of record NW_020769323.1, read on the forward strand.
GAAGTTTTATGTTTTTATGTTATGTGTTTTGTTAGTCTATGTTCGTTTATTGAGGAGTAATGATGTTGGATAAGAACATATGAAATAGTAATAATATGAAATATAGTAATATGAAATATATGAAAATATAAGTTTAATGAATAAAATTGAACAGAAATAAAGGAAGAAACAGTGAGAAGATGGAAAATAGTAATAAGATATGAAGTTGAATATATAAGATGCTTATTAAATTGTGTGTGGAAACGTGATAATTTAGAACTTTATCGTACTTAAATGAGATGTCTTATTTGTTTTGTTAAGTAGTTGTTAGAAAAGATGTTTTATGTTCTTATGTCTTATGTTTTGTTTGTGTACTCTCTTTGGAAATTAATAAAATTTGTTTTAAAAAAAGTGTCAGAAAAGGAACATTTTATAATATTTGAGGGATATATACAAAAAAGCTAGAACATTCTGGTTTCAAATACACACATTAATTCAAAGGATTAGGGTTATAGTAAGGTTTAATATACATGGAAGATTGTTGTTCTTTAATAATACACAGTTGAGACCAGGGCATTATCATTTTGAGATTGGTAGACAAACAGTTGGAAAAATGTCATGGAACTTTGTTTGTGTACGCAGTAATGGCAGCACACAAAGATAGAAAGATTCAGTGCTGTCCACAATGAAAGAATGATTGGTAAAGATGATAGAACTTGCTAAATTGACTTCTTTGACCAAGGAAAAGACAATAACTATTTTATTGCTGTATGGAACTTTCTTTCCCTTATGAACTTTCTGCATACAAACGAAGAAAATGAACTTATGATTTATAGTCCTGAAAATTAGACAGTGCAGATTATAGAAAGATTAATCTGATGTAACTTTAGACAAAGATGTTAAAATATATTGGAACTTATATGTGCTGTGAAGAATATCTTCTTTATCTCTTTTCTTCTTTCTTTTCTATGTCGGGAAGCACCTGACATGTCAGGGAGGAGGGGTCAAGTGTAGAGCAAGCCTGGAATCACTATATAACTGCAAAAGAGCTAAGGTTGACCATCACTGCCCCAGTTTCTTGAAACCTTATCTAATTGTTCCCAGGAATACAATGCCATACTGGGAAGGTACCTGTATTTTAGGCAGAACATAATGAGGTAGATATCTCAAATTCTGAACATGTAGGTCTAGTTAGTTACAGCTAACAACAGTGCCCACAATTCCAAGTCAGCTTGATGATGCCAACTGGGGATTTTGATGGTTTTTGTCCTGATATATCAAGCATCTATTGAGGAAAGCTGTTCTCATATGTCATTCAGATAAGAGCCAAAGCAAAGAACACTCATATATAATACTGATAATCCAGTGCAAAAAAATTGCAAGGATACGTCCCTCCAAAGGAACCTGTGAAGCATTTTTAAAAATGTGTGATTCATTACTACAATGAGCATATTTTATTGAGACAAGTGGTGTGTCCAAGCAAGAATATTTAACAGTTATTAGTCAAGTATTATAGAAATAAATACATTTTTGTTGTTGTTCATATTTACTTAATATTCTGTGGATGGCATTAATATGAATTAATATAGTTCCTTGGCTGCTAATTAAAGGTGTGATGGGAGATCAGATAGCAGCTGGTGAGTTATTAGGCATAAAGTTTAAAACTCTTGTTTTCTAAAGAAATTATTCCATGAAAATTTAACACTTTAATAGACAAATAAGGCATCATCCATGATAAATTTCATTTTGTTACAGAGTTACCATATTTATCTGCAAACATAAATGCAGCTTATCATTAAGACTTTTTTTTTCCTGTAGTTCTGGAAGCTCTGTAGTTCTTGAAGTGGAAGTTCAAAGTAGTGATAATTATTCATTGCAGGAACATTAAAAACAAAATTTAGGATTGCATCTTCACACTTCTATACAATGTGGCAGAGATATCAGATCCATTAGCAACACCTACCAAAGTTCATAGATTACTTCCATAAGAAGTGTTGATATATGTGTATTAGAATCAAACATATAGGCAGGGGAACCAGTTATGACAAGGTTGCACAGCGAACAGTCCTTCTATAAGCAGCTATGTCCACTTTCTAATAGTATAAAATGTTCAGCAGCTACAAGTATAATGTGCTAGCAACAGATGGACCATTTTGATCCATCTCACAGCTCTTCTTCATAAGGCACTATATGGTTCTAGTAAATTAATTCTTTCCCCTCTGGTTTATAATGCAAACAATGAATGAATGAACAAATGGATAGATGGGTGAATGAATGAATTTAGATTTCAACTTTTTAAGCAATAAATCAATGCAACTGCTTTCCAGAATCATTATTTTTGCTATTTTGGTTATTCTTTTAATGTGGGTGCATTTTTTTTGTTTTCATTGTTGTTTTTATCATTGTTATTCTCCTTTGTTTCAAATGCTGCTAAAATCCTAGCAAGTTAAGTATAGGCTCAGAAAGAAGTACCACTTCTAAAAATCCAAGTTGTCACTACTCACTTTTATAATGTGTCCAATAAATTAATTTTATGTTCATATAAATTAAATCTCATGATGTATGCTGTCTCCTAAAATGACAAGATTAATGTTTTACCTTTTTCACTAACATTATTCACTGATCAATTGTATTCTATTGTCCTAATCTTAAATCAGAAAGTTAATGAGATGATCCACCATAGATTGTTTTTCCGGTCTGTTGCTAAGGTATCAGCAAACTGATATCCTCCTTTTGTTTTGCCAGATATACAATGAAAATGGAAAGTGTAATTTAAAGGTAATACTATTTGACAAAGTGTAATGCTTGTTCAGTGTATAATCTTTATTGCTCCTTTTGTACCTCTGTTCAAATTGTATACAGTTATGAGAAAGTAACTTTTTGCACATATAATAAACTTGAGATTATGATTTCTATAGACTCACTACTAAAATACACTATTTTTCTGATCTCATATTGGAAGCACACATGATTTGTAAAGCAGAATATTGTATATACTTGATTGATTTGATGAAACTACATCAAATGTTGGTGCATCTTTCCTTTTTAGAAAGATATGATTCACAAATATTTCGATAATTGGTGAAAACAGTATAAGAGTTCCTGAAATTCTAGACTTAATTAACAAAAAATATCCATGTGCATAGTGGATAAAAGTGAGAAAATATTTCAGTTAAATATATTGTTAAGCATTTGTTTTTGAGAGTGCATTGCCTGAAGCCTATGTAAAATGTAAGCCTACCTTGAAGTAGCCTAGAATCCACAGTCATGTGAAATTTGGTGGAACTGAAAAGGCTTTTAGTTATCACCCCAAGAATGCAAATTATCCTAATGAAAATATTAGAGAAGGATAATAATCTGGGATTGACAATAAGAAATTTGTAATGTACTGGGGATCAATGTTTCAAGCAGAGCATTATTTTGAGTAAATGGTTTGAGTTAAAAGCTTATATAGGATTTGAAGTCATGCTCTCCACTATTAGCTTTAGCCATGATTATATGCATTGTTTAGTATATACATAGCATTCTCTAGCAAGATATTTTACTTTGCAGTTTATCATATGTAATCACTCTTTAAAACAGAGAATGCTGCTGTATCGTTAAAGCTTTTGATTTGCTCAATACCTGGGGAGGCAATTGCCTGGGAAGATAATGCAAATCCCTCTAGTTTTCATTGGCTATCTCATAGTATAGGACCTTTCTTAATAATCACAAGGTTTTAAAAATAGCATTTCATTGTCATCAACTGGTCAAAAAAGAAGTACCACTTTAATTTCCACTTTCCAGCAACTAACCAAGAAAAAAGAGAGAAATTACTGATAGAAGAATTTTCTAAAATACTTGAAAGGAGGGGTAAAAATGTATTCCTTCTTGCAAGCATTCCTGCTTTCTGTTACTGAATTTATGAAACATCAGAAGCTTTATTAGTGCTAGCCCTAATACCACCATTTCCCCAAACTTGATTCCCAGGCTATATAAGAAATAGATATCTGTTCTGATCACCAAGGTTGTAAAACAAATTTACAATGAATTTCTTTTAACTTGAATTGCTGCGGGCTGCCCAAAGTGAATTCCATCACAGTGACAGTAGAAATGAACTGGGTCTGCTGCCTTCCATCATTCTGTAATGATGGAAACCTGTACGTTCCAGTAGGTTTTGTAACAATCAAAATATTTTTCTGGAAAATGGGGTATGAATAACCTTTCAGAGAAAAGCACAAAGGAAAGTGCATATGGTTGGAGTAGTTGCGTAGTATACAGTGTGCATATAAGTATATGTGAGTGTGTTTATTTTAGGGTGAGATGAGATCAGAAGATAGATAGATAGATAGATAGATAGATAGATAGATAGATAGATAGA
>NW_020769323.1:15872455-15920163 GCF_900518735.1 Pseudonaja textilis
GATAGATAGATAGATAGATAGATAGATAGATAGATAGATAGATAGATCACATACAAAGTGATCTACATAGTATAGGCATAATGAAAGGCACATAAATACAAAGGAACAGACAAACCAAGCTACCTGAAGATCATGCAGAGAAAAGAAACAGATAAAAGAAATGACGTTGTTGAATTTTCCTTATTGTGAAAGCAAGTGGTATATGAGCATAATGTATGACATTGCTCATAGTATATCACATTATTAGCTGTAATTCATGCTAGTTAAATTCCCACTAATAGAGAAGAATTTGAAACTGGTGGGATAACTATAGTTATTTCATAATATTTTCAGATGTTACATTCCAGTTGTAAAGGTCACAGATTTTATTCTTGTGTAACATTTCATCATCTCCAAAAGTTTTGGTTCCTTATGTAAAATGGACATTTTTTTCCAAAGAGAGTGATTGAGCGAGCAGAAATACATACAAAATCATCCCTACCCTCAGCTCTCCTTCCCTCCATCCTGCCAGCCTTCCAGCCACCCAGGGTTTAATTTCCTCCACATGTCTATCAAATTTAGTTCAATCATCATTTCTTCACATGTTTTCGGTAGTTCTCTTTTTTTCTTCTTTCCCCCCCCCACTACTGTGATCTTTCTGGTGGTCCACAATAGCATTGAAATCCCTCAAGTTACAAATATTCCTTTTCTCTAATTCCACTATTTCCCCATGTAATTGTTTAAAAAATTCCTTTTGGTTATCGTTACAGGCATAAATTACCACTAGTAGAATTGGGATTGATTTAATCCAAATTTGTAACACCAGAATTCTTCCATTGGGGTCTGTCCAAATTGGCTCTGCTTTCATATCGTCTTTCACATATACTGCTATCCCTTTCTTTTTCCTAAAATCTGCTGGTGACATATACAAATTCCCTTGCTTGGGGCATTCTAGATATTTTTCTTCTTCCTTCCTTATATGAGTTTCCTGTAAACATATTATATCTGCATTTTGTTTAATTAATTTGGTTAATATTCTTTTCCTTTTTATCCTAGAGTTTAGGACATTTATGTTAATTGATAGTATTTTCTTTTCTTCGTCCATCACCTAATTGACTCTTACTCTTTGTCTTGTAGTTACTCCTGTCTCTCTTTGTGGCTGATTGTGCATCTTCGGTTCTTCTCTCTCTTGATGTTGTTTATTTTCAAATTCCTATGATTTCCATCTCTATTTTTTTATAGTCTTGGTTGTCTTGCGAATTCATTTCTAATCTGCCTCTATTACTCGATTCTTCATCATCTATCAATCGTTCATAGAATTCTTGGGCTTTTTCCACGGAGTCTACTTTAATTTTTCTTTCTTCCCATGTGATTAGCATTCCCTCTGGGATTAGCCAACTGAATATGATGCCTTTTTGGTTTAATTGGTTCGCCAAGAATTTATAATCTCGCCTCTGCTCTCTCACTCTTTTTGGGATTTGTTTAAGCACCAAGATTTCTTTTCCTTTATATGTAATTGTTTCTTCTCTAGAAATTTTTTTTCTTGAACTTTCCTTCTGGCAAAACTCACGTGGACCTCTTTTGGATGTTTATGTCATCTTGCATAATTTGTGCTCACTCTATATACTTCGTCTAACTCTTTCAGAATATTGTCCTTATCTTTTTTCCAATAGGTCTGCTAATATTCCTGCCATCACTTGTTCTAAGTCCTCTTCTTTAGATTACATTACATTTTGGAATCTCAGATATGCTGCAGCCTTATCCATTTCCAGATATACCAAGGAGTCATCCATTTCTTTACTCACATTTCTAAATTGCTCATCAACCAGCTTCTTTTCCATTTATTCCGTCCTTTTCTCAACCTCCTTTATTGTTGATTCATTCCTTTCTAGTGCTTGCTGTATTGTTTCAATTTTTGATCCAACTTTAAGATGTCTAATTTTATTTCTGCCTTTCAGTTCCCCATTTCGTCTTTTAATACATTTGTATCAGCTCTTGTTTCGGTATGATTTTTCACCATTATTTCCTGAAGCTTCAGCATGGATTCTTGTAAAGTAAGAAGGGTTGATTGGATATTGGCATTCGTGATGACAGATTGTTTCTCTCCAGGTAGAGTTTGTTAGGGATACACCCTAGCAGAACGTGCACGGCAGTCAGGCAAAATATGTGAGATAAATGTTTTTGTAGCTTACACTCAGTAAAACAGATACACTGTGCTAGTTAAATAGTTTATTCCAGTAAGAGTTTTAGCATAGTCAAACAGTCCATATATCACTCACTAATTCAGTCCATCCGGGGATTATTCAGTTGCAAAGTCCAGTGTCGAAAAAGAGGGTCAGTAAACTTACAAATATCAGTCCAGTAATATATCTCCTCTCAGTAGAGATATGAAGAAGTCAAACCTCCTTTCTTCCTTCGACGTTCAAAAAACTCAGCAGCAGGGAACACGCAGTTAGCAAACCATCAATCCAGCAAAGTCAGCAATCATCAGCAATCCAGCAGGTTCTCTTGCTCCCTCTTATGGCGGTTTCACAACCGCACCCAAAATTACATGCTTTGCAGTTTAGAGTGACACACTTAAACTTACTATCATAGTTTATATATATTATTTTACCCAAACTATGTTAGGTAACCTTGTTATTCCTAACAGAGTTTCTTCAATTGTCTTTTATGACATCACTGAGGGTGATGGCATCGCAGTTGTTTGTATTGAAGAAGACTTCTTTCCAGTTTTAATCATTGTCTTAGTGATAGAGATCGTTTCTTGTAAAATTTGTTTTTGTTTTTGTATTATACTAAATATGTTGTCCCAAATTAACATTCAGTATTGAGAAGTATCAGCTATATATGGGCACTATGCTAATTAATACTATATGTTACAGGATTAACCTCTCTTGTCAATATATATGTTCTCCAGAACAATTTTAAAGCTAATTTCTAATTCAGATATCTGGATTTGTAGATCTTAATAATATATCAAATTCCTCTATTTAAATGTAAGTACTATAAACCTGTATAAGTGCTATAGAATCCCTAATCTCAAAATAATGTTATAAAATAATATTTCAAATACTTACAAATCTATATGAAAATATAACAACCTTGCTATACAATAATTAATTAGTTAATCTGTAGCAATCACAATTAATTATTTAATTCAATCTAATCAATGCCTATAATCAAATATCTATACCTAAATAATTAATTAACTATCACCTCCCTTTTTTGTGTGTTATAACCAAATATAAGCTTCAATATTTACTAATGTATCAATTAAATCATATATAAATTACATTTACCACATTCAAAAATCAGTTGAGTTGGTGTCAAAAAATAATTATAGCAATCTGCAAAGTTTAAAGGCTTAAAGTGTCTTAATGTAATTGTTCAGTTCTTCAAGATTCCTTTACCGAGCACACCTGAAGCACAGACTTGCTGAGTAATGTCTCTGATTTCACTTTCTCACCACATTTTCTGCTGTAGCCATTTCTCCTTTTGTTTAAAAGTCTTACAAGTCAATCTTTAGATTCATATAGTCTCTTTCTTTAATAAATCTTCTCCACTTACTACAGCTCCAGTACAATAGTCCAAAAAAAGACCAGTAAATTTCGCCACCGCTCATATCTGCTTTGGCCGCTGTTTTCAGGCTTCACTCCGACTAAGGTTCTCCAATATTCAACGCTCAATCAGGATCACAAATTTTTTTCACTCGCACTCTTCATTCACCACAGTCTGTCACTCACTCGCTTCCTCTTGTATGCAACGATCAAGACTTTAGGACCACCATTACTGACAGTCTCTTGATGTTGGTCTCCACAGGGTTTCTCTACATCGCGATGAGAATCACCTTTTCCACACCGCGACTTGAGTCTCCCCACACTGGCACGCTTCTCTACAAGATGCACGGACCCCTAAGGGTCACTCCAACAGCAAGAGGAGATAGCGTGAAACCCAGAGCGAGCTTCAGCACCTCCGTTTGCCCATATCTTGTCGCTGGAAATCCCTGCATGATATTCTAATTTTTCGAGTTTCACCTGTACCTGCAAGTGAGCTTGCATTATGTGACCTTTTTCAAAGTTGTAAGTGAATGGTTGTTGTTTTATATTCCCCAGTTTGGAATATATAGACCTCTGATCATGTACTTTGCATTTTAGCTGACAGATTTATAGACCAAGTCTACTAAATGTAGCTTTTGCAAGTAAATTGCTTAGTTTAGTAATATCTGCCCTGTGTTCTTAACTTACATTTTCATTTCATAGAAGTCTGCTGTTTAAAAACTTACCAAACATTTTCTCAAAAATCCTAGGGAAATGTAGTTTAATTTAATTGAGTTTGTAAAAAAAGAAATCTTGCTCTCTCAATAAATTTACAAGAGAGGAGGAATACCATTTTGAAAGGATTATTTGCACACAAGATATTAAAACACATTTGTATTTGACTTGCATACTCAGTACTTCAGCTAGCAGCAGTCTTTTAGCAGCATTGGGAATGTTGCAGGATTATTATTATGGTTGGTTGTACCATCAGCCAGATGCTTAGACTGGGTTTAGTATTTTTGTCCACCTATTGAGTCCTTTCCAAGGATAGGCAGATGTTGTCTGATCATGTTAAAAGCTATCAACACAGGATGCAAGCTGTTGCAAGTAAAAGTGTCTTTTGCAATTGACTCATGATGATTTTTGTCAATGCTGACAATGTTCAAATGCTCCAGATGTTTTGGAATTGCACCCAAGAGGTCTATTATTATTGGGACTATCTTTGCTTTCTTTCACCACAGTCATTCTACTTCTATTTGAAGGTATTTGTATTTTGTGATTTTCTCCAATTTTTTCCTTCTCTTCTGCTGTCACCATTTTTTTTTTTTTGGTCTTATTATTCCTTATCAACATCAAGCTGCTTTTAAGTCTGGGGTGATACGTGTTTATTTGTTTGAATTCTGATACTCCAGAGCACTTTAGTATCTTCATTTTCTATTACTTTGTCTATTTATGGTCCTATCGGTTCTTGCTTTCAGGCAAATGGTATTTCTTGCAGATTTTCCAATCCACCCTTGTTGTTACTTTGTCATGTTGTTGCTTGTAGTCAGGCTGTGCAGTCTTTTTGTGGCAACTAACTAGGTGAAACTGTTTCTTCAGTTTCTTTGCAGAGGAGGATGCATTTGCTGTCTGTTGCTGTCATCTCAATTCTGGCTTTCTATGCATTTGGTCTTGGTGCTGTATAGCCAGAATTAGCATCTATCTCTTCCTTCAACTTACCTGCTCTTAGCCATTACCAGAGCTTGTCAATATCTGTCTTGCCAACTGTTTTTCTTAATGGTGATATAATGCGTTGTCTTCTGATGCTATCCTTCTGTTCTTCATTTGATCTTTCTTGTATTCCACCTTGGATTCTCTGATATTCAATAAATTTCATGGCATATTAGCTTCAATGCATCCTCTTCACTGTCCTTCAGATATTCTTCCTGTGCCTTTTGAAATTGGGATAGTGGGAGTTCTAATCCCACTTTAGGCACAAAGCCAGCTGAATGACCTTGGGTTAGTCACTTTCTTTCAGTTTGAAGAAGGAGGCAATGGCAAATAATTTCCCAAAATCTCACCCCCAAAAAATCTTCAGGGATTAATTCAGGAATTAATAACTGATTCAAAGGCAGAAAAATACACACATAACCATATGCCTATATATGTAAAATCACACATATATTATCCTACCTATCTAAATATATAAGCCAAGACAGTGCACATACTTAATACCTCTGCTGTCTATTTTTCTGACAACAGCAACATTGTGCTTAGTGAATAGGAAGGAAAGTCATAGTTCTACATCACAAGTTCTAACCTCCAATTTGCTTCATTTGACATTATGTTTGTTATTATTTTTCTTTTGTGGCTGGGGCCATCCTTCCTCTTGTTTGTTCTCACCATTTCATGTGTACAAAAAGGATCATAATTGTTTTTCCCCTATAATTTTCAGGGAAGACTTCTGAAGTGTTTCTTATTTTTCTAACTAAATGAAGACTGTTAGATCTTATATTATAGCACTGCAGTTGTTGGTGTTTCTCACCTCAAAATGGCAGGAAAGTATTTTAGAAGTTATATTCAGAGGTAGCTATAATTGTACTTGGGGGATGCCACCTTGTAGATTGCTCATCCCTGAACTATGATCTACCTACGGGGATGTTATTCATGGTGAAAACTGTTTATTAAAATTTAGAATATTATGATGATGATCTCCTGAAACCTAAAACTTAAAGGTGTCACAGATCTTTGTCAACAATTGGGCATATTACCTTTGTTTTAAATCATCAGACAATGTATGTAAAATAAGCAATGGTGCAAACCTTTGCTTCTACAGCTGGAGAAATCCTATATAAAATTTGGATTTCCAACTTGGAGAAAAACAGGGAGTAAACTGAGCTCCATGGATGACCGCATAGCAATAGCACTTAGACTTATATACAGCTTCACACTGCTTTACAGCCCTCTCTAAGCAGTTTGCAGAGTCAGCATATTGCCCGTAACAATTTGGCTCCTCATTTTACTGACCTCGGAAGGATGAAAGGCTGAGTCAATCTTGAGCCATTCAGAATCGAACTCCTGGAGTGAGCAGAGAGTTAACCTGCAGTACAGCGTTCTAACCACTGTGCCACCATGGCTCTTGTATAAAAAGTAGAGGATTATGGTTCATTAGCTCAATGATACTGATCCCACTAGGGAGAAACATTGCTCAAAAATAATTTCTGAAGTCTATCCATCTTTAACACCGATGAAAGACCATTCTGTCAAATCAGTGCCTAACTACTATGATCTTTCAATGCTGAGAGACAGAAAGGGTAAGAGGTGGAGGATAACTACAGATGCATATAAAGTACTGGAAATTGAACACTAATCCTTTTGTAAATCTGAGTCTTTCATACATTGTGACATTTATCTTTTGCATTCTCAAAATACAACCTAGTTAAGAATTCTGGGGTTTATCAGAGTATTGATGAAATTTAAACCCTGAGATAGCACATGGCCTTTATCAGGACATAACAGCTACATATTCTCAGGTCTTCCAAAAGTTCAGTGAATCACTCTTCTCAACCTTATCTAGTAAGTTATTAACTTTGCTCATTTCAGTTCATTACTGAGTGGGCAAAGCCCCCCCCTACCAAAGTGAAATACATTTCTCCTGCAAAATGAAATTTATATGTTGAAGAATCAGAAGAAAAAGCTTTTCAAAAGAAAAAAAAACAAGCAGAGATTTTTATATTTCTCTTCATTCTCTTGTAGAAACAATCCTCTATCAATAGGAAAATAAGTATTATATCAGTATGGTTTGCAGTTTAAAACAACTTGGCTTCAGAGCAGTGGTAGCCAACCAGTGGGCCAAAGACCACTAGTGGTCCATGAGAAAATTTTGGTGGTCCACAGAGAAATGCCACCCCCAAAGTACCCTCCCCAAAGCAATTAACCCAGGCTGCATGGGATCACAAGGCTGTGCTGCTCACATGGCCCACGGAAACACAAGTCTTGTGTTGCTTGAATTGTGAACAACACAAGATAGTGAGGGGAGGGGGGAAAGGGCAGAGGGGGGAACTTGCCCCACTCACCCCACATGCCTCGCCTGACCACCGGACTGCTTTCTCTGTTTCTTCTTCTGCTTTTGACTGCACACAAGGAAAGCAGCAAAAGTCTTTCTTTCTCTCCCCCCAACTCCACCAGAAATGAGTCTTTGGGACCCTGCAAGGCATCCTGCTCCAAGAGGCTGTGCCAGCATGACAAGTCTCACAAAGACTCATTTCTGGCAGAGTTGGGAGGAGAGAAAGAAAGACTTTTGCTGCTTCTGCTGCTTTCCTTGCATGAAACCAAAAGTCTCTCAACCCCCCCCCCCCCCCCAAAAAAAAAAAATGGAGCTGGAGATGGTATCCTGTGATCCCAAATAAAGAATGATCGATTGGTAGGAAAACAGAGTGGGGAATTTTCCTGCAGACTTTTTTGGGGATTTTCCCAGGGTCTCTGGTCCACGGGATTTAAAATTATGAGTTTGGTGGTCCCTGAAGTCCAAAAGGCTGGTGACCCCTGCTTTAGAGAGTATTATAAAATTTGTGGTGGAAAATATTTAGTATGGAAATATTTAAAAATAAAATACTTCTGTTCCCAAACTGTGATATGCAGCCTGATAAAGCTGTGCTCAATTTTCTTTCCACCTATAGATGGAAAGGTGTCATTTATTAAATAATGTTGACAAAACAAGTTATGTAGTTTACTTGCTAAAATGTATTGTTTTATTTAACATAATTTGACTGTGATAGACAATCTATGCAGCAGTTGCCAGGGTATATGAGTTTACCTATTTAATGTAGAAAGAGATCTAAAGAATCTTTAAGAGTGTGTTTTTCCTGCTTTTTCTTCAGCTTAAAGCAAAATGCAGCTAACCATGCTGGAATACCAATTTTGCTAGCTAAATTAGCATATTCTCCTTTGCTTCTCCTTGCAATGGGAGCAAAGCATGACTGTATTGGAAACTGTATCATCTGAAGAGGGACATCTTTAGTTTCTGATAAAATCCTTGGGACATGACAATGTCATTTTTGAACTCATTAATCTGTATCTTTGCTATAGTGAGATACTTGTGAAGTTCTTACATGATCATTTGCATTCCACTTTAAAGCCTTGGAAAATCCATATTCCTCATTAAAATGATGGGAGATGCTAACTTCAGTTTCACTTTATATAAAAGCTATTGGAGGGACCAGAAAAGATAAAACCAGAAATATGACCATAATAGAAATAATTGGCATAGAACCAATCTTAAATTACCAATCTTAAAAATAGCAAATAAAATGGTTTGCTCACCTGGAGAGGAAGGTGTCTTGTCATGGGATTCCATACTACAGTATATAAAGTATATACAAAAAAGAGAAGAAGGCCAAAGAATGTTTGGCAGACCTGTAAGTAGATGGAAAAACAACATTAAATACACATTACAACAACATTGATTAACAATGGTTGAGGCCACCAGAAGAGGAAGAGTCAGAATTTTGTATCTCCCTCAATACCCAAAGAAAAAGAATACAGAGTTCAATTAAATCAAGGAATTTTGTTGGCAAATGTTGTTCACTGTCAACATTGAAAGAAGAAAGTGTCTATTCCATTGGTTTTTCTTAGCATTTTATTGAGGGGAAATAAGACAGAGGCTTTTTTAAGAACATTTCTGTAGATTTGTCAAATGTTGGGTAGATAGAATCTATTCATTCATCCATAGTTCTTGCTGGTAAAACCATATCTTAGGGATAATTATATTTCATCATTTTTGACTTTTCTGAATTTTGTCTTCTACAACATCCAGTACAAACTTAAAATATTTCCCTTCTCCCTCACCCAATCAAATGTTTCTCTTCAACTGAAACTTGACAAAATGTTATTTAAAAAAAAAAAAAAATCATGAATTTTCCATGGCAGTGTCATTTCTTCTTTTCACCACTGGCAAGAAATTGGACAGGTTGGACAGAACCCTTAAAGGTCTCATTTTTGCTATATGTGTATGATGAGTAGCCCAGTTTATAGCTTCAAAACTTCTCCTAATTCTGCATCTTTCATCCTTGACAATATATCTTGCATTTTGAAGCACATTTGCAGTATTGGAGGGGTTTTTTGATGTTACAAAGAACATTTTCATTCATTCTGAGGGATATCTTGAATCTTGAGTGTCTGTCCTATCACCAGCATCAATGCTGATGCAAAACCAAATTACACTACAGTAATAGCAAAATCTCCATCTAGCCTAACTTTAGCAAGGATCAAGTTGGTAACAAATGTCTTTCCTGTTCCTCCTAGTGCATCAGTAAAAATTACTGAAGAAAGCACTTACACACATAGTCACATCTTGCTCTTTACTTATTATAAATTCCATGTGGCTTTACTTTGTGTCCATGTTTTATCTAATCAATAATACGAAGAGCCAATGAAAGTAAAAGAGGAGAAGTTGTTCTTTATGAAGATTTGTTACATCTTTGAAGACATGAAAACTCATGTTAACCTTAAGCTGGAGAATCATGGCTCCTCAATAATGTTTTAGAAGTTGTTCTTCCAAGTAGCAATTATGCATGTGTCAAAGTAGCTATACATGAGTTGCTTAACTTTATGCCTTTATCTAATCAATTTTCAGATTGCAAATAGTCCACCTAAGAATAATTTTCCATCACAAAGGAATTAAAATTGCATATGCAGTTTTTTATCAGATTGAAGTTATTTATAGTTGTTTTCTAGGAAGAGGGTACTTTTGATTGACAATTTAGTGCTCAGATATGTAGCTGCTTAGGAACCTGTCCTCTGAAGCTCATTGTGCTTATTGATTTCTCTGTGTATTCATTAAAGATGGCTTAACAGCTCAGAGTTGAGTCTGCATTTCAAAATACTTGCTGATATCTCTAATTTTAGCAGCCTTAATGATTTAGACAATACTTTTGTGCCAATAACATCAAACAGTTACCGTGTTTCTCATATAATAAGGCTGGGTCTTATTTTATTTTTTTTGAGCCCCGAAAAAATGGCTAGGCCATCTTTTCAGGGGGTGACTTAATTCCCCCCCTTGCATCTTCGGGTGGGTGGGCGGCGATGGCTTGGATGTTGACCTCGGCATTGGTGGGGCACTTCATATCGGGGTCAACGCAGGCAGCACCATATCCGGGTGTGCAATAAAAGTACTTCCTAATGGCAAGCCCCCCACCATTCGCCCCATTTTGCATGTTTTAATATATTAAATTAATTTGGGGGGAGGGGCTTAATTTCATTTCATGCCTATAAAACATGCTGAGACTTCCTATTGGGGGAGGCCATATTGTTGGAGAAACAGGGTAGAAACATAGGAAACTGTCTTTTAATAGCTTTCATCTGGCTTAGCTTTATCTGTAATGGCCAGCAATGTTCTCTGAGTTTTCAAACAATAATTCTCCCAATGAGAGAGGAAGGGTTTTTAAAAAATGACAACCAGGACTGTGCAATTAAGCTTTACACATTTTTTAAATATTCACCATGTATATGACCCACAGTTGGCCATGGTGAGTTGTCCTGCAGTGGCTTGGCCACAGTGAGCTGACTGTGGCAAGTTGGCAGGGGCGAGTTGGATGTAGTGAGTTGGCCATACTGAATTGGCTGCACGGAGCTATCCTAGACCCATCTAATCCCAAAGAGACATGTCTAGGTAGATTATTGTACCATGCAAATTCTTTTGGTTAGGCTACAGAGAATATCTGGTGCCCATGAAGTTACATCCCCACCTATTGTTGTCTGCTGAATCATAGATCTTCTATAATTCAGCACTGATAGAGATTCATCATAGTAATAACACACTAAGTCTACAGGTAGTTCTTGACCTACAAACATCCATTCAGCAACTGTTTGACGTTATAGCAGTACTGAATAAAGAGACTTATGACTGGTCACTAAAGCTATGGCCAACCCATGATCCAAACTTGGATACTTGGCAAGCTGCCTAAATTTCCAACTGCAGGTGCACTTCAACTCTACCTGACTACAGATAGTCATCAACTAAAGACCGCAATGAAGCCCCACATTTCTGTTATTAAGCGAGAGAGTTTTGCCCCATTTTACAACCTTTCTTGCCACAGTGGTTAAATAAATCACAGCAGTAGTTAAGTTAGTAACACAGCTGTTGAGTGAATCTGGCTTCCTTGTTGACTTTGCTTGTCAGAAGGCCATAAAAGGTGACTCTGTAATCCCAGGATACTGCAACCATCATAAATACAAGTCAGTTGCCAAGCATTTGAATTTTGATCATGTGACCAAGGGGATGCTGCAATGGTTGTGTGAAAAATGGTCATGAGTCAATTTTTTTCAGTGCCGTTGTAATTTTGAATGGTCAGAAAATGTGGAGGACTATCGGTATTTCCCTCTATCTATGCCCTGTCACTCTGCAGCCATTGCTGTGTTTCCTGCTCTTGATCATCTTCTTGCTCCTGCTACTTACCAAGCAAGCCTGCCTTAGTCCTGCTGCTGCTGCTCCTGGCCCAATGCAACTTTATTCCACAGGTCATGCATAGTGGTTTCCTAGACTAGAAGCATTTGAAATGTGGATTTACAGGCAGCTGTTATGGACAAACTTGATTGACAAAATCCGAAATAAGGAGGTGATAAGCAGCCCGGGAAAGCCAAGGGAAATAATCAAAGCCATAAAAAAGTGAAAGTTAGAATATTTCAGACTTGTGATATGACACCTGGAAAAATTCACTTAATCCTCCAGGGAAAAATTGAAAGCAAACGAGGTCCAGGCTGAAGAAGAACATCATGGCTTCAAAATCTAAGGGACTGGTTTGAACAAAACTCAGCAGCACTTTTTTGTGTGACTGTTGATAAAAATAGAATCGCCAACATGATCTCCATCCGATGACGGATATGGCACAAGAAGAAGTGGTTTCCTTGTGAGACCTGAGGAAGACTCACATGGCCAGCAGCTGCCTCATAAGGGGCCAGTGTGGGCACATGCTTCATCAACACTGTGAGCAAGAAGATGGCAAAGGTCAGCTGGGCTGACAGACTGCAGGGTGGTAGATGTTTCAAAGTGCAGGAAGCAAGGTTACTGGGCTGCTGGGCTGAGGCGGCTGGAGTTTTCTGGGTTGCAGCTTTGTGCCCACTGCTGGGTCTTTTTAGGATGCCACTTTGCCTAGTGTTGCTGGGGCATCCTGAGGTGGCCTCATTCCATATCACTAGAGCTTCCTGGTGGCTGCATTATGCTGAGCTGGGCTGACCTTTAGGATACACCATAGTGTATCATACATCTCAGAGGCTGTAATGGTCTGTGAAAATGACCTTGAGCAATGAGGGGAAGACATGCTGCCTAGAAAACAATTAAATAAGAGAGGATGAGTCCAGTGTCTTAACTACCTAGAGGAAGGTGCTGGGAGAGTCATACCTTCAGACTTAAACTTGAAAGATTCTCTTAACCCTTAACCACAGAGTTACTATTTCAGCTATACTACTACATTCATGAGATCATAATGACTGTTGTAGTCACTGGCCATAGCACTACAATATTGTGATTAGTGGTTCTGGAGCTATTGCTTCCAAAAATGCAGAAGACCATTTGAATTTGTTCTTGCCATTTACATTACTGCACAATGTAGATTGTACCTGGTCATCAATTTCATCAGGAGCTCCATCATTGCTGATGTCAGAATTGGAGGCAGTGGTGGGTTCCTCATCATCCATTACATTTTTTTTGTTGCAATCCATTTCCACTCCACTCAGATAACTCTCTCTCATACCATGTTAGAACTGTTTCTTCAAAGTTTGGATCACCAAATTGCACTCTTTTTGGTGGAAAACGTGGCCCCAATATTATTAAAAAATATATATGTTAACAAAGAGCTGTGGACAAAATGCCTGCAACTCAAATTCAAATGCTGCTACAGAACACACCAAATAACTCACACAAGCGCGATGTTATACTCTTACTGGCAGGAAAACAAAAGCTATTCGCAACCGGAATGGACCATTTCTAAAAATAGGGGTGTTCCGAACATTTTGGAAAACTGTTACTGTCACTATGACCACAGGTCTGTGGTTATGTGTTAATGTAGCTTTACAATAAAGTAGATTTAGCTCATCTGATTATGCTTCCTGTCTGATATATCTGGAAGGGCTGACAGGGATTTTTTGCAGCTACAGAGCTGTTGTGTACCAAGAAATCTCTGGCTCTGGTTCTGGAGTTGCTTGCTACCCCACAAAGCAGGGTATAGGATAGCCAAAAGGGCAGAAATTGTGGGAATTGAAGAGGAGGCAGTCCCATACCTTACCAAGTCTGAGAGCTGGAAGGGACCAAACTCATAATTGCTTAGATTGAGGTGAGTACTTGCTTAATGACCCACAATTCTCAGTTCGTGATGTCAACTGGGAATATTAGGTTTGCCATTGCCATTGCTAAATAATGTGCTCATGTGATATCCCACTTTACAACCACATTGCTTAGGGACAGCAATTCTGGTCCCAGTTTAATCATGTGTAGGTTGTTGTTGAATGAAAGTATCTTAGTCAGTGTATTGATTTTTATCCCTTCTCAGGGTGGGAAAAAGTCTTCCAAGGAATGTATTTTTTACTTTACAACAATTTATGCAAAGCTTTGTAAGACTTAAAGCAGATTTTCAGTGGTGGAAAGGATAATTTGAAAGACCGGATGAAAGGCTATTTAAGCCTCAGTTAAAATTCTTAGAACCATATTTTGCACTGTCTACTCTATACCCATAGATTTTTGAGTCAGCCTTGACTCTTGGAAACTACCTGAAATGAGTCAGTTTTCTTGGCTATATTTTTACACTGGCTCATCATTGCATTCTTGCTAGGGCTAAGAGAAATTGACCCCAAATCATCTAACTGGCTTCAGGCCTAAGGCCAAAATAGAAATAATGGTCACTCAGTTTCCTTCCAGGTATCTTTAACCACTGTAGCACAATGGCTTATTTAGTAGGACCAAAATAATGATATTTAGGAGATTTAAGAAAAATAAATGACTATAAGATAATAAGGTAAAAGATATAGTGAACAAAGATAGATTAAGCAACATAGACAAGTATATAGGTAGTTAAAGATTTATGTAAAAGTATGTATACCATCATGAAAGCATTGTAATGAATGGAAATGATGTTGTATATAAGAAAAATTGTTTAATAAAAATTATTTTTTTTAAAAAAAGAAGAAAGAAAAATAAATGACTAGATAGTAGACCAGAATAAGTTAGAACACATATTTTGGTCTCATTTATTCGGAAAGGGCAATTTATTTATTTTCTCACTGTTGATTTTACTTCAATCTGTTTATGATGCTCCTTGTTAAAACAGGGATAATTCCCAACCTTTAAGGAGGATCCAGAACAAATTTCTTTGTACATTGAATAGATGAACATGGATATAGATGTATGTGTCCGGGCAGGAATTTTAAAACATAATTGTTCACATTTCATGCATATATTGATAATATACTTGTGTTGACATATTTTTACAACATCTAGGCAAAGATTCCATTAATATCAGAAAAACGTAGACTGATCCATTTAATTTTCTTTAAACTACTAAAAACACAATCTTCAAAAATATTTCAGAGATGAGTATGAGCTTCTGACTTCCCACAAATTACACTTAGTCTAATGAAAATAAAAACTAATGTATGTAGTTATGTTTGTAAGATAGCACTTAGTTCTTAAATATATCATAGATTTTTCCTATATATGAAGGCCACAAGTGAATGTCATTGTCTTATGAACTATAATAGGTGAATGATGATTTATTCAGTGACTGCAGAAGAAAGGAAGAATGTAAGAGCACAATTGCGGGTATTCTCTAACTATCTGCTGTCTGTCTGTCTCTATTCTATCTGACATTATTTTGAAGGCTATAAATAATATTTTTGAAGACTAGAAGCATAAATATGGGGTGGAATATATGTATCTTGGTACTGACCTGTGTCATTGTGAATGAACAAATTGCTGCTTTCATAGTCATTATGAAAGAAAAGAAAAGACTGGACTCCTCTTAGGGATCAATTTATTTTATTTTATTTTAGTTTCAGCTATATTTACTCTATGACAACATGAGTTGAACATATTCTGTAAAATAGGGAGAATGTTTTGCACACTTGAGAAAATCAATGCTATGTTCTGTTCTTTTCCACTGGAAGTGATGAATATTAGTTTCCTTTAGATGGGAAAGGGATATTTCTCTCTCCTCTCCTATTTTCTTTTATAATTCAGCTATGACTCTAATTGAATTGCATAAGTGTGGGTGAAGTCACCATTTGCACACTTCCTGCAATCAAGATATTTCTGGGCTGAATAACCTTAAATAATGCCAATGTTATTTTATTAGATGTGTTCCATTTAGTTCCAAATGGAAAGGTGAAGGATGAACACCAACAATTTCAAAAAAGCACGTGTCCTCTAGATAATAGAGGTGCTGGAAGTTCAGGAAAGAATTAATTAAGAATCTACAGATGCTAATTACTTTTGAGTACTGTTAAAAGACACAAGGACAGCTTTACAAGAAATAGAATATATGAAGATCAAGGTAATGTGACCACAGTTGGGAACATTCCCTTTGTACACAATTACCTGAAAGTAAGTGTCACTGCATTTACCTTATCATCTAATTCTCCATCATAAAATCATTTTCCCACATGAGTACTTTGCTGTTGTGTGTAGCATCGCCTGAAAACATTCCTGAGCTGAGTGAAAGGATTTTTTTTTTTTTTGCAAAATATCAAACAAAATTCAAACAATATAACTAATAAGATTTTGATGGACCTGCATAAATTTGTAGTGAATTCCCCTATACTCATGATGGCGAACCAATGGCACGTGCCAAAAGTGGCACGCAGAGCCATTTCTCTGAACATGCCAGCTGTTGCCTGTTGCTCTTCCAGTTGGCTGGTGTGCACATGCGCATTAGAAACCAGCTGGCCAGCTGGTCTTCATGCACGTAGGAGTGCTGGAAACCGAAAGAGTAGCTCCCAGTGCATGCATGCATCCCGGCCACCTGCACTTCCAGTTTCTAAGACACATGCACATTCAAAGACAGATGGCCAGCGTTTACTTTCTATGCAGCTTTTAATAGAGCTGCTTGGTTTTGCAGGGAATTCCAGGGATGATCCACCAGAAGTGTCACTTGCAGTGCCATTGGAGGATATGTAGTGTTTAATTTTATTTTAGTAATGATTTTATTACCTGTCACCCAAAATCTCTATAGAGTGGAGTGTCCTTATACATTTAAATTAATAAAATAGCTGTCCAGTGAACATGTTTAATTATTCATTGCTGAGGAGGATAAGCCACAAGCTTATCTGCTAGGCTGTTCTGAGGAACACCTTTGCACAAATTCATGTTATGCATAAATTGTTAACTTCTTATGGAGCAAGGATCCTATGTAGATGGTTGCACTTCTCTTTTACTAGTAGGTTAATGGGAAGCTTACCTACCAGCCAGAAAAGGCATGCAATCTGTAAAGTAAATCCTGGAATAAGCTTAATAGAATTTGAAAAACAAAATAAGATATCTCTCTTTCATAAACACACATACATCCCACTTCCAACCAACACTTAGCTGTATTGTTATTGAAATTAAAACATTTGGAGAAAATCTATATAAATAATATCACAGAGCTTTATATTTGGTCTAGGCATAGTTTATTTTAGCTACATACTAACAGATTGGAATCTGTTCTTTCGTGTGTGGGGGTGTGTGTGTAGGTTAAGTTGAAGGGCCAAATGTGTATGTCTTCAGCAACTTAGTGATTTTTTTTTAATAAAAAAAAATCCATAATGATTTCTTTAGCCCCAGGTGGGAAAGAGCCCCAACGGAAAAAGCAGCTTTGATAGCAAAATGTTTATTGCTAACCTAACCAGACTTGCTTGCTTGATTGCTTCAAGGGAAAAATTGCCCAGCAGGGAAAATGGCCCTTGTGAGTCTCATTACAAATACTGTCATTATCCTTTTTGACAAGCCTGATGGGTAGTTAGTTTGATAGCTTTGGTGTAGTTTCTTGCTAATCAAATTGCAATTACCCTGTCAGATCTAGCAAAGTCATAGGGCGGGATTTGATAGTGCAGGTTTTTCTATGAGAAATAGAAATTGGGCTCATCCAGTCTTTACAATCAATCAAATGATCCATTAAACCCTCATATCTAAAAAAAAAAATGGAGATTTTGCTAAAGTCAGAGGAATTGACTTTCTGAAAGCCAGAATAGCTTTCAGTTTAACCTGTTCTAGAGCATAAAAAGTTAAACATGGTTTTACAAACTCACTACAATATAAATAACACATTAATTAGCCTAAGCCCATAGTCTAATTATTCCTCACAGCAAACCACTGAATAAATCATATGAAGCAACATAACTAAAAACTAAAAAAACTACATAAACTCTGTATGATGTCAGGAGTCTTTGAAATCTAATTCACATGAAGCGAAGGATGGATTGAATTCATACCACATGCAATCTTTTGCTTGCACTTTCCTTTTCTCAAATATATGTTTTCATGCAATTTTCAGATATATTAGGATACTTTTTGAATTTCTCATATGTAGCAATGATTGCACACAATGGAACAATTGCTACTTTTCCAAATGCAGATAACACTACTATCAGGAAACTGGTAGAAATCTAACTACCACCACCCCATATTTGAGATAAAGAGCAATTTAGCACAAAGTTCAATGAGCTATAAAATAAAGAATCACAACTAACAGTAGGCATGTAGATTTCAACTGCTATTGTCTTTACTTCACAACGTATATATTAAATATACAATACTAATAAAGGAGAATATTTGTAGCTCAGGGTTAAACTGAGAGTCCTTTGTGCTCTCTGAGCTTGCTGTTTTCTTGCAGAAGTTTCATTATCCTAACTGGGTGACATCATCAGTGCTAGTAAGGAGTGCTGTTTGCTGTCAGTTTATAGTCTGGTGACTTGTCTTTCTGGATGGGTAAGAGTGGTCTTAGAATTTCTTTGTTTAGGCTGTTTACTAATGGCTCTTTGACAATTTCTTTACTGGAGTATTGCTTACTTGATTGTTGGTCTGAAGTTGACCTTGAAGTTAATCTACCGTGTTTCCCTCAAACTAAAATCTCTCCAGATAATAAGCCCAATCGGGTTTTTGAATGCATATGCTACAATAATCCCCCCCCCCCGAAAATAAGCCCACCCCAAAATATTAAAATGCATGAACAGCCAGTCCTCCATGCATCTTGCTTCTCCCACACCCCACCCCATCTGCCACCCCCAAATTGTATCCATAAAGGGTGCAGGTGATTAAGCAAGGGGCAGGAAGCTTTGCCATGCCCAACAAGGAGGTGAGAAGATGTTCTTGTCATCTTACATGACTTCCAGCTCCATTGCATTTCATTGTGTGCAGGGAAACAAGTTGTACCGTGAAAAAAATCTTGCAAGTTCGAGGAGCTAATTGATTGAACTCACAAGAAGGTTTTGTTTTTTGTTTTTAATGGTAAAACTTGTTTTCCTGCACACAATGGCAAGAAACATGATGGAGCTGGAAGTCAGGTAAGAAATGCATCTCGCTTGTCCTCTGCCCCACTTGCTACCCCCAAATTGTGCCCCAAAATATCATAATAAGGCCAAGTGCTTATTTTGGGGTTCAAAAAAACATAAGAAAGGTTCTTATTTTCAGGGAAACACGGTGTGCTGATTTGAGTGGAGAGGTGCTGGAGTCTTTTTTCTTCTTTTTTGGGCTGATTGAGTGTCTCTTTTGCATAGTCTATAAATGTTGTTAATGTCTATGTTGTGTCCATTGAACTGACTGAAGTCCCCAACCAGGTCTGCAGTTCGAGCGGGAGCGCCGATCACTCCCATTGGCTGATGCCGTTTAACAGCCAGCTATAAAAGGAGCTGTCAAATGGCATCAGCTGTTGCCACCAGCTGATCTGCCTTGTTAGCTCGGCAGTCGCCGACGCTCACCGCGAGCGCGAAATTTAAAGCCTCCTCAGCTGAGGAGACAGACGCTGCCTGACAGGCGCAGCCGCAAAATGATCTTCTAAGAGCGCAAGTTTTGAAGCCTTCAGCAGCTGAGGCGACTGACACTGCCACCTCAAGATGAGCACCAGCCCGGCATTCCCACATCTCTGTCCTCGGGAAAGGCAAGTTTTTAATTCTTTCCAAAGCTTTAAAGGCCATTTGCCTTTGGTGGTAGTTAATGGTGCCCTCCCCAGTTGTTGGGACTAGATTGGTTCCCTTCCCTTGGCCTTAGTATAACTGGTATCCATGCTGTCTCAACCTCTGAAGTAGACACCCTATTCAGAGACTATTCTGATGTCTTTAGCAATGAATTAGGTTGCTATTCTGGCACCCCCATCTAATTCACTGTAGACCCCCAGGCAACTCCCATTCGCCTCAAGCCACGCAGGGTGCCCTTTGCTATCTGCCCCAAATTAGATTTAGAATTAGACAAATTGTTAAAGCAAGGGGTATTAGAACCAGTAGATTTTGCTAAGTGGGAGACCCCCATAGTCACCCCACTCAAAAAAGATGGCAGCGTGAGAATCTGCGCTGATTACAAGACTTCCCTCAATCATTTTCTGCAGGTCAGCACATACCCTGTCCCTGTAATCCAACACCTGTTACATACTTTTGAACCTGGCACCATTTTTGCCAAATTGGATATGTCCCAGGCCTACCAACAGTTCCCTGTTGATAACCAGACAGCTGAACTGCAAACCATAGTCACCCATAGGGGTGCATTCAAATGCAAGCGCCTCCAATTTGGGGTTAGTGTGGTCCCAGGTATTTTTCAGTCCCTCATGGAAAGGATCCTTCAAGGGCTCCCAGGTGTAGTCCCCTTACTTTGATGACATTTTGGTTTCAGCAACGAATAAGTCTCAACTCATGCAAAGGGTTAGGGCAGTCCTAGACAGGTTTAGGCAGCATGGCCTCAAACTCAAAAGGGAGAAGTGCAGCATCGCCACTAAGCAAGTGGACTTTCTAGGTTACAGAATTGATGCCTCTGGTATTCACCAAATTGAGTCCAAAGTCAGGGCTATCCACGAGGCACCCACACCATCCAACAAGATGGAACTCCAAGCCTTTCTGGGGCTCCTGAACTTTTACGCTTCACTTCTTCCTCATAAGGCATCCATTGCAGAACCTTTACACAGACTTTTAGATAAAGAACCCCCCTGGCATTGGGGACCTAGGGAAGTCCACGCTTTCAAATCAGTCAAATCCTTACTAACATCTGATGCAGTTTTAATCCAATTTAATCAACAACTCCCCCTAGTCCTAGCAGCTGATGCATCTCTCTTTGGTATTGGGGCAGTTCTGAGCCACAGGCTACCAAATGGCTCTGAGGCACCAATCGCCTTTTTCTCAAGGACTTTCTCTGCTGCAGAAAGAAACTACAGCCAAATTGATAAAGAGGCTTTGGCTTCAGTGGCTGCTGTTAAAAAGTTTCATGAATTCCTTTTTGGTCATTACTTTGAACTCATAACTGACCATAAACCACTTCTAGGTCTTTTGTCAGGGGACAAGCAAACCCCGCAGGTCTTGTCACTTAGGATGACCAGGTGGACTCTGTTCCTGACCGCCTACTCATACAAATTAGTGCATCGCCCTGGAAAAAAATTGTGTCACGCAGTTGCCCTTAGTCGCTGCCCCCTGCCAGTTCCAGTTGAAGATCCTGCACCCATTCATGCCATTTTTGAAGTCAACGAACTCAATTTACCTATTACAGCTGAAGACATTGCAACACACTCTAAAAAAGACAGGGTAATTGCCCAGGTTCTGGACTGGGTGGGGAGGGGGTGGCCTGAAACACAATACACTCCTGAATTCATACCATTCAAGATTCGCAAGCAAGAGTTGTCATGCCTGCAGGGTTGTTTGTTATGGGGAATAAGGGTGGTCATCCCAGCCACTCTTCACATACTAATTTTAAAGGTCCTTCACGAAGGCCACCCGGGCATCGTGAGGATGAAGGCCCTGGCCCGCAGCTACGTGTGGTGGCCAGGCATGGATGCCCAAATCTCCAGCTGGGTAAGCTCGTGCTAACCATGCCAAACTACCAGACCAGCCCCACCAGCAGCCACCCCTGCCAGGTGGGAAAGTACTGGGGGCCCTTGGTCTCGCCTGCACGTTGACCTGGCTGGACCAGTACATGGGCGGACCTTCTTAGTCTTAGTAGATTCTTATTCCAAATGGATTGACTTGGCTCTACTTCCTTCAACAACCACTCAGGCCATCGTTAAAGCACTGACCTGTTTTTTTGTCACCCATGGCCTCCCTGACACAGTGGTATCGGACAATGGTCCCCAGTTCACATCTTGTGAGTTCGGGATGTTCGCTGCCAACTTGGGTATTAGGCACATTCTCACAGCCCCTTTTCACCCAGCTAGTAATGGGATGGCTGAGAGGGCAGTCAGGTCAGTAAAAGAAGCACTCGCTAGGTTTGTCCAGGTAGACTGGCACTCCAAACTATCCAGATATCTTCTAAGCCAGCATACAACCCCATGCACCACAACAAACAAATCACCAGCTGAACTAAAGGCGTCTTAGGACCACCTTGGACAGGCTACACCCCCATTACAGCCAAGACACCCCCTTGGTGTCTGACAGTTTGGTCAGGGACTTTGCCCTGCATGACCTGGTCTATGCCAGGAATTATGCAGGGGACCCGTTGTGGGTACCTGGACAAGTTGTATCAATTGCAGGGCCAAGATCCTACAGGATCCTTCTAGACAATGGATGCATGTGGCGCAGACACGTGGACCAGCTGAGGAGGAGGTGGAAAGGCACAACCGATGGCTCCCTCATCCAGCCGAGCAGCCTGGTCTACCCAGCAAGCACCGAGGATCCAACCTACCTGATAAGCGCTAAGGACCTGGTCTACTCAGCCAACCCAGCCAGCGCTGAGAGCTCCCTGCCTGGCCTGATCTACCCAGCCAGCGCCAAGAGCTCCCTGCCGGGCCCGATCTACCCGGATAGCGCAGAGAGCTCCCTGCCAGACCTGATCTACCCGGACAGCACCAAGAGCTCCCTGCCGGGCCTGGTCTACCGACGAAAGGGTATGGACTCCCAACCAAACGAGCCAGTCTACCGCCCCAGCCAAATGACACACCCAAAACGAGCTGAACGAGGAAGCCTACCTGATCCGCCGCAGGGTCCCGCAGACCGAACTTGCACTCCTGCAGTCCCCAGGGCACCCCCAGGAGCGGAGGGCTTCACTCCAGCTGGAAACTTCCCAGAACTCAGGTGGTCCTACCGCCAGCGAAGGCGACTGGCCTATTTGCAAGACTACGCATGCTCCTGGCCGGGGGAAAGGAGTGTTGTGTCCATTGAACTGACTGAAGTCCCCAACCAGGTCCGCAATTCGAGTGGGAGCGCCGATCGCTCCCATTGGCTGATGCCGTTTGACAGCCGGCTATAAAAGGAGCTGTCAAACGGCATCAGCTGTTGCCACCAGCTGATCTGCCTTGTTAGCCCAGCAGTCGCAACAACCCTTTATTCACCAAATAAAGCCCTTTGAAAACGAACGCTCTGAGTCTGCCTAATATCTCCGCCGCTCCACAACAGTCTAAGTGTCTATTGATGGTGGATTTGTTAGCATGCCAGGCTTCTAGAAATTTCTGGCATTTTTGGCTTTGGCCTGGGTAAGGATTGTCACATTTTCCCAATTGAAACTATGGTTAAATCTGTCTATATGTTGTGAAATAAAGAATTTTTGTCATGCCTTCTGACTGTGTTCATGAATGTGTTCTGCTGGTCTTCTGCCTGTTTGTCCTACATACTGTAGTAGTTGTTGCAGTTCTTATATTGTATGTTGTAGATGACTCCTGTTTTTTTCCTTCTGGGGTTCCTGGGTCTTTCGGTTTGTTTAGAATGTTTTGAAGGGCTTTAGTTGGCCAACTAACAATATTTCTTACTGGCACTGATGATGTTACCTAATTAGGGTAATGAAACTTCTCTAAGAAAAAAAGCAAGTTCAGAGAACACCAAGGACCCTTTAGTATACAGTATGAAAACATATTGCTTAATATTAACCAACCATACTAGGACATCGTAACAGAAGTGTTCGGCAGAAGTTATAATATTATATGAAATAAATAGTAAACTGGGTTTTTTTTCCCCCTAACTGACTTCAGGGTCATTAAAATGGGAATTGAAGAATATATTGGAACAAATGAAATATTTCACACATCAAACATTTATCTGATAAAAATTGTGGCCCTGAGGTGTCCTAGCAATAAACATCTGCATATTTTTATAAATAGAGAAGGTAAATTAAAATGTGACCACAAAGATATTTATCAGTGATCTGCCTAAATAGATTATGGTGTATCAAATTAAGTTCTATGACATTTTAAGGCAAGAGTCTTCAAACTGGACAAGTTTAAGACTTGGGGACTCCCAGAATTCCTGAGCTAATATGACTGGAGGATGAATTCTGGGAGTTGAAGTCCACAAGTCTTAAAGATGTCAAGTTTGAAGACCCCCTTTTAAAGGTTTTGCTGCAAAACTTTGGAATTTTTTTTTTTTGTTGCATTGAGAAGGTGCAAAGAAAGAACTGTAAATTGTACTTAAATAAAACTTATATGAAAAAATGCACAAAAGGATATATATTGATCATTTTTATGCAAACATGGTATATATGATGTATATGATAACTACACACACACACACACTGTATCCTAAGATGCAAGAGACATAAATTACTTGCTTATTAAAGCAGCTGGCTGCATATTGTTATAAAAATATGCCAGATACACAGTAGATTTAGCTGTTGGAATATTATACATTTGTGCATGTATATGTGAGGAATCCATCTTTTTCAGCACTGTGTAAATATTTTATAGCTGCAAGCTTAATGCAATCTTTTTCTTCAAAGATTTACAGAGTCTTGCTTAAAGATTGTATAGAGATTTTCAGTGCATTTTTTTACCACTAGTCACATAAAATAAAGCCTTGGCTAACTGCAAAAATGCAATATGCAAGCCTACTATCCTAAGCTTTATTCTTTGATTGCTTACATTGACAGAAGAGCTCTTTGAGACACAATAATTCTATAATATTTGCTTAATTGAAACAGAATAACATTATAGTATGGAATAGTTCTTGTTTTGTTTTGGAATTATGCTACCTTTATCTGTTTTTGTTGTTGAAGCAGAATATGCTATAAATTATCTTGTTACAAAAACAATTTAAATGAAATGTTTGTTTTAAAGCTGAATGCCTTTCTTTTCCCCCTTCCTTTCCTTCCCTCTTCTGACTTACATCAAATTTGTCAAATGCCTCATTTAGCAGCAAACAATATATTTTATTTCAAGAGATATGCAGGAACTGCCAATTTTCTCTATAATCTGGGGATGTATGAGCAAATTCACTGCTATGCTGCCTTTGGGTGTTGGATTAACTGAATGTATTATCTACACCAATTTTTACCAAACAATGGCCCCTCAAGGCTTTCATTGACATCCAACAGGTGATGTTCAATATATCTGAAGGATGCATATTTAGAATGTTATTTTATATAAAAAGAATAGAAAATTTAGGATTGTTCAACTTGATTAGACTTAGCAGTGAAAACTAAATTTCTTCAACACATTTAACTGTCATTTCCATTGTATGAGAAATTGTAGTTTTCTTTGGGAAGATTCCTGTTAATATAATATTTCCAACACTTCACGATTCAGGAGAAGGGAGAATCATAATTGTATGAAACACATACACATCAATATAACTATAGTTACTACACCAGTTCACTATTAGAAATAGCTTTGCAGGTGTTTTCACTAAAGCTACCCCAGTATTCACACATATACACATATGGATTTAAAAGAGTGAATAATCAAATGAAATTATGACATATTTAAAAAAAACAGATGTTTTAAACCAACAACAGCGAAGTAATTACCCCAGTAGGCTTTATTAAAAATTAAAACGATACCATGTGTTAAATTAATGGAGGTATGTGTTCCTTTTCACTGCATGTTTTAGCTGTTCAGCTAATAGCACATAAAAAAATTACACTATGATGGAATGTTTTTATCATACAGAGAATCAGATCAGAGTTATGTGATGCATCCCTGGGTGTTATAACCAAGCACTGTCCACCTTAATTACTTCCATTGACAAAAGTGCAGCCAGTACTTGGCCTTAACTAGCAATTTCATTAGTGTCAATCTCTTTGACAGATTTGTAATGGGAATATTAAAAGAGAAAATGGTAGATGAGCAACAGCCTACTGGGTAGCATCTAATCTGCTGCAGAATGTGCTGTAGTAAGAAAAAAACCCACAAATTTTCAATCATGTTTTAGGATTGTGGCATATTACTAATGCACAAGAGGGAAAAAAGTTTTAGTAATCTGTAACATTTATATTGGACATCCTTAGGAAAAGCAACAGGCAGTTCAATTAGAAGTTCAGGATAACAATCACATTTACAGTAATGGAAACATTGATAATCTGGACTGGGACATTCCATTATTGAAATGGTCCTAGGGCAGAATAAAAAGGAAGATTGGATAAGATGCAATAATGAAGGTGCAAATCACGAGAGCCACCTTGAAGTCTGTTCCAAGGCATTTTGATGTGAACATTTTGATTCATGCTCCCTTTGCCATTAATAGAATATCTCCTTCTCTGTTTGTTAAGAAACCAGAATAGCTTAAAGGATTCAGGGCAGCTGATATGGCACACAGCAAACCCCTCTGCATTGTGCTGCCTCACTGGCTTCATGCACTCCTATTTGATAATGGTAGAGTCAGCTTTGTCCACATGAAACAATTTCATGATTCTTCTTGATCCTGATGCCCTTTGAATAATTGGTTGTGGTTAATTGGTTTAAGAATTGGTTTAAGAATCTTTCATTCTTAAAAGTTATATGCAGGTCACCAAATCCAGAAACACAGCCTGCAGAGATGTAATGGGTGTGAGTAAGAACTTACATGACTAACACTGGAGAATTCGAATTTGCTAATATCGTCAGTCAAGTCTGAGTGCCAAAAATCCATATTAAAAAATTAAAATTCTTACCTCTCTTCTGTGCCCTTCAATCACTCTTCTTCATGCTCTTAAAATGCCACACATCAAATTATTTGAAGATTGTATCAAGAATATTGAGTCAGCCATGACCACTTAAAAAAAAAGAAGTACAATATTTCCCTTGCTCTATTCCTCTGCAATTTCCTTTTTGCCTTCTCATCAGCAAAGATGCCATTTTTGTGATTTTTCCCTTCTGCTTATCCATCAACTATATAAAATGTCATGTATTCATTGTGTAATTGCCGTTTACTTGACATTTTACTCCTCCCAATGAAATACATGGCAAGAATAAAACGTCAGGGAACTCTGACATTTTATTCCTGCCTTGTCTTTTAAAGATGCAAATGCAGCAGCCACATCAAGGAAGACAATAGCGTGTTTAGGGAGAATGAAGTTAAAAAACATCCAAAGGCGATGAGTGGAAGGAGAATAGAGGCAATGGGTAAAAACAGCCAAATTTAACTTGCAGGGGGCAAAGCAGATGGTGCTGCACCATCTGAAAAAAGATATATCAGAGCGCTAATGATCTAATAATGTCAGAAGCTAAGGACTAAAAATCCTCAGCCTCTTTAGTTTATCCAGATATCCTATGCATTTTTATCCAGAAGATCCAATTAGTTCAATAGCATTTATCATAGGTTGCTATGTATAGGACTGCTGCTGAAACAAAAGGTCTAAATGTATAAATAAATCCTATTGTCCCCATTTAATCGTACCTATTTTCTGTATTCTTACTCATGTACCTATTATTTTGTAAGCGACTGACAAATCAAATATATAAATAAATAGATAGATAAAGATCTTCTGCTTCTCCAGTCTAGAAGCTCAGCTTCACGCCATGAACTCAGCGGAGTATCCTATTCTTAAATTGATAGCATACTTCGTATATAATCAGTTGTAACCCTGCAGCTGCACATCCCGTGTCTCCCCCCTCCTATAGTTTATCTCTGACTCCAGGAGCCTTTCTAAAACTGTATTTATTTGTTATTTTCCATTTCTTCTACATTGCCACCATTGTGCATTTCCAGACAGCTTACAAGCCTAAGTCATAAAACAGTGAAACCTCTGAACTACAGCATAACAGTCCTTAAAAATAATATAAAATCCAGATAGCACATTTCCAAACAAATAACTGGCAAAGAGCAGATATTACTATCTAAAGGCTTGTAGGAATAGCTATGCTTTAGCAGTTTTCTTGAAGATGCCTAAAGTTAAGGCCAACTGGCTTGGAATGGGAAGTTTATTACAGGTTTCAGTGCAACAATGGAGCAGTAATTCTTCTGTGTTCCTAATCCCTTTTCCTCCTGAGCAAGGGGACTTAGAACATTATCTCATGAGTAGAGTCATCTTGGAAGAGAAGGTCACATGGATATCTTGGACTTAATAAGAATATTGCAGTAATTCAATCTGGAGATAATGAAGTCATGGATGACTGATCCCAGAGTATCTGATTCCCAAAAGGGTCTCAACTGGAGCATCAGCTGGAGTTAGGGAAGGCTCTTGTTTATGGTTTTGTAGCCATTCTTTTCAGATGGACTAGTTCTATTGATTTGCACCAAAGTATTGTGATACTGTCAATTTATTTTGCACTTGCTTCCTAATATTCCTGCCTGGAATTTGCAACTGTTTCTCTTACACCATGCATCAGAGAGGGTTTTATTTTTCCCATTCAACTGTTTTCAACTATCTGAAGATCTCATCAAAACATGAATAAGCAACTTATGACCCTTCAGATGTTTTTGGACCACAACTCTCTGCAGTATTCACAATGCTCCCTCTCAAACTATTATCATTTTAAATCTATTTACTTTGAACTTGTACTTCAATTGAGGTACAGGGATTGAAACTGTGGGCTTCTTTGAGCCTTAGTAGAATAATTTCCAAACTACTGCTTAGCAGATAATTTCTGTCCTCTTCCTGGCAGGTAAACCTTTTGTGAAGCAAGTGGATGTTGGTATTTGTAGCCTTTGGGACAAATGTTTGAACAGGTGGCAGCATATAGCTGATCTTGGCTAGTCTCTAAAATGAGAACTTCGATAGGGAACATCTGGGAATTCCAGAGCTGTAGGTAAGACTGAGAGGTCAAAAGCACATCGTGGATAAATCAAAGACAGCCATAAAGCTTCCAAGAAAAATGTATCACTGTAATTACCTGGAGCTGACCTTGACTTTGAGCTTTACAAGATAAGAGAAATAATAGCATTGTCGATGTTTGAGTGCTGGGTGTTTATTTGTTCAAGAAGGAGCATCAGTATTAAAAAAATATCAACACATTTCACTTTCCCAACAGATTGTTTTTCCTGTAATTGCAAACAGTTGACATCTACCTAGATTTTACACCCTCCCACAGCTGGAATTATTAGCATACCAGACAGAACTGGCTCCTAATGACAAAGAAATAACAAAAGAGTTCCAACTTCTGCTTGCTGAAGGTACTTGGATCCACCCTTACGATGAGAACCATTCATTTCTAACCTTCTCCATTTTTTCTGATCCCCCTTCTCCTTCCATACATTTAAGCCAATAAAAAGGATATAACTTGCTGTTCTAAGACTCCAGAATCTTTTGCATACCAGCTATCTTGGAAAGTGCACCATTGGCCACAGGAAAGTAAGATATAGGAATGTACGTTATCTTAGATTTGCCTATTGTTGAGTACTATGCCATGTTACTGAAAAACTCACCTTCTCAATTTCCTTAGCAGAGACTGAAGTTAAATTCACAGCTCTTCAATAGAAAATACCATGTTTCACCTTTCCCATTTGTGCAGAAAGCATAACAGCAAAAGACATAGAGAACTTAGCAGTGCCTTATCCTAACCATACTTTTTTTTAGGAATAGATCGATAGATCGATCAATAGATAGATAGATAGATAGATAGATAGATAGATAGATAGATAGAAAGTAGCTATTATTTAATAAAATCTTCATTTGCCATTCAATCACTGTAAAAAAAGTGGCTAATCTCTTTAATAAGGGAAGAAATAAACTAGGTATTTAGTCAGACCAATTTTATTTTTAGAGTTCTAGATGTCAAGAATTAAGGGAATTTTGTGCCATTTTGTACCATCATCCAATGGTAATTGCATTATATTTTACTATTTCCTCTTGAAATATCACACTGAAATAACCTTTCAGAGAAAAGACAGAAAATGTTAGACTTCTAGGTTTACTTAATATAAATAGTTCTAGATAGTTTTCTTAATTGAGTACAGAATGAGAATGCCTTATCACCTAGACCCACTGGGAGGAGATTCTGGACTTTGGAAATAAATTGAAAAATAAATTGCCAATAGATAGTAGATGATGATAGATGAATAGATTGATAGATTGATCAACAGATTGGTAGGTGGATAGGTAGGTAGGTAGGTATGTAGGTAGGTAGGTAGCTAGCTAGATGGACAGAAAGACAGACAGAGATAATTTCTCTTCAAGGATTGTGTTTCTGACATTTCTGAACAGAAGGAAATAAGCTGACTGGCTTCTGCTGGCTAGCAGATGTAGAATGCTTTTAATATTTACTGATGCAGTCAACAAAGGGGTCACAGTCTCTAACAAGGCTTTCAAAATAAGACCACGGAGTAGCTTAAGTGAGTATAGAACATGCAACAGATTATTATAATAGTTTGCCTAGGAGTATATGTTTTATAGTAATCTCAGATCATTAGTTTACCTTGAGTTTGTTTCAATTGGAAAAGATCATTGGGACACTGCTGTCTGAGATTGTCTTCAGAGGACACGCTAAAGAATTTAATCTGGAATTTACCTCAGCGCATGGAAGACATAACTCAATTGTATAGACTATCCAATTATACAGACATATATGCAATGTCTACCAATAGGAGTTTGTATTTGTTTGCATAAGAAATGTTAGACAGGAATAATAAAAAAGCAATGTAAAACATACAATGACCTTAACAGACAGAACATATGATCTGGTAATGTCATGGGTTGACCTTCTTATGGTTATCCCACCATCTCTATATTCTTCCTTACTAATGGCATTCTAATCAACCCTAAGTCTAGATGCTAGCATTGTGTAGCATAGACATTTGCATTTATGGTACCCCTATATGTCATTCTTAACACCAAAAGAACACCACCAGTCTGTCTTGTAATATCTTCTCTCTCTCCGGGATCTTCAATTGACTTCATCTGCCTGCTACTTTATATTTCTGTTCCTTTCTTCAGGCTTAAGCCATGAACAAGCATCATACATGACAACTCGTGTCTTGTAAATTGTTTATTTATTTATTGATAGTGAGGAAGTGTTTATATATTTTAGAAAGAGAACTATCTAGCAGGATAATATGCATTCTCTGTATGTCTAAGTTAAGTTAAGTAGGGCCCTTCTTTTGCCTATGTCCTTTCTGAAATTGGCTTCTGCATGAAAAAAGGCAATAATCCCAGCGGAAGAGAAGAGAATGTTATTGTGCCAATATGAATATGCAATCAGGAGACTGTGGTGTGGATATTTTTAAACTCCATAGACTTGCTTCTTAAAGGAACAAAGCTTGCCTTGTTGGATTTAAGCTTTCTCATTTGCTATAGAAAATGACTGCACTTCAAGCCGTTGCTATGCACCATGCTGTGCAAGACAACACTTAGCTGATTTCATCTGAATCCAGTTAAGTTACCTTGCAGTGATATGCAAGTGATAAACACAGTCCACTCACTATTTGTCAGTGTGAAACCCCCAACTCCCCCAAATAATTTTTCCCAAAGATGTAATGCAAAGGACTCTACACTTCAATTAATTCAGAAGTACTTCAGTTTAATAAGATTTTGCTCTGTAGAGCAATCAACACAGTCAAGTCTGACTATGTGGAGCATTCCCTCATGTAGGTGTAGTGATGGCAGTTCAGGACAATGGGATGAAATTAAGGTATGCTGTGCTCATGAAAAGAAAAGCCAGAGCACTATACAGTTGGGCGGGGGGAGAATCACCCCACTTGACCATGTTGGTGGATGAAATATTTTACAGATGTGCAAGTGTTCCTGATAATGGGTATCCGATCTGAGCAAAGATTAGTAAAGTGGGTTTTGTAATTACAACATAAAAACATAGAAAATACAGGATAGCAGTGCCTCGCACATAGCTTGTTATATCCTACAGGAGAAGAGTAAAATAATATAATGTAGAATATGTTACATGCAAATACCTCCATACTGTGCAGAAAAGCAGAAGATGTGTGCTCAGATAAGCAATGCTTCAGAGAAGCAGCAGCAAAGAGTTAGACAGAGAGGGGACTACAGAGTAAATAGTTCTGTCTACAACCTAATCCCCTCTTGTAATCAGTAGAATGTCTGTGCCATTGGATTGATTCTCCAATCTCCTATAACTCGGAAATGGTTGCTTTTCATGGGCCACATAGTAGTTTTCCACACAAAAAAACTTATCAGTTTGAGCAGTCAAAATGTAAAGAATTAAGAGGTGTCCTCACCATAGAATTATGTCATCTAAGTATAATCAATGAATTGAATGCAAAGGATCTATGCAGTAAGCTAGATAACTGGTTAGAAAGATATCATAGTAGAGGATGAGTAAGCATGTTTTAGAGAATGAATGTCCACTTATGGGTATCTGACCAACCCAATAACATCATCAAGACCTGTAAGATACTGGTCAGGTGGAGACTGACTCTGAAGGAGAGGATCAGGGAAAAACATGGTCTACTCTGGAGAAGAGGGCCCTGATCCTCTTCATGGGTTGCAGGTGTGAGATCTGCATAAGAGTTTGGACCTGTGTGCTAACAAACACTGGAGACAAATTATTGTTTTATTCCTAGAGAAGGTTTATCTTCTTCCAACGGACTATACCTGGTTATCTTCCTGAAGTTGGTAATTATTTATCCTATAACTTTATTCAGTGTGGGTTTTTTGGGTTTTTGCTTCATTATCTGCGCTTTGAATTTGAACTGTGTTTTTTTTTTTTTGAAATGTTATTTTAAAAATAGTTTAACTTCAACTGTGAACAATTAAACAGTGAAGCCAAGTTGAAAGCATTAAAGGACCTTTATTTACGTTTTGGTTTTTGTTATATTTCTGATACACTCTGGGTCATCACAATAATATTGTATTTTGGTTCTACCTTATTTAATTACATTAAATATTACATTATATTACATTAAATATTACATTGAATTAAGTACATTAGCTCTCTGATCAAATATTTGAGAGGTTGTGATCTACATGCTCCAAAATAGCAGACAAACAGCTCCCTATGTTTTATTAATGATTTCAATTAAAGATTATTAATATATTCAATCATCTTCTCTTTTGACCAAAGTTGGATTTAGAAAAACCTTTGTGTTCAATCAGTCTTGTGTTGAGAACCACAAATTATTAACTATCCGAAACCAAAATAAAGCAATTTTCTAGTAGCCTCAGAAAATACAATTGATACATTGATAATCATAGGACAACAGGTCATCGGCTTTAAGTACCTGTGATAGTTTCTCAAAATTTTAGATATATCTCAGATATGCCATTTTTTGTAGCCCAGAGAAGTACTGTGTGGCAACCATTTTAAGATTTTTTTTAGAAATCAGAGTGAATATTTTATACTAGTATCAGCTGAATTGTTTGCTCAATTTATAGGGGTTTCTGCTTACTCACCATTGTCTCAAGAGTTTGATCAGCCTTTATGTAATCCAGGATTTGAATGGCTGGTTCTTCCTGCAGCCCATGATACTTTTAGGGGAATTCTGAACTATAGCCATAAGCCTGCTTCATATTAATGGAAGCTAGACTGCAGCCAGATTAAACAACTGAGTTTGCATTGGAATGCTTTGACTGTGGATTGTCATGTGTTCCATCCAGAAGAAATTCAATTGTGCCCAATTTTCTTTATTTTAATAGTGAAATACATCCTCTAAAACAATAACATAAATAATGGTTATATTCAAACCCACAACACACATACACATAATCCCTAATTAACAAAATATATTAAATTAATATAAATGAATATAAAACCTATCAACCTATAAAAGTTGATTCAGTCATTTAGCTTATAATTAAATCTAGACAGTGTGAACTTCACATTTTCAGAACATGGAGGCTTTTCAAAAACTGATGAAAGTTGTAAACTGATTTCCTTCTTTAAAACCAGAAGAGTAGTTTTCTTCCCAATTATGCAAAACTAATTGTAGATGTTTAATCTGCTGAGCCTTCCCATCATACTACAGTGGTAAGATATTAAATAATTGAAAAGAGAAAAAAAATTTTTTAACATTGTGTCAAGCACTAACCTCAGATAACTTTCTATATGCTTTTATGCCTTTCAAAATTACTGAAATATAACAGTTTCCCTAGATATGTATTCTAACTGGTCCATCTTCTCTTGTATTCTGAATTTGCTAATGCTTTCACTTGTATTCTGACTTTGCTAATGCTGCTATATTCATTTTTAAAATATACTTAAAGATACAGAACCATGACTTTATTTTGAATGTGAGTATAGTGGTGCTTGAGCCATGGTGCTGGTTCCAATGTTTCTATATTTCACTGTGTATGAAAACAAATAGAAAATACTGTAATACTATACTTTAAAAAAAATACCTGCTTTGTGTGATTCAGAAGTTACATTCTGAAATTTTGGTTTGGTTTAGTTTGGTTTTTATAACAGATTATAACAGAATAAGAGTTGGAAGAGGCATTGGAGGTCTTCTAGTCCACCACCCTGCTCAAAGCAGGAGACTCTATAGAAAGGGTGTCAAACTCGCAGCCTCATGTTGTCATCATGTGATATATCACAACTTTTTTCCTCTTTGCTGACCTGGGGATGGTTGTGGCCAGCACATGATGCATCTGGTCTGTAGGCCATGAGTTTGACACCCTTGCTCTATAGCATTCCATAAAAGTGGCTGTCCAGCCTCTTTTTAAAAGCTTCCAATGATGAAGCACCCACAACTTCTGAAGGCAAGCTGTTCCACTGGTTAATTGTCCTAACTGTTAGAACATTTCTCCTTAGTTCTAGGTTGCTTCTCTCCTTGATTAGTTCATTAGTTGTTTTTTATAAGTTGGGTCTTTCTGAAAGAATGCCTTACCTGTCATGGAGGAGGATGTTTGTCATCCTCCTCCTTACAACAGCATAAATATGCCTTAGTAATCTTTTTTTATGCTATATCCTTGGATACATGCCCAATCCAAACAGAGATTCATTGTGGTGGTCTCTCATGAAAAGAAGACACTACACAAAGTTGTCTTGGGATGAGAGCTCAGAGAGAACTCCGAAACCCTCTTTTATTAGAAGCAATCTTTGTTAACGTAGCAATTTTGTTAATGTCCTATCACAAACGCATTACATCACACAACATGCAGAGTTTAAGTTTGCTACAGTTCTGGTTAGAAATGGCAACAATTTGTCTTTGCTCCTTGCTCTGTGTTCCAGCCAACCAGCAGAAGGCTCCGTTGTCCTAGCACGTACACAAAGAACAAAGAATCATAGTTCCCACATCTCCCCTGTTTTTCCTTTTTAAGAGACAGGGAGTGTTTTAGTCCCAACAACAGTCTTTGTCAGGCCCGTAGGCAAGAGTGCTGTGCATGCTGATGTTATCCACGGCATTCGTGACTTCTTCAACCATCACAAACATCTTGTCCTCGTCTGGGTCATCACAGGTTGGCTCTCCTATCTCATTTTCGGATGGCAGTGGTTCATATGTGTTAGTTATTTGTTGATTCCAGAGAGCCATTACCTGCGCAGTGGCTTTTTTCTCAGCCAAGAAGGATAAACTGTTAGAAATAGTGCATACAAAGATGGGTAATACACAAGGCAATACAACACATCCCGCAGCAATCATACCAATGAGCGTTACAATAGCTTGCAAACCAGGCAATTTTGGGAACCAGGATCCAAACATGTCTCTAAAATCAAGACCTAAAAAACGATATTGTACCCCCTTAGATTCAGGTAAGTGAGTGTACAAGCAAATGGGATTGCATTTGTCAGTGGTACATGAAGTAGAGCTTGATTTAACAGTGATATTAATATTTTGAGGGCCTCTTACTTGAGCAGAGTCAATAGGTGGGGTGTACCAGTAGTTGTAAACAGTGGTGGCCCCCACGTTAGTCCCGGACACTTTTTGAAAGAGATATTTCTTTTCCTGTAGATAAGATCTCTGCCAGCTGTGTGAGCCGCAGGTAACTCCTGCAGCGTCGTTAGGACCTTGACCTTTGCTGATGGCAAGGCAAGCATCAAAGCATACTGAGGTGTTGGTAGCCCCCCCCGAGTGACATTATGGGTTATGTACCCATTTTTTTTTTGACTGGTAGAGAACATTCCTGCAAGATCAGAACTGGAGCCACCTTTGTATGCATAGACATATAGGGATGCTGTAATGGGTCCCACTGCCTTGGGTTCATAGCACTGAATGCCTTCGGCAGTGTAACATTGCGCATATTGAGTGTTGTTATGCAGACAAGGGGAGACCGTTGTGGAGTTGCACTCAGGCTTCAAGGTAGGATAGATCAGGGTGGATTGGGTTTTCGTTCCGCTGCGAGTAGTTTTGATGCAGGCGTCGCAGGAGGATGGGGTGGCTGTCGTATCAGCAGGAATGATGTAGAAACCCAGGAGGCAAATGATGAATGCAGCGGGCAGCTTCATGATGCTGATGTAGGCAAGGCTGGTTTGGGTAGAAAAGGCCTCACTGGTCGTCCGGGGACCCAGGTGGTGGCGTTGTTGTAGGAAACAGCCGCGTACCCTCATCCCCAGGTTATAAGTTCAGCTGGCCCGTGCCATGTGGGATCTGGCAACTGTTGAAAGTAGACT
Organism: Pseudonaja textilis; assembly: GCF_900518735.1. The sequence continues at coordinate 15,908,736 of NW_020769323.1, forward strand.
GGAGGTCTAGGAGCATCCTTGGATGGAGAGCAAAAGTGCCGAGAGGAAGAAGGTGTGCCAGACTCATTCAGGAAATTCAGTGTAAATAAGCACAAGTTAAGCTTGTTTTGCAGCATGGGTAGCCCTGGGGTGAGTTTCCCCATCGAGTTTTGAACTTTGTCAAGAGCATTCTTTAGGGTCAGATTGTCTCTTTCTACTATGGCCTGCCCTTGAGAATTGTATGGAATGCCAAATTTGTGCAAAATGCCCCATTGTTTACAAAAGGTAGCAAAGTTGGTACTAGTATAGGCGGGGCCATTATCAGTTTTTAATTCTGAGGACTTTCCCAGACACGCAAATGACTGGATGCAATGGTTAATGAAATGTTTTGTGGTCTCTCCTCTTTGCAGGGAGGCCATGATGAACCCTGAGTATGTGTCCACTGAAACATGGATATATTTCCATGGTGCAAAAGTCACATACTGGGTTACATCCATTTGCCAAATTTGGCAGGCTTTTAAGCCTCTGGGATTTACTCCCATTGGCAGGGCAGGGGCTTGCTTGCTGCAAGTAGGGCATTGTTGAATAATTGCGGCAGCCTCTTGGGCGGTGATTTGGAATTCCTTCATAAGAGCCCTTTTATTTTGATGAAAATAGTTATGACTGTCCCAAGGGGTTAGGGGAGAAAGAGAGAAAGAGAGAAAGTGGATAGAATAGTAGCAGCGGATGCGGCTGTTAATTGCTGCAATGCAAGCAATTTATTTGCTGGCAACGGCCATTGATCAACCCAAACAGGAACGTCCGTGGTTAAGGTCAAGCGAAGGGGAAGAGGGTGAGTCATTCTAGCTGCAATTTAGCACCAAATTGAGAGAGTAAGTCCCTCCCCCACAAATTCGTGTGAAGGGGGAGGATGATGGGCTTTATTTGTGCAGTCCCTGTGAGGTTTTCAGAAGTCACAGGGAGCCAAAACTTACTGATGCGAGCCGTTTGAATCCCTCCTACACCTCTTACTGATGGGGAGGTCTCTGTTTCCCAGTCTGTAGGCCACTCGTCAGAGCGTATCACTGAGATGTCAGCACCAGAGTCCAGAAGACCAGTGAAGCGGCGACCTTTGATTAAAGCCAAGAGTGTGGGCTTAGTTTCGGTGATAGATCTAGTGAGGGCAAGCACATCAGAGGGAAGTTGCGGTACCATGATCATTTTTGCTACGACATCACCCTTTTGTAACTTCGTTGGAAGAGTGGATAGCACAGAAAGGTTAATGGCTGAGAGTTTTGAGGAAGGATAAAGCAGATCGGGAACCACAGAGATTCCTTTGAGGAGGGCATGAGGGTGAGATTGTATAAGAGCAGTTTTATTGGAGGAGAAGGAGGCAGAAGGAGGAAGCTGTGCGCCGACAGAGAGTGGTAGATGGGGAAAGGATATGAACACATCTTCTGCCACTGATAATTCATACACAGTGGATGGTATATGGGCAGCCTTGGGAGAGGGGCTAGCTGCTAGCCCCTCTACTCATTTCCCGAGGGTTCAGTTTTTGATTGACATTGATTAGCCCAATGATAGCCTTTCTTACATTTCGGGCAGACTGTTTTTGGTCGAACATCTCTACTGGCGGAGGGCTTTGCTGCCCCCCCGCCGGGGGCTCGGCATTGTGATTTAAAATGGCCAGGCTTCCCACAATTGTAACAATTACCAGATGGCTTATTACCTCTGGTGATAGCTGCAGCCATCATTTTGGAAGTGTATTGGTATGTTCCCACCACCCTGCAGGCTTGTAGGAATTGGGCTAGAGTGGCATCTGGAGAATTAATCAAGGGAGTAAGCAAGGTTTTACAGTCTGCATTAGCATTCTCATATGCCAATTTAAGAAGAATTTCCTGCCGAGCCGCCTCATTTGTAATTTGCCTTTGTAGGGCCGTTTGGAGGCGTTCAATAAAATTGGCATAGGGTTCATTGGAATTTTGTAGAATTTTTGCAAAAGATTGTGCGGAGGTATGAGGGTCATCCAAGCGAGAGAGAGCAAGCAGAGCGGCTTGTGCAGAAAGATTAAGAGCATTAATAGGGCTATTATATTGAGCTGCGGGAGCAGCAAAGGCACCCTCTCCTGCCAGTTCATTTGCAGTAAGATTCGGATTTTGAGCTGCCAAGAGGCGATAATGATGGAGAAACTCTGATTGCCATACAACAAATTGAGTCCCTGTTAGAGTCATATGAAAAAGGCTATGCCAATCAGCTGAGATCATTATATGGGCATTAGCCATCATTCTAAATAATCCCATCGTAAATGGAGCCTGAATACCATACATTTGTACAGCTTGTTTGATATCCTTGATTGATTTAACAGGGATGGGTTCCCAGTGCGGGACGTTTTGTCCCTGCACATTCTGTGCATGAACTAACGGGAACACTGATGGGCAGTTGGAGTGATCTAACTCACCAGTACTAACTCGTGCAGCGATGGCGGCATGAACCGTGTCCATAGGAGGGGGTAAGGCAGGAGAGGAAGGCACAGAAGGGAAAGCAAGAGAAGAAGAAGAGGGATTTGGTGGGGGGGGGTCAGGAGAAGGGGGGAGGTTTACCGACCTCATTTGCCTCCAGGGGGGCAGTCAGTTTAAGAGACACAGGCACCACAGTGGGGGGCAAGAGTTGTACAGCAGGATTCACATAGGGAGGGGGTCCAGAAAGGGGGCCAAGTAGGGGTTGCTCTAGAGAGGAGAGAGACTCAAAAACCACCCTCCAAGCAATTAATATAGACGAAGGGGCCCTAGGACTTGCATGAAGGTATTTTCCAATCTCCTTCCATACTGTAGTTTTGATACTGCCTTTAGCCGGATAAAAAGGGCAGTGTTGCCAAATGTATTCTAGGAGTTCCTCAGTAGAGGTTTTTGGGAGGGGGGCATGAAGGGAGCCCCCCTTTTTAAAGGTAAAAATATTTCGTTTGGTCAATTCTCTGATTTCCTGAATGTGAGCTGCCTGCTCCTTAGAGAATCTACCACCCGTACTCACGAGGAATTCGTTGTCGCCAGCGATTCAAGCGGATGAGGTGCACCAAGTCTATTCCAGACGATGAGAATGGGTGTGCCAAAGACATATCTCTTTTGAGTGGATCACGTCGGGGTCACCAGTTGTGGTGGTCTCTCATGAAAAGAAGACACTACGCAAAGTTGTCTTGGGATGAGAGCGCAGAGAGAACTCTGAAACCCTCTTTTATTAGAAGCAATCTTTGTTAACGTAGCAATTTTGTTAATGTCCTATCACAAACGCATTATGTTATGTCCTCGGGGCTGACACCAGTTCCCCATCAGGTCCGCAATTCCTGCGGGGGTGTTCTTAGTCCCCATTGGCTGGCTCCCTTCGACAGTCGGCTATAAAAGCCGGCTGCTAGGTTGAGCCAGCTGCTGTTCGCTGGTAGGTCTGCTGTTAGCTGCAGACGCGACAGCCCCTTTATTCCTCCGAATAAAGTGTGTTATGATTAAAGCTCTGGTGTGGCCTCCCTCCTTTCTGAACTTAACATTTGGCAACGAGGATGGGATGTGGCCAACCAGCAGCTATACAAGAGCTGAAATGTCACGAATCTGAAGCGCTGAACCGTAGCCGCGTCGTTGAGAGCCCGGTCAGCCATTTGAGAAGGAAGTGAAGCGGAGCGTGTAGCCGCTCAAGAACACAAATAAGCTACAAGAGAGTTGGGCGCTGAGAGCCTCAGTCGCCCAACAGCAAGCTTGCCAGAATTTCGTGTAGCGAAGCTCCAGCGCGACGCTCACGGCCGCTAAATCTAGGCGCGAAATTCAAATCGCTGTCAGCGCGCAGCTGCAGCCATTGCCGCCTCGCCCTTGTAAGGGCGCGAATTTCAAACAGGCGTCAGTTATAACATCTGTTCCCAGCCACCAAGGGCTGCAGAGAGCGAGAAAACCCAGAGAGATTCCACGAGCTGAATCACTAGACCGAAATTGCACTGCGAGCGCAGCTGCTACCTGTACAACCCAGAGAGAACTCAGAAGCTGAACACTCATTTAACAGCACTACAAACTGTAGCTGCTACCTTTTCCAGGGCCTGTATTCCCAGTGAGACTTGTTTTACCTGCCACAAGCTGAACCAGTCATGAATGCGAATCCGGCGTTCCCGCCATTTAAGCCAGACGAAGATAAATGGGACTCTTATAAAAACCGTTTTAACCATTATATTGATGCTGTGGGTCTGGCCGACGCTACAGACAACAAAAAGAAGTCATTCTTCCTGAGCTATTGTGGGGCCACCGTATTTGACACAGCAACAGCACTGTTCGCCCAAAGAGAACTCAAGAATGTCCCATGGTCTGAGCTACTGGAGACCCTCTCCAATCATTATTCGCCGAAACTGTCGCAGATCGCGAGACGCTTCGCATTTCGCATGAGGAAGCAAGCGGCGGGAGAAACCATAAACCAATACATGGCAGCCCTCAGAACCGCAGCCCTGCACTGTGAATTTAAAGGCTACCTTGATGACATGCTCCTGGACCAACTTGTCTGTGGAGTCAAGGATACAAGACTACAGAGGCGGTTGTTGGCAAGGAAGGACCTCAACCTCGCACAAGCCATCGAAGAAGCCCTGGCTGCAGAATTGGCAATACAGTCAGCGGCTGAAATACAGGGAAGCACCCCCAAAGCTAACCCAGTCACTGTGCATTCTGAGGAGGCAGTGAACAAAGAAGAGCCCATCGAGCAATCTGAGGTGCACCGTCTCAAACCATTCAAGCAGCCACAGGTAGGAACTAGACCGAGAGAAGGCAACGCACCTAGGCACACCCTGCTGTGCCTCTCCTGTGGGGGTCCCCATACCAGAGCAACGTGCAGGTTCAAAAGTGCCACCTGCAACAACTGCAGCAGAAGAGGACACATCGCTAGGGTGTGCCAGGCAGCGCACGTGGCTCCACAAAAGCCACCATCTTATGCCCCCTCGGGGCCATCCAGGCAAGTAGAAAATTGTTTTACATGCTATCAAGCTAACCATACCTTCTTAACACCCAATAAAATTAAACTCTCCATTCATTTAGAAGGTAGACCCTGCCTAATGGAGGTCGATACCGGGTCAGTGCTCTCGATTATTTCATGGAGCACGCTCAAGAAAATACGTCCCAGCCTGTCCAGGAAACAGCTGCAGAAGAGTCGCCTATCCTTACGAGACTACCAAGGGAAGAATATTCCAGTAATCGGAACAGGCAAGTTCCTAGTCAAATTCAGAACCTTTAAAGGCCACCTGCCATTAGTGGTAGTTGATGGTGCCCTTCCTAGTCTTTTGGGGTTGGATTGGTTCCCCTCTCTTGGCCTTAGCTTAACGGGGGTACATGCTGTCTTGTCCTCTGACACCGACTCACTGTTCTCTGATTACGCTGATGTTTTCAGCGATGAATTAGGGTGATACAAGGGCATACCTATTTCCTTCTCAGTGGACCCCCAGGCAGTTCCCATCCGCTTGAAACCACGGAGAGTGCCATTCGCTCTGCGTTCTAAGCTGGATGCGGAACTAGACAAATTTTTAAAACAAGGGGTAATCGAACCCACGGATTTTGCTAAGTAGGAGGCACCTATTGTCACACCCCTCAAAAAAGATGGTAGTATAAGGATGTGCTCAGACTACAAGACCACAATAAATCGCTATTTACAGACTAGCGCATACCCAGTGCCAGTAATCCAGCATTTACTGCACACATTCTAACCCGGAACGATATTCGCCAAATTGGATATGTCACAGGCTTACCAACAGTTTCCTGTGGACAACCAAACGGCCGAATTGCAAACCATTGTTACCCACAGAGGGGCCTTCCGATGCAAGCGACTCCAATTTGGTGTGAGTGTCGCCCCGGGCATATTCCAGTCGTTAATGGAACGGATCCTACAGGGCCTCCCTGGCATGGTTCCGTACTTTGATGACATCTTGGTTTCCGCCCGGGACAGAACACAGCTTTTCCTCAGAGTTAGCGGGGTGTTAGACAGATTCAGACAGCATGGCCTCAAACTAAAAAAAGAAAAATGCACCATAGCCACTAAGCAGGTGGACTTTCTCGGGTACCGAATAGACGCCTCTGGCATCCACCCGGTAGAATCAAAGGTTAAAGCCATTCACGAGGCACCCACGCCGTCGTCTAAACCAGAACTACAAGCCTTCCTAGGCCTGCTGAATTTCTACGCGTCATTTCTGCCGCACAAGGCATCAGTGGCAGAACCACTACATAGACTCTTAGATAAAAATGTTCCATGGCACTGGGGACCCAAAGAGGAATATGCCTTCAGGGCAGTCAAGTCACTCCTCACTTCAGACGCTGTACTGATCCAATTCAACCAGAACCTACCGCTAGTTTTGGCAGCAGATGCCTCTCCTTTCGGGATTGGGGCCGTATTAAGTCATAGACTACCCAACGGGTCCAAAGCCCCTATTGCGTTCTTCTCTAGAACATTTTCAACGACAGAACGCAACTATAGCCAAATCGACAAAGAGGCCCTAGCGGCCGTAGCCGCGGTTAAAAAATTTCATGAATTTCTGTTTGGGCACAACTTCGAACTGGTTACAGATCACAAACCGTTGTTGGGACTTCTCTCCGGAGAGAAGCAAACACCACAAGTCTTGTCTCCCCGAATGACAAGATGGACCTTATTCCTGGCAGCGTATTCATACAAGTTAGTTCACCGCCCAGGAAAAAAATCTCAGCCATGCAGACGCCCTCAGCCGATGCCCGCTACCAACGCCCATGGAGGATCCGGCCCCAGTCCACACCATTTTTGACACCAGTGAGTTCAGAATTCCAGTCACTGCAAGAGACATTGCCTTCCAATCCAGGAAGGACAGACTGATCGCCCAGGTCCTGGACTGGGTACGGAGGGGGTGGCTGGGTAGTAACCCTTCTAACGAATTTTCACCCTTTAAAGTCCGCCAACAGGAACTTTCCAGTTTACAGGGTTGTCTGCTATGGGGGACCAGAGTTGTCATTCCGGAATCACTACGCAGACCCGTCCTGAAGGCATTACATGAGGGGCACACCGGCATTGTACGAATGAAGGCGTTGGCACAGAGCTATGTATGGTGGCCAGGCATGGACGATGAAATTGCAAAATGGGTAAGCTCCTGCCGTCCCTGTCAAGAATCCTGGCCAGCGCCCCCAGTCACCCCTCCCACCAAATGGGAAAGCGCCAACGCACCATGGTCTCGTCTACATGTTGACCTGGCCGGCCCATTCCATGGCAAGACATTCCTAATAGTAGTAGATTCATTTTCTAAATGGATCGATGTGGCACTCCTACTCTCAACCACCACACGAGCAATCGCCCAAGCACCGACTCGTTTGTTCATCACACACGGTCTTCCGGACACTATTGTGTCGGATAACGGTCCTCAATTTATGTCCACAGACTTCAGCCGGTATGTCGCCAACCTAGGCATCCGGCACATCCTAACGGCTCCCTTTCACCCCTCGAGCAATGGGTTGGCTGAAAGAGCAGTCAGAACAACCAAAGAGGCCCTCGCCAGGTTCACCCAAGATGACTGGCATTCCAGACTCTCTAGATTCCTTATAAGCCAACACTCGACCCCGTGCACGGTCACAAACAAGTCTCCGGCAGAGCTACTGATGGGCAGACGCTTAAGGACAATACTAGACAGGCTGCACCCTCACTATTGCCCAGACACACCCATTGGGTCTAACAGTAGGGTCAGGAGTTTTGTCTTACAGGATCAAATCTTCACCAGGAATTACGCGGGAGACCCGTTGTGGGTACCTGGCAGGATCGTGGCCATCACGGGGCCCAGGTCGTACCACGTCCAGTTAGAAGACGGGCGCATTTGGCGGAGACACCTGGATCAGTTGAGGAGCCGGCAGAACGAGCACGCCGCCACCAACCCAGAGACCACGGCAACATTCCAGGCACCGCATCCGGCACCTAGCTGGGACACTCAGAGTAACCTGTCTCCACCAACCGAACCGAGGGAGCAGACGGCTGACCGTGACCATCCTACAGAACCAGCAACCATCCCCAGCAGTTCCTCTACCGCACCGGGAGACCGAAGCGATTCGACAACCCGGCCGGCGACCGGCGAGCAAGATCGGGTGGCTGGACAGCTACCAAGGGACCAAAACCCCGCTGTCCCGAACTCTGTGCCACCCGTCCCTACACCCGAACTAAGACGGTCAGAGCGGCAACACAAACCGCCTTCATACCTTAAAGACTACTCATGTTCGTATCTGGGGGGAAGGGGTGTAATGTCCTCGGGGCTGACACCAGTTCCCCATCAGGTCCGCAATTCCTGCGGGGGCATTCTTAGTCCCCATTGGCTGGCTCCCTTCGACAGTCGGCTATAAAAGCCGGCTGCTAGGTTGAGCCAGCTGCTGTTCGCTGGTAGGTCTGCTGTTAGCTGCAGACGCGACAGCCCCTTTATTCCTCCGAATAAAGTGTGTTATGATTAAAGCTCTGGTGTGGCCTCCCTCCTTTCCGAACTTAACACATTACATCACACAACATGCACTGATCATTTGCATAAAGCATACAAGGCTGCAGAGTTTAAGTTTGCTACAGTTCTGGTTAGAAATGACAACAATTTGTCTTTGCTCCTTGCTCCGTGTTCCAGCCAACCACCAGAAGGCTCCATTGTCCTAGCACATACACAAAGAACAAAGAATCATAGTTCCCACAATTCATCCTCAGTTATTCCAGTGTTTTCCTTGGTCTTCCGTCACTTTTTCCCATAGCATATTTTATTGAGAATATGGGTTTATGGGCTTATTTATGAAAATGTGCGTTGTATGAATGAATATAGTCAGCAATTGGAATCTGCCCAGCTTCTATTTGCCAGTTTAGGCTAGAACAAGCATGTTTGACCCCCTTTTCTTCCCAAGCACTCTCTTCCTGCTAAGGGAAGAAATACTGTGGAAAATAGAGAAACAGAGGAGCAGTAGTCAAGAAAATATTGCCTATTAAAGTGCAGCTGATAGTAAAGCTGAAATAACAATAATCAAAGGAGAGATGGAAGAAAGATGGAGGTGAATAAGAAGTCAAAAGACAAGATGAGGGACTGAAAGCACAGATATCCAGGAGGAAGGAGAAGACAAGAAGAAGTGAAGGAAAGATGATGGAAACAGGACAGTGAATCAAAGACCACTTGATAGAAATTAGGACTAGAACTCTCTCTGTGTGCTTATTTCACACACACACACACACACACACACACATTTAATGAAAGAGGAAACTAATGCAAAAAGAATCAGAACATAAGGTTGGAAAAACAATAAACTAAGTTGATTCAAGCATGACCAGCTTGTTGCCTCTATTTCATTACAACACCTTTTTTTTTCAATTTCATATAAGATATAATGAGGTAGAATGGGAAAAGAGGCACAACACAGGATGTACTGATTGAACTCCCCATACTTAGTCCCCTTCCCCCAAACTTGTTTTATCCTCTGAGATTATGTGCAAGAAACATCCAGAAGCATGTATTCCTTGTATATTACTAAAATAAAATGATTTTTGTTGTTTCAGGTAGTGTTTTTTAACTGAAAGCTTTTAGCACTGAAATATGTTGGCTAACAAAGCCTACCAACCCTCATTATAACTCTTTAACCCAAAGCCTGTCTTTAGGCTGCAGCTTTTTCACAGAAATTGCTGGCATTGTAATTTAAAGATCTGTAATTAAAGGTATAGTTTAGGTTAAGGCAAAGATTGCCAGTTCATCAGAGAAAGGAAAGTTGAGCATTAAATCTGTCATGTCAAATGTCTGTTTTCCATTTAGTCATACAGTTTGCAGCCAAAGGTCATCACAAAATACGTTTGTAAAATCATATCCAAAAATGGAAAATAACAATTTTTTCTTTTTTTAAAAAAAGGCTACTTTCAGTGAAGGCTTAAAAAGCGAAAGAGGGAAGTAACAGTTCTCTTTCCCTTATATGGTTCAGACAAAATGTCTCAGTAACTTTTCTTTATAAACAGAGGGGAGAAATATTATTTTAGTAAAGATTTTATTTAACCATTGGTCCAGCATTGACCACATCTGTTTCAAAAAATATTCTACATATATTTGGTCTTTCTTTAGCTGGATTTTGCTAGTGTTAACAAAATTCTATTTTCTAGCTTCATTTTTTATTTAAGTTGAGCTTTCCAAATCCATCCTGAAATCTTGCATTGCTATAATTTTATCAAGGGTGCTGAGAGTTTAGTCACTAGAATGCTACTAAATCAGAATTACAAACTTCATACCTCTCAAGACCTCTCAGGGTTTTGTATATGTCTCCCAGGTGCTCCAAAACATTCCACCAAATTTTCATGGCTATTTATTTTATTTGTCAATCGCTTACAAGATAATAGATATAAGTATAAACATGAGTAGGAGGACAGGAAATAGGTACGAATAAATGGGGACAATAGGACAGGGATGGTAGGCACGATGGTGCACTTATGCTTACAGACCTCTTAGGAATGGGGTGAAGTCAACAGTGGTTAGTTCGAGGCTAAAGGAGTAGGGGTTAGAGGATGTAACAACAGAGTCAGGTAGTGCATTCCCGGCATTAACCCTCTGTTGCTGAGGTCCTACTTTCTGCAATCAAGTTTGAAGTGGTTTACATTGAGTTTGTATCTGTTGTGTGATCTTGTATTGTTGTGGTTGAGCCTGAAGTAGTCATTGACTGCTAGGACATTGTAACAGATAATTTTGTGTGCTACGCTTAAGTCTAACAGTAGGTGGCATAGCTCAAGGTTGTCCAAGCCCAAATTCTCAATCCTGGTGATATAGGGTATTCTGTTGCAAGCAGTGGAGTATAGTATTCTTCTCGTGAAATACTTCTGGACTCGATTGTATTGTGCGGATTCCAGACTGGTGAGCTGTATTCAAGTATTGGTCTAGCAAAAGTTTTGTATGCTCTAGTTAGCAATTTGATATTTCTGGAGGAGAAGCTTCGTAAGATTAGATTTACAACTCTTAATGCCTTTTTGGCAATGCTGTTACACTGAGCTCTGGCGCTTAGGTCATTTGATATTTGATATATTGTAGAAGGATAGATAAATGCTTACATATTCAGGGAGACAAATCAATTCTATTAATACAATTAATTCATTTTAATTAAATCTAATTTATATTTGTCCTGGATCCATATATATGTTTGAATATAATTTGAGGAGATCAAAGGCAATAACTCCAGAGCCCCGATGAAGTAAAACACTCAGAAATGTTAAGAAGCATCTGAGCCTCCCACAATGAGCTGATTCAAACTTTCTTTATGAGCCACTCACTGCTTTTTGAGGACAGGAATAGGTGGTGTCTCCCATCTTATGGCAAATGAAGCACCCTCTGCTTCAAAATTGCTATTTTCCATCCTAGGCCAACTGATTCCCTTTCCTTTATAACATTAGTATTAGCAATTGGTGAAAAGAAGAAAGGAAGGGGTAGAAAGAAAGAAAGAAAGAAAGAAAGAAAGAAAGAAAGAAAGAAAGA
>NW_020769323.1:15920173-15933998 GCF_900518735.1 Pseudonaja textilis
AAAGAAAGAAAGAAAGAAAGAAAGAAAGAAAGAAAGAAAGAAAGAAAAAGAGAGGGCAAAGAAAGAAAGAAAACAATAAGAATGACCAAATAGGTTCAATTAAGATTGGAGTTTTGAAAATTAGCTTTAAGAACAGCCAGAAGCAGCATAAAAGAGAAGCAGTTTAGGCATTGGTGAAGAATCGCTCTACCTTTTATTCAAATCAGTTACATCAACAAAGTAATACATTCTATTTAAGCAGGGATTTTGAAATTCCCCTGGGAATCAACAAGTTTATCCCCCAAATCTTTATTGTTTTTCCTTGAAGTAAAAATAAGTATTTGCTTGAACAAAGGCAGAATCCATATTTGTTTAAAATACTGTTTAATGGTAGCCATTCTATTTGCCTTGGTTTTGATTTTTAATCTGTGCCAAATTCAAGAAAAACATCAGTTAAGGAGAGCTCAACAATAATCCTACTTTGCAATTTTACTTGGGAGTACCTCCTGTTGAACTCATTACATCTACTGAAGTATAGTTATGATAGTGCTCCATCAAATAATTATTCTCAATTTTTATTTCTGCTTTCTCTTCTGAAGTCCTGTGTGAGTAAAATCCTCAGAATAAGTGCAGTAATTGTTGTGCAAATCATATAAATATTCAACTCTTAATCAGAAAACAAAAGGATGTGGTTTTGCATGATAAAACACTTTGAATTAGCAACACAAGAAAAATCTAAAACATAGAGCACAAATGCATCTATTATTAAGCATCAGAAAAAAATCTATAAAACAGGATGTTAATATTCTTACAGAGAGAGTAAAGTGGATGGAAGGAAAACAATTCCAATATTTCTTCTGTAAGGCAAGCAGCTTAATTGTTAGTAAAGTCATGTCTTAATGTAGCAGAACATTTCCAAGAAAAAACGGAAGTTTTTTAAAAGCTAAGCAAATATAGGTAGGATTAAAAATAATACTAAAATTCTGTTACTTGTAATACATTGGATTAAAAAACCCAAGATGATTGGATTAACAGATTTAAGGAAGGCTTATTGTAATTAAACATGGTTGTACTGGGATCTCATGCAAGACTGTGGATTATCAATGATAGTTTTATCAAACTCAGTAAACTATGAGTACTGCTATTCATTAGTCCTTCATTGTCTCAGTGAAAGTAAAGTTCCTTAGTATAGTAAAATGTTGTTCTTGCAAAAACTAAGTTGAAATGAGACACAAAATTACAAATCTGGATCAACACTGACATACTAGAGACATTTTCAAATATGGATTAATGGGAGAACAGTATTCTCAAAACCAAATGTCCATTGAATAATAAATAAGGGTTTTGTGTGTGTGTGTGTGTGTGTGTGTGTGTGTGTGTATGTAGTAGGTAGATAGATAGATAGATAGATAGGGAGAGAGAGAGAGAGAGAGATACACACACTATATATATCCAGATGTGGTATTCAGCCAATTTGGACTGGTTCTGGTGTACCAGTAGTTGAAATATTGAGTAGTTCAGAGAACCAGCAAATACCACCTCTGGCTGGCCCCACCCATCTAGTTTTGCCATTTTCTGACCTATACTCCCTTGTTTTTTTAGCTCAGCTGATTCACGAGGCAGAGCACATTGCTGCGCCTCAGCTGAGCTAAAGAACAGCTCACCTCACCAAGGGCAGTCTTTGAATGCTGTGTGTGTGAAGTGTTCTCTGATAGAAACGGTAGAGTGCAATTTGGAATCCCACCACTCATATCATATTATCCCACATATCATATCATATTATATCATATGCAGTATACGAGGAATGTAAAATGTAAACTGTTTCCCCTAATAATCTTTGTTTCTGGGAGTGGATGGAAAACTCAGATTTATATCTGAGTTCCAATGAATCAAGCTCTTCAGTGACAATGGAACTCAGGATCTTTCTTTCTTTCTTTTTTTAATAGAACACCACTACTGGATTGCACTGCATAAAGGCTTGAGTGTTGTAAATGAAAATCAGAACATATACTTCATATCCTATGATTTTATAGCTCCTTGTCAATTTGTGGACAACAGGTTCATCCCAAACATAGTTTATTGAGGGAAGAATTCCAATGAGAAAAAGTTAAACTGTTCAGTTGTTCAAAACACCTGTTCAGGGTGTTTTGTTCTAAAATTAACTGTGACTGTTGCAAAGTAAAACTTTATTACACTGATATCCAGTGATAACTGATGCAAAACAAGAAAAGGAATATGAGAGAAAAAATCAGGAGAAGATTTCTATGCAAAGAGGCCAAAATATAGATACTGCAGAAGGAATAAGAAAAAGCTGATTTTTTTGGAAAGAGAACCCACACTATGCTGCTATTTACTCAAAACTGCATGAATATCAAGTTGATTTTTTTCTAGCTTTAATTCACTATGTGTTGAAACACTTATTTAAAATTTTTCATTTTCTCAGAACTTTTCAGGAGAAGTAAAATGGTTTATCAGGCACATATTGATTATTTCTTAAAGCAATTTCGTGTATACATTAAAGAGCATGGCAAAAAACATGAAACTTTACATCCACTGACTTTTAACATCCACTGACCCAAAATAAAACTTTTCTAAAATTATTAAAATAAATTTATTTTATATAAAATAATGACTTGATCCAAAATGCTTAATAAAAATCAAAATCACTGACAGATCCAGAAGAACCAATAATGTTATGGTACATTCTATCAGTCTAAATCAACCAAAGTAATCAGTTGTCATTCCAAATCATGTCAGAAGACATAGCATGAATCTGAGTAAATAATATCCTCAAAAGTTGTCTCAATCAATACGTGTATAGAATTTACAAAAAGTTCTGCTGATCTCTTGTTTTGGACCAATGCTAAGGTTCAAAGGATCTAAGTAATTTTCATTGGGTAGTATATCATATTCTTACAGGGGAATTATGGCACTAAATGTATGGTTGTATGGTTACTTTTTAAAGAAATACAGAATTATGCTGCCTTCAAGGGGGGGAGGGGGAGGGAGGAGGGAGGGAGAGAGAGAGAGAGAGAGAGAGAGAGAGAGAGAGAGATATCCTTACTGATTTTTTTTTAAGATAAACAGTCCCAATTTTCCATTTATGGAGAAAAATGAAATCCAGAACTGAAAATTGTTGAGCGTTTTGATATTTGAGAAGCTAAGATAATTGCTCACATTCAGATGTTTCCCACATCACATTGTGTATATATTATAGTCAAAATATTTGCCTGCATGCTTTTACAAAGTGCTAATTTCTATGTTAGAATAGGGTGGGAGTTTGGATAACATCAGTGATGTTATAAAAACAGTAAAAATGCCCAAATAAGTTGAAAATACAAGTTGTGAAATATTGAGAATATATCCAAGCAGGTATATCACTGTGTTCTGAAATAAACATGATTTGAAAGGAGTGTGTCTTTCCTCCCAACCCTTTAAATCCATTTTTTCTCTTTTAATCAACATGTTATGGATATAGAGACAGGGTATTTTTTTCTATTTTGAAACCCTGCTTTCTAGAATTAAATTTCTTTTTCTTTTTTTTAGGTGGGTATTATTTGGGTACTGGTACAATTAATAATCTCTTGCTATTAAATATTAAATAAATAAATATTCTTTGCACATCTTTTCAGCACACAGTGCTTTTCAGGATTTTTGGCAGGCTAGAATAAAATAATACAAGAGAGTTTCTTTAATCTTCATATCATATTGCATTTGTTTAATTCTAAAAACCAGTGTTTCAAAGTAGCAAAAAATACCCTATTTTACTGTATATCTGTAACATGTAACATCTGTAACATTAAGGGAATACAAATTATCAGCTTTTAAGAAGTCTTCCTTTTCTATTGACTTGTGCAGCAACATTTCATTTCTTCCATTTATTAGAGGAAAATAATTGTGCTATACCTGCATAGTCCAGATACTTTATAAAGTTGAAGATTGCCTTATGTCCTGCCCTGAGCCAAATATTTGGCTCAGGGCAGGACATAAGGCAATCTTCAGTTCTCACCAGGGTGATGAGGAAATTTTCAAAATATTTGACTATGGTCCCAAAGCTGCATATTCTGATGCAGTTCATCACAGCCACTTGATGTAGTGCTGCAAAGAAACCTGGAAGAATACAAAAATATTCCTAGGTCCACAGAATGCTAAATAGAAAGTGTGGGTGATTTTGAAGATTTAGAGTTGAAAATAGCAAATAACTATATTTTATTCAACAGTGTCTGTAGTCCTCTAATAAATTAGTTGACCAGCTATGTAAATGTGTGTGTGTGTGTGTATGCGTGCATGCGTGTGTGTGTCTGTGTGTCTCTCTGTGTGTTTAAAGATTACCTTAACACCAAATACAATAACAATCATAAAATTGGAAGAGGCCATTTAACAGGGGTGGGCTTCAAAAAAATTAGCAAGTTGCTGGGTGAGTGTGACCATGGTGGTCATGGCCAGGTCAGCCTCCTGCACAATGTTGGGGGCGGGATTTTTGCCCTCCCTGGATTCCGGAGGCTTTCCTCAAGCCTAAAGGAGGGCAAAAATGGCCTCCTTGGGCTTTGGAGCTCTCTGGAAGCTGGAAATAGCCTGTTTCCAACCCTCCCAAACTTCCAGGAGGCCCGTTTTTCACCACCAACCCTGAGCCACTGCATGCACCCTGCACTTACCTGCATCTCAAACAGGCCATGTGGGTACTTCTGGGAGGGGCGGGGTGGGTGGACAGGGCCAGCCAGGAATGTGATTTGGGGGTTGTCCAAACTGCACAGAATCTTAGCTAGGGGCTCTCCCAAACCTCTGTGAATCGCCAGAAGTCCACCCCTGCATTTAAACCATGCTAATTGCAGAAGACCCTATTAAAGCATCTTTCAACTCTGACATTTATATTAATGCACCTTTGAAACAATGGTAAAAATATTTATCCAGATTTATATGTCTAGGGAAAAAAAAGAAGGGTTAAATTTAAAATTGTTCAAGATTGTATGATTTTAAAATGTATTTTGCTGACTGTTATTTGATTTTGATGAAGGAATGGCTATTGTTATGAAATAGATGAATGTTAGAATTAGAAGGCATGGTCTGAGTTTTGGGTGGCATTTTTTTTTTTTATGGTATGATAAAGTTAATATAGACCTTAAAAATGATTATATTAAGAATACCATATTGTGAATATGGAATAGATGTCAACCCAAACTTCCTTTATTGGCCTCAACACAAGAAGGGCAAAATAAGGTGGGGGGGGGGGATAAACAGCAGGCAACGAAAAATAATTAACATATCAAGATTTGTTAATATAGGAAAATTGAGAATTTAAGATGAAATAAATAGAACAAATGTCTGTTGAGGGATTTACTTTTCAATGCTTTTCCTATGCACAACTAAACTAAAAAGCTACCAGGTATAGAATAACATGTAACAAAATTTGAAAGGAAAGTACACAAATGATGAACAAGTAATTGGTAAAATGCATAAATTATTGTTGACATTTGAAATTGAATGTTTTAAAATTCCATTTCAAGAAGTTCAATAGTGTATGATAAAATAGGCTAAGAATTTTGGTTACAACATATAGATGTGTCAGTGGAAAAGAATGCTTAAAATAATTGAAATTCCCATTGTATTATAAGGTTAATTTCAATTCTCTTGAAATTTAATATTTTAATATTAATTAATTTTAACAATTTAATTTTAATATATAAAATGAATTTTTATAAAACAATGTACCATGGGGTATGTCATCAGTGAAATTATATAGAATACATCATGCTACCTTGTAATTGTTGCTGGAAATGAGAAAATTACAAAGGAATATTTTACCATGTATGGACGATTTGTGAAAAAAATACTGGACACAAGTACATTCAATGCAAGAACTTCAAAAATTAATATTCAGTTAAAATCAGAACTTTTCTTACTAGGACATGGATAGGCAACTAGACTCATGGAAGATTGGTTCTATGTATGGTAACAGCAGTGAGGCTATTATATGCACAAAAAATATGAAAATAGAGAAAGACCCACAATAGATGAGTAGATTGTAGAGATGGCAGAACTTGAAGAAATGGTTAAATTAACTTGTTTAATTAAGGAAGATGCAATAAATACTTTTATAAAAGAGTGGGCATCCTTTTGAGTTTAGCTGAAAATGGAATAAATGGTGATCCCTGAGTTTACTGATTAATTCTATATTCTTTTTCTCCAGTAGCATTGAATTTCGTAAACATTTTCTTCAATAAACATTATACATACATATAGGGATGTGGTAGCTCAGCGTCTAAGATGCTGAGCTTGTCAGTCAGAAAGACTGGCAGTTCGGTGGTTCAAATCCCTAGTACTGCATAATGGAATGAGCTCCGGTTACTTGTTACCAATTTCTTTTCCGTAGAGTGAATTCCTTGTTTGTCAAGGAGGTAACCAAGAAATTCAACCCTTTCTGTGCATAGCTGGCACTTTTCCTTTTTAACCTTGAGGCCAGCATCTTTGAACCTTTGTAGGACTGTTCTGAGGCGTTTCTCTAAATGACTCTTCGTTGGCGCGGCTATTAACATGTCATCAAAATAGGGCACGACCCCTTTTATGCCTTGCAATAGTCTCCCCATCAGGCTTTGAAATATGCCTGGTGGTACGCTGACTCCAAACTGGAGCCTGTTACATTTGAACGCACCTCGATGTGTAACTATAGTTTGGGCTTCGGCAGTTTCGGCATCAACTGGCAGCTGTTGATAAGCTTGGGCCAGATCAAGTTTTGCAAATATTCTACCATGCTGAACGACTGGTACTGGATAGGGGCTCTGCTGCAGTGCGTGATTGAGGGTGGCCTTGTAGTCTCCACAGATTCTCAAGGACCCATCAGGCTTTATGGGGGTGACAATTGGTGTCTCCCATTGGGCGTGGTCAATGGGCTCTAACACGCCTTGTGCAATTAATTTGTCTAGTTGCTCATCAATTTTGGGTTTGAGAGCAAAGGGAACTCGGTGTGGTTTTAGGCAAATGGGCGCAATATCAGGGCGGAGATTAAATGAAATAGGGGACCCTTTGTACTTGCCTAAATTTTCAGTGAAAACTTCCCGGAATTCTTGGATGAGGGCCGCTTCCCAGTCTTCATCTTCAGTATGGTGGATGCCAGCCATTCCGATTCCTAATGGCGCGAACCACTGAAGGCCCAGTAGGCTTGGACAGTCTCTATCAACAATGGTGAGTGGTAGTATTGCAGTATGTCCCTTGAAAGAGACCTGGAAATGGCTGGTGCCTGCGACTGGAATCTGGTTGCCTTGGTAATCTTTGAGTATGAGTTTCTGACTGCTGAGATCTTGGCGGAAGATGTTGGGAATCAGTTGTTTGAGGGTTTTCCAGGATACCATGGATAGGGAAGACCCGGAGTCTACTTCCATGATGCACAGTTTATTTTTGATGGTGACTTCTACACGGATTTTCTTTGCATCTAGCGATGAAGCATGACCGATGGTAATGGTCTGATGAGCCTCTTCTTGTCTGGGTATGCCATTAAACCTTCGGGGTCCATTATACTGGTTCCACTGGTTGCTCGGGTGGTCCCTCTGTGTGGTGGGGTTGCTGTCGGTTCTTTTTGGGCTGTTCCCTCTCTATCTGGGACTGGAGCCTCTTTTATTTCTGCATACTTTAGCAATATGTCCTTGTTTTTCACAAAAAAATGACAGATGGCATCTAGGAATCTGCACTTGGATCGTGGGTGGTTTCCACCACATCCGGCGCATTGGTAGTTCGATTTACGACCCCGCTGGTCCCGTTGCTCACGTTCTGACCGGAGTCTGTGGACTTCCTCCTCACTGTCTGAGGAGGATTCGACATCTTCGTGATGGGTGGCCGATGTGTATTTGTCTGAAGGTTTTCCAGCATCGTTGGTGGGTTGGTGGTTGGTCCCACTGGTTCGGCGCATACGTGCTGCTGATTTACGAGTGGCTTCAGCTGCAGTGGCATCTGCTATGGAATCTGCAAGGGAAATGTCTCCTTTGGCCATGATCTTCCTTTGGACAGTTGGATCTCTCAGGTCAAGGACAATCCGGTCTCTCATGGCTTCTTCTAGATTGGCGAAGCCACATAATCCACCCAGTTTTCTCAGGTCAGCCACGAAATCCCCGATGCTCTCACCTTCATGCTGATCCCTCTGGTAAAACTCGTGCCTGCGAATGAGAGTCGGTACTGCTGGTCCATCGTTTTGACTTCAGCCAGTTTCGCAAGTGCTTTAGCCATTTTAAAAATGGTGGGTCCACAATGCATTAGAAAATCTGCTCATTTCTTGCTGGGCGTGGCATCCTTAAGGTTGTTGGACTCCAGGAACATTTGAAATCTGTCCATATATGAGTCCCAGTCCTCGCTAGCTGGATCAAATGGGGCAGGTGGTATAGCGCTGCTGGCCATGTCGCCGATGTTGCGCTTTGTCAGCCACATGCTCCTTCAGCTTAGCGAGTGTTCAGTAGGCTTCGTTGTCTCTGTATCCTATCCTCATTGCCAGTGTTAGATCTGGGAGGATGGGTCCAAGAACGGAGACAAGACTCAGATAACAACAACAGCTCTTTATTAGTGACTTCAGATCTGAGCAAACTATCCCAGCCGCAGCCTTATATAGGGCCCTTATATAGGGCTGGCTGCGGCTAGGCAGCCAATGATGGCGATTTGAGTTTGCTGCGCTTGGCTGGGCCAAACGCAGCAGCCCGTTTACTAGCCAATCGGATCAGTCTGAGGTGACCAATCACGATCCGCTATTAGCGGGCCAATCAGAGTTGCAGGCTTTCGAGCCTGCTAGTCCAGAACAATCACAAACACTTCTTTGGACAGTGCTGGCTGTTTGGCTTTGTAATGGAGATGAGCACTGTCTCCTAGACCCAGAAATGACCAGCATGTATGTGTGAGGGGAACCTTTACCTTTACCTTATACCAAGGATGGGATTCTACCAGTTCACACCTATTCAATAGAACTGGTTGTTAACATGCTAAGCAGTTCAGTGAACCGGTTGTTAGAAGAAATTACTGGAAGAAAGGCAGGAAGGAAACATTCTGGTGTTCCTTACAGAAACTGCCTATTAACCCTTATTACATTCTTGGCAGGACTAGACTTCCTGTCTCAGGAACTTCTCTCAAGTTTTTTCCCCTCCTTTGCTGGTACTTTTCTTGTGTGGAGTGACCATTCAAAGTTACAATGTCACTCTTAAAATTGACTTATGACCATTTTTCACCCTTACAACTGTTGCAGCATCCCCACAGTCATGAGAGGCTAGGTGAGGAGATCGTGCCTCAATGTGAATGATATTGAGTTGGCCACACCCAGCCAATAACATGACCACCAAGCCATGTCCACCAGTCACGTGACCACCAAGCCACGCCCACCAACTAAGCCACGCCCACAGAACCAGTTGTTCAAAAAAATGAATCCCACCCCTGCCTTATACATATAAACTGCAAACTTAAATGGGAAAACTAATCTATCAAAGGAATGGAAGGGAATCTTCTAGTTAACCTTATTTGTAAGAAATATCCACATTCAGGTCATTACCCACTGAAAAGTCTCTGTCGCTTTCCCGCATGGACAAAACAAGGAGACAGAAGAAGAGGCTAATCTGAAGTCATAGATTTTGACACAATTCAGTTACTATTCACTTATCCAATGTAAAGTTTAAAATCCACTCAAAGTAAATAGAAAAAGAAGAAATAAAAGACTTCATGTGTTCTGAGCTGCCAAAATAGCATATGGATATATGTACTGCATTAGCAAAACTGAAGTTAAATGATGCCATTTGGAGGTAATTATATTAAATCAGATTTATGCAATGTTGTGATACCTATTGAAATTGAAAAGCGTTTAAAAAAAAAGAACATGTGTATTTAAAATATAATTGTGAGAAGAGCAGTTTTCAACTGTTGTCAAACTTTCTCTCCTTTTTCACAGAGTTATCCCTATTTATGGATAAACAGTCAGAGGCTATCTGTCTAACAGCTTTTAAAATTCTTTCAATTTTTACTGAGGATGAATTCCAATGTTTTTTGGAGCTCACTTTTGTACTGAGGAAATTAATCTGAAGGAAAAGTAGCAACTGGTTGTAGAAATTCTTTACTGTCCTTGAATGTCTGATAGCACTTTACAATCTCACTGTGATAAGTTCTAAGTAGTAAAAACTCTAAGTAGTAAAAAATATATGGACAATTCATTCTAGGTAAGACTTTCAAGTGGAAACAAATGAATTGGAAATGAGGCAAGATTTTTTTTTTGTTTAGAAGCAAGATAGTGTGAAAAAAGGGCTAAAAAACTCACCTGCATTTCAATTTGTATGAATGAGGATTTTTCCCCCACCACACACTTACTCTAATATTATCTGCAAGTGGACTAGTTTAACATTGCTATGTTAAATTTTTCTTTTGTTCATCAAGCAGTCACAAAAACATCTGCAGTAAGGTATTTCCAACATTCATACAAACATGGCTTGGTGGGTCTCCAATAGAACTCTCCAATTTTGAGACTGTAATGTAGATGTTCTAAATTAAGCATTATTATATCCTGTCTGAACCCCTTTCAATTCAGGCCTAGATATTGGTCTGAAATTGCATTGTTCACACTATTGGATGACATCTGGTGAGAGCTAAATGTGGCTTGTACATGTATCTTCGTTCTTCTTTACCATATGGTAACTTTCCGTATCATTAACAATGGTATCCTTCTGCTCGATTTAATATTTTGTCTAGTATTTCAATTTTGAAAAATCTCTTCATCCCATATCTTATTCCTTATCAATAATCAAACTGTAAAAAACCCTCATCATCCAGTCCCAATTGTCATAGCTCTACTTAGAGCTGCCAGAAATAGTAACCCATATATTTTAATTTTAAAAAATCCATTTTGTAATCCAATTTATCAACTTTCTCTAAGAAATAAAGCAAAATAAATCTCTCCCTCCTCCCACCATGTATAAACAGATCTTTAAGGCCTTGTCATTCGGTTCCAATCAAAAAATAATATCCCACATGGTGATTGCTTATCTTTTTGTCCTTGTCTCCTTTTAGTAACAGTTTTTTTTTTTTATTTCACCCATTCCTTTTGAAAATCCAAGATAAGAAGGCTTTCCAAGTCATTCTTCTGATTATTTGCATGTCCCCTTTAATTATTAAGACATTCTCTGGTTGCATTTGTAAATCCATTTTGGCATCTTTTTCCATATCATTTTATATGTTGGCATCTTTAATTTGATTTTCAGATCAACAGCAACTTTTACCATACCATTTGTTAAGCCAGCATTTTTTAAAACTTCCAATTTTCATTCATTCACAGCCTCTTTTGTTAATCCAATAAAATATATTGTTTTTCTGTATCCTCTGTTACAGTATCAAACAGCCAACATCTGAGTGTACTGCTCCCAAATTGATTCAATTTCTTATATAATCAATATTGCTCCATTTCATTAATGGGTCTCTTTTACTTTAATTGTTTATTCTCTCTGACTCCCTCTCATCAGCCTTCAAGTTTCTTCTTTAAAAGATAAAGGTTCCCCTCACACATACGTGCTAGAAGTTTCCAGCTCTAGGGGGCAGTGCTCATCTCCATTTCAAAGCTGAAGAGCCAACGCTGTCCGAAGACGTCTCTGTGGTTATATGGCTGGCATGACTGAATGCTGAAGGCGCATGGAATGCTGTTACCTTCCCACCAAAGTGGTCCCTACTTTTCTACTTGCATTTTTACATGTTTTCGAACTGTTAGATTGGAAGAAGCTAGGACAAGTAAGGTGAGCTCACGCTGTTATGTGGAGCTAGGGATTCAAAGTGCCAAATTGCCACCTTTATGATTGACAAGCTCAGTGTCTTAGCCACTGAGCCCTAAGGTAAGATTGATTCAATTCCTTATATAATATTGCTCCATTTTATTAATGGGTCTCTTTTACTTTAATTTTTGTTCTCTCTGATTTCCACTAATCAGCCTTCAAGTTTCCTCTTATCACCTGTTTATTTCCCAATCAAAACTTTCCACTGGTGGATATTTTACAATTAATTTCAGCATCTGCTTATGTTTTTCATAAATGTTTTAAACATCCCATGGGGAATATTCTTTTGACTCCATTTTACCCCTTAATTTTTGAAAAAACCCACCTTCTAGACATTCTTTTACTGTTTTCCAATTTTTAATCATTAAACTTACATCGACCTTCTTTCATACTGGTTAAAAGGAGATTCTCCTGGCGGCATAATAAAACTTACCCTTTGGAAGGTTCTTAACTGCTGAGAAATCAATAATAACAGCTTCCTAAAATAATTAAGAGAGAAAGTGGATGAATTCAATATTTCTTTCAAAAGTGTAGAACTCTGTCTTAGGCAGGATGGCTTTCCCCGCCCCACAGCTCCCAGCTCCATCACATCCACTGAACATTGCTATTTTATCATATCTTTACAGGAACAGGCTGTCTGCAGCAAACCTGTGGATAATGCTTGTCCTCTCCTTGATCCAGAGTTTTAGGGAGCCTATCCAATTAACATCTCCTAATTTTGCCATAGTTGCTGGCTCTGTGAAAGCAGAACCATATTCAGTACACTATTGCTATTCAGGGAAGTTGAGGGATCACCTCTTTCCAATCACATCTACCAAACCCATCAGGTCCAGAAGAAAGTTCATTCTCCATGTTCTGTCTGCCAGGAACCGTCATCTGTAGGGGTCCAGGAAGAAAGCCTTTTCTGTTGTTGTTGTTCAAAGATCACCCCCTCCCAGAGGTCAGGCTGGCCTCAACTCTGCTAGCTTTTTGCAAGGCCTTAAAAACTAGTTTAGCCAACAGACATGGAGACCTGGAATATGGTACAGCCAGGACATTGGCTGTATTAACTTTTATGTGTGAAGGTAGTTACCTCAGCTATGAATTTTGTTTTGTGATTTTAAATGGTTTTTATATTTCTTATAATTGCTTTAATTTCTTGTTTTGGTTTGCTGTTTTTAACTGTTAACCTTATACAGAGTTGGGAGACTACATACATTTCATAAATAAATTAATTAGAAGTGAGAAATTTCAGCTTTCCTGAGATTAAATTCAAAACCCAGCTGAAGTTAAAGATGCAATGTCTAAAGTCCACATGTGCCTTGCCTTTATGTAAAGCTCTTTGAATACATATCAAGTTAGGCAGGCATGTCAAATCTACCTAAGCTTCAGCTCGTAACTGAATATGTAGAAACATCTCTACATAACTTCCTTCAGTGTGAACATGTGCCATGAATTTTGAGCAGAACACTGAGTCACTCAATTGTGGACAACAAACATCTAGATCTGCACAATTTATTTATGGAGCAGAGGAACAGCTTTCCACATATCCTTTAAAGCTCTTAAAAACAGACGTGAATAACATTGGCAGCCTTCAAAAGCAAAGAATTCAGGCAAAAACAAAATTAAAAACATGTGGCAAACACATTTTTATTAAAGGTTTCAGGTTAAATAATAGATGAAGTGGGAACTTTCACCAGAATAAAACAATCAATGTTTTTTAACAAGCAGTTATACAGTTAAAGATCATATCACCGGTTTAACATTCTCAAGATCCAGAGGTGGTATTCAGCAGGTTCTGACCAGTTCTGGAGGGCCGGTAGCAGAAATTTTGAGTAGTTTGGAGAATCAGCAAATACCACCTCTGACTGGAGATTTTACAGTATCCTTCTGCTGCCATGCCCACCAAGCCACACCCACAGAACCGGCAGTAAAAAATTTTTGAAAAAAATATAAAACATTCATCAACATGTGGAGGGTATGTGGATTGTCTCCTGAAGAGCAATGAATTGAGCAGAACAGAAATGGAAATGTAATACAAATGCTATCATATTTTGAGAAGAGCTCCGATTGTCAGGCAGGTTAAGCATATATATATA
>NW_020769323.1:15934098-15957843 GCF_900518735.1 Pseudonaja textilis
TATATATAATCATAATTGGGTTGCTAAACTTTTCAGTACCTGTAAGAGTTTCTGCTTTCCAAAGAAACATAAGGGGGGGAAAGTCTGAATTGGGAAGAATCTGCTCTTGAGTTCTTGTCGAGTATGTTTTCATCAAAACAGAAAACACTTCTCTTCTTCTGCATTTTTAATAGATAGAAGAAAAAGAAGATGCTTTGGATTTATTTCATTTCTTTCTCTATTGAGGAGTTAAGAATCTTTTATGTAAGGTATCTTTTCAGAAGATGTTTTTTTTGTTATACATGCTGAAGATTTTTTCAGTCAACAAGGGGCAGCTTAATCTCTGTAGAGTTTTTCTTAAGAATGAACAATTTCATCTCAGATCTTGTTGAATTGTTTCCTTTCTGACCTATGCATCAGTTTATGGTGATAGATTGTACAAAGTGGGTTAGACTCAGTATTTTACAAATAAGCTATATTAATGGAAATAATTAAAAAGGAAAATAAGGCTTTATAAAAAAATGTTGCATATACACCAGCTGAAGTTGAGTGTTGCCTATCTATATTGTTCCTTGTTTAAAATCAGATATCTTTTAAATTAATTTCTTCAATTTTTTGTTCACTTACTAGTCTCTCTTTTGTGAAATATAGAAATACCTTAACTAAATTTGTTTGGATGATGTATGGTAGTAAACATGATTGGAAATGAAGGATACAGTTCAAGATTCATTTCCAATTATACCCTGTTGTATAATTTGTTGATCTGTAGAACTTTTGTGGACATTGTGCATAGCTGTCTTGTAGCTCTGCTTGGATGGGAGACCACTTGGAAATTCCAGGGCTACACACTAGTGTATGTGTGTGAGGAGGAAGAAGGGGGGAGAGAGGGAGGGAGGCAGGGAGGGTGGGAGTAAGGCACAGAGAGAAGAGAGAGAGAGAGAGCAGAGCTTTCTGCTTTGCTTGGAGACCATGGTCATTTAATTCATCTGTGTATATGTGTGTGTGGGGCGGGGGGGAAGAGAAAGAGAGAGTCAGAGACAAAAAGACAGAGACAGAGACAAATGATTTTGGAGAAGCTATAGAAAAATATGGGACGTGGTGGCTCAGTGGCTAAGACGCTGAGTTTGTCAATCAGAAAGGTCGGCAGTTCAGCAGTTGGAATCTCTAGCACTGTGTAACAGAGTGAGTTCCTGTTACTTGTCCCAGATTCTTCCAACCTAGCAGTTTGAAATGCAAGTAATGTAAAAAATGCAAGCAGGTAAAAATGCAAGTAGAAAAATAGGGACGACTTTTGGCATTTCATCCTCAAAACACCCAAAACATTATAAATAATAATACAGACATAGCACTGAAATGCCTTACATCAATTCCTATGATGTTAGGCATGCTTTTTCCCAATCACACCTCACCCCACCCCACAATCCCCAATAATCTGGAAGTACCAAAATTTGGATTTCAAGACTGGATTGAATTGGATTACATTCTATTTGGAAATACCCAGAATGGATGGAAAAGTACATTCATGGAGGTCTAGATCTAACTCTTGAAACCAACTAGGGCTTTTGCAGAATGTTTAGGATGGCTTACCAGGACTTTACTATTACTATAAATCTAATTAAATTTTCAGGGCAACTCATGTTCTATATTCCATGATGAATTGTCTACTCAAGGAGAAGCTGATTGAAACAACTACAGTAAATGTCTGATTCAAATACCTCAGCTTTATTCTGGACAGTAATCTACATTTGTATGAATAGTCTGGTGACTTAGAGGTGAAGCTCTTGCCTCACAATTAGGAGGCTGTGAATTCAATCCTAGGTAAAGGCAGATATTTATCTCCCTGGGCACACTGAGGATATATCTGCTGAAAATATTCTGCATTGGTGACAGGAAGGGCATCTGGCCAGTAAACATTCAGTTCCTTTCAGTTTCCCAGAACCCACCCTGCAAGGGATTATGGGATCATTAAAAGAGGATGATGAATCTACATTTTAGTCTTAAAATCTTATTCATGTCTTCAAACATCATTGAGTAAATAAAGTTTTATTTGAATTTTAGCATGATTTCATGGAATTAAAGTCAGGATGAGGAATAGACAAGTCCAGTTTTACTCAAGTGATTTTTTTATCCTTTTCCTTAAACATTAATATTTATGCATGCATGTATATATGTATGTTTCCATATTCAGGTTTATTAATACATACATACTTTTCCCTTATTAAGTTCACTTTGATAAATATGTGATCTTCTAGACAAAAATTTACTGTCTGTCTTTTTTTCTCTAGGAATGTTAGAATTGTGTAGTACATTGTAAACTTAGAGAATATTAGATTTTAGTAAGCACATGCAATTTAGTTCATCGATATAAGTAAGTACAGAAATTGTGTATGAAAATATTGGATAGGACAAATTTCTCATTCATTCTTGGCTAGGTTTTCTGTATGTATAACTTCTGTACCAGTGAGAGAATTTTTGACATATTCAGGTAATGTAGCCACACACTGGCAACTGCTAGTGGGACATTTTCTCTAATAGGCAAATATTAAATGCAACAAGAAAGCTGATATCTATCATTAGTTTCTATTCTGTACGCACCTTTCTCCATCCCAGACATACCTTTTCCCTGTTTTCTTTTCATAGAAGTCTTTGAGTCTTGCTTAAGGGCCTGATATCCTATTCTTGCTACACGTTCATTCATACTTTGTAACTTCTCAGTTTCTCTTCTCCCTGATTTTTGAAGTTAACTAAATCATTAGGAAAGTGGGTGAAGGGAGAGCTTCTTGTCATGAAATGGAAGGTGTTATATCTGGGAGGATGGTTCAAGAACGGAGGCAAGACTCAGATAGTAACTAAAGCTCTTTATTTGTGACTTCAGATCTGAGCAACTAACCCCAGCCGCAGCAGCCCCTTTTATAGGGCTGGCTGCAGCTAGGCAGCCAATGAAGGCGATTTGAGTTTGCCGCTCTTGGCAGGGCCAATCGCGGCAGCCTGTTTACTGGCCAATCGCATCAGTCTATGGCGACCAATCACGATCAGCTTTCAGCGGGCCAATCAGATTTGCAGGCTACGAGCCTGATAGTCTGGAACACCCCTCCCCTCTCGGTTCCGTTTAAGGGGTGGAGTAATATAGTCTCGCAGGTAAGCAGGTCTTCGCACCTGTCTGCCTGACTTACGCAGTTCCGCTTGACCCTGTTCAAACCCGGGTTCAGATGGACTGCTTGCTGGATCAAACGGGAACGGTGAACCGGTGTCATGGTCAGAGCTCTCCTCTGGTGCCTCCGGGGTGATGAAGTCCTCAGCCTCGCTGTTACTGTTCTGGCTCCCGGGGCTCGCTGAACCTGCCTGGATGCTGCGTTCGACTGCCCAGTCTCAGTTGCAGCTGGTGAGTGTTGCCAACCATGGTGCGGTGATCTCGGTGATAGCTCGGAATAGACAGGTGTTGGTTCTAATTCTGAGTTCACTGCTTCCCCTCCCCCCCTAGTGTCAAAGTTAGGGTCAGGGTTGGAAGATGTGGTTAGTCTGGAGTGCAGTTGGTCAATATGGCGTTTCCATGCTCTGCCATCAGTGGTGAGTAGACGGTAGGAGCGGGGGCCCGTAACTTGAGTTACCTGGGCAGGAATCCAAAGGGGATCCCCAGAAATTTTTTTTGCGAAAACAAGGTCTCCTACCTTGAAAACACGGTGCTTGCTGCTGGAACCCAGGGGCTTTTCCGGGGTGTAGGCAGGGTGCAAACGATCTAGAGGCGATCTGAGTTTCCTGGCCATCAGGAGTTCAGCTGGGTACTTGTTGGTCGTGCTGTTTGGTGTGATGTGTTGTAGGAGCAGCATTCTAGTGACTTGGTCGTGGATGTTGCCTTGATCCATTTTCTGTAGGGTTTTTTTCGTAAACTGAACTATTCGTTCAGCCCGGCCATTCGCCGCAGGATGAGCCGGCGATTTGAGTGCGTGTCGGATGCCCCGTTCCGCTAAATACTGTTCAAAGGCTAAGGCAGTAAATTGGGGTCCATTGTCAGAGACCAGGACATCTGGTAACCCATGTGTGGCGAAGAGTCTGTTCAGTTTTTTAATGACCGCCTCAGTAGTGGTTGCTTTCATTTTATTGACCTCAAGCCAGTTTGAGTAGGCATCAACAGTTATTAAGAAGGTGTGGCCTCTCGTAGGTCCCACAAAGTCAATATGAATGTGAGACCAAGGACCCCTGGGTGTTTCCCATTCTGTTGGTGGGGCTTTAGGTGGAGCTGAGTGATTTTCCTGGCATTTGTTACAAGAGGCAACCCAGGTTTCGATTTGTTTATCTATACCTGGCCACCAGGCGTAACATATTGCCAGTGCTTTCATACGTACGATGCCCGGGTGTCCATTGTGTAGCATTTGCAAGACCCTTTTTTGTAACTTAGTTGGTACAACAACTCGGTCTCCCCACAAAACACACCCTTTTTGTGAAAAAAGTTCCGTTTGTCTGTTTTTAAACAGCTTAAACATTTCCTTAGTGTTGTAATCTGGCCATCCCCTCTCCACCCAGCCAAGAACTCGTGCTAAACAAGAGTCTCTTTTGGTTTCAAAAGCGATGTCTTGAGCCGTTAGTGGAGGTGATGGCATTGTCTCTATTTGCAGTATGGGGAGTGTGGGAGCTGGGTCTTCCTGTGGCTCGGGTAGTGGTGAGCGGCTCAAGGCATCTGCGTGGGGAATAGATTTCCCCGGGCAGTACTTTAATTGATAGTCGTAGGCAGCGAGAAATTCTGACCATCGCGTCATTCTGGGAGAGAGAATGTGTGGAGTAGGTTTGTCGCCCGCCAGGATCCCAAGTAGTGGCTTATGATCCGTTATAATAGAAAACGGTCTCCCATTAACATATTCATGAAACCATTTTATTGCAGAGACAATAGCAAGGGCTTCCTTATCTAATTGGATATAGTTTCTTTCTGTTTTTGATAGAGTTCGTGAAAAAAATGCAATTGGTGCTTCTGAGCTGTTTGGTAGGACATGGCTCAGGATGGCCCCTACCCCAAATGGTGAGGCGTCACACGTGACAGTCAAAGGTAGTGTCTCATTATACTGAATTAGTACTGCCTTTGAGGTAAGGAGGTCTTTTACTTGCTGGAAGGCGTGTTCCTCCCGACGTCCCCAATTCCAGGATGCCCTTTTATCGAGTAGTCTATGAAGGGGCTCAGCAACAGTTGCCTTCTTGGGTAGGAAGATGTTATAAAAGTTAATAAGTCCCAGGAAGGCTTGGAGGTCGGTTTTGTTTTTTGGTCTTGGGGCATTTTTGATAGCTGCCAATTTTTTTTCTGTGGGGTGGATTCCTTGCTTGTCAAGAAGGTAGCCAAGAAACTCCACCCTTTCTGTGCAAAGCTGGCACTTTTCCTTCTTAACCTTGAGGCCAGCGTTTTTGAACCTCTGTAGGACTGTTCTGAGACGTTTTTCTAATTGGTTTTTTGTGGGTGCTGCTATTAATACGTCATCAAAATAGGGCACGACCCCTTTTATCCCTTGTAATAGTCTCTCCATCAGGCTTTGAAAGATGCCTGGGGCTACGCTTACACCAAACTGGAGCCTGTTGCATTTGAATGCACCACAATGTGTGACTATAGTTTGGGCTTCTGCAGTCTCGGGGTCAACTGGTAGCTGTTGATACGCTTGGGCCAGATCTAATTTTGCGAATATTTTGCCACCCCCAAGTGAATGCAGGAGATGTTGAACAACTGGCACTGGGTAGGCACTCTGCTGTAGCGCGTGATTGAGGGTGGCCTTGTAGTCACTGCAGATTCTTATGGACCCGTCAGGTTTTATGGGGGTGACGATTGGTGTCTCCCATCAGGCGTGGTCAATAGGTTCTAACACGCCTTGCGCAATTAATTTGTCCAGTTGCTCGTCAATTTTGGATTTAAGAGCAAAGGGAACTCGGCGTGGCTTTAGACGAATGGGTGCTATGTCGGGGCAAAGATTAAATGAAATGGGGGACCCCTTGTACTTGCCTAGGCTTTCGTTGAACACTTCTCAGAAATCGTGGATGAGAGCCACCTCCCAGTCATTGTCTTCAGTATGATGGATGCCAGCCACTCCGATTCCTAGTGGCACGAACCACTGAAGACCCAATAGACTTGGCCGGTCTCGGTCTACGACGGTGAGTGGTAGAATTGCCTTATGTCCCTTGAACGAGACCTGCACATGGCGGGTACCTGCGACTGGAATCCGGTTGCCTTGATAGTCTTTTAGTATGAGTCTCTGACTGCTGAGGTCTTGGCGTCGGATGTTGGGGACTAGCTGCTTGAGTGTTCTCCAGGATACCATGGATAGTGATGACCCAGAGTCAACTTCCATGTTGCACAGTTTGTTTTCAATCGTGACCTCTACTTGGATCTTTTTAGCGTCAAGTGATGAAGTGTGGCCGATGATGATAGTTTGATGAGCCTCCTCTCATCTGGGGGCATCGTTAAACTTTCGGGGTCTGCTGTACTGGTTCCACTGGTTGCTAGGGCGGTCCCTCTGCATGGTGGCGTTGCCATCGTTTCTCTTTGGGCTGCTCCCTCTCCGTCTGGGGCTGGAATTTCTCTTGTTTCTGCATACCTTCGCGATGTGTCCCCGTTTCTCGCAAAAACGGCATATGGCATCTAAGAATCTGCATTCGGATCGGGGATGGTTTCCCCCGCATCCGGTGCATTGGTAGTTGGCTTTGCGACCCTGCTGGTCCCGTTGCTCACGTTCTGACTGGAGCCTGTGGACTTCTTCTTCCTCGCTGTCTGAGGATGACTCGACGTCTTCGTGATGGGTGGTTGATGTGTACTTGTCTGAAAGTTTCCCAGCATTGTTGGTGGGTTAGCAGTTGGTCCCGCTGGTTTGATGCATTCGTGCTGCCGATTTACGAGTGGCTTCGGCTGCTGTGGCGTCTGCTATGGCATCTGCAAGTGAGATGTCTCCCTTGGCCATGATCTTGCTCTGGACGGTTGGATCTCTGAGGCCAAGGATGATGCGATCTCTCATGGCTTCTTCGAGGTTGGCGAAGCCACACAAACCACCCAGGTTCCTCAAGTCTGCCACAAAATCCCCAACGCTCTCACCCTCACGTTGGTCCCTCTGGTAGAACTCATGCCTGCGAATGAGAGTTGGCACGGCTGGGGCGTAATGGTTGCGCAGGATGGGAGCAAGGGTGTCCCAATCCATGGTTTTAACTTCAGCTGGCTTGGCTAAGGCTTTAGCCATCTTAAAAACGGCTGGTCCACAATGGGTTAGAAAAACGGCTCGTTTCTTGCTGGGCGTGGCATCTTTGAGGTTGTTGGACTCCAGGAACATTTGAAATCTGTCCATGTATGAGTCCCAATCTTTGCTAGCTGGATCGAATGGTGCGGGTGGTATAGCGCTGCTGGCCATGTCACCGTTGTTGCGCTCTGTCAGCCACGTGCTCCTTCGGCTAGCTCAATTCAATAGCTTCTGTTGCCTCCGCATCCCATCCTCGTCGCCAGTATTATATCTGGGAGGATGGTTCAAGAACGGAGGCAAGACTCAGATAGTAACTAAAGCTCTTTATTTGTGACTTCAGATCTGAGCAACTAACCCCAGCCACAGCAGCCCCTTTTATAGGGCTGGCTGCGGCTAGGCAGCCAATGAAGGCGATTTGAGTTTGCCGCTCTTGGCAGGGCCAATCGCGGCAGCCCGTTTACTGGCCAATCTCATCAGTCTATGGCGACCAATCACGATCGGCTTTCAGCAGGCCAAACAAATTTGCAGGCTATGAGCCTGCTAGTCCGGAACAGAAGGGACATGTAAGAATCATTTTAAGCGATCTTTAATAGATGACAAATCTGATGTCAAGCAAGGTCAGTCATGGAATTGCAATAAGAATTTTAATACAATTGATTGGTCTGACTTAGTATGAAATCATTTTAATAGGGTTTGTAGTATACAAATTATATTGAATGGGATTCTCCAAGGAGACGACTAAAGCTAAAGGGGTTTACATATTTATATTTCTTTTTAATCCACCCAAAGTATGCATATTTCTCCAAGTCTTATTGGTATTTTTTTTCTGTAGATTGTTCGCTCTTCCTAAGTGCAGCATGGGGATTCCAAGGAAGCAGAATTACATCTAAGACTGAATTTTCAAAACTCATGGGAATGTGGGATTAGCAAAATATATGAATGCCTTCAGCATTAGGCTTTTCTGAATCTGTAACCCTGTGGCACTGAATCATCACTGTATTTCTGCATCTTTGATGAAAGAAGCCTATGCAGTAGCCCTCTAGCACTTTATCTTTTATAGTCTGCTTTTAACAAGTTTGCTTCTTAGCAGATTTGTACTAAAATCAACACAAAGCACTTAGAAAAGCATTGATGTTTGGGTGGGAGGGTGGATGAAAGCTGGGAAGAAAAGAACTGGAATTTTAATGCACATTAAGAGACATTAAGGTATATATTTAGAGAAGACAACCTTATTGAAAAAGCAACAGTTTATACAACTGATGAGACATTCATTTTTTTTATTTGTCAATTGATTACAAGATAATAGGTATGAGTAAAACCATAGTTATGAATACATGGATACATATAAGAAAAATAATATATATCTATATATCTATATCTACATCTACATCTATATCTAATCTATATCTAATCTATATCTCTATCTATCTATCTATCTATCTATCTATCTATCTATCTATCTGAAACAATAGGACAGGGACGGTAGGCACGTTGGTGCGCTTATGCACACAGACCTCTTAGGAAAGGGGTGAGGTCAATAATAGACAGTCTAAGATTAAAGTTTTGGGGTTTTGGGGAAGAAACCACAGAGTCAGGTAGAGTATTCCAGACATTGACCACTCTGTTGCTGAAGTCGTATTTCTTACAATCAAGTTTGGTGTGATTAACCTTGAGTTTCTATCTATTGTTTGCTCTTGTGTTGTTATGGTTGAAGCTGAAATATTCACTGACTGGTAGGACATTGCAATGTATGATTTTATATACTTTACTTAGATCAGACTGAAGGTGGCATAGTTCTAGGTTTTCTAGGTCTAGAATTTCGAGTCTGGTGGCATAAGGTATTCTGCAATGTGTAATGGAGTGGAGAACTCTTCTTGTGAAATATTTCTGGACTTTCTCAACTGTGTTAATATCAGATACATAATGTGGGTTCCAGACTGATGAGCTGTATTCGAGTATTGGTCTAGCAAATGTTTTGTATGCTCTAGTTATTAGTGTAATATTACCAGAGATTAGGTTAACAACTCTTAATGCCTTTTTGGCTATGTAGTTACAGTGGACTCTAGCACTTAGGTCATTTGAGATGAGTACTCCAAGATCCTTGACAGAGTTTGGATCATCAATGTTGTAATGATGAGGCAGTTGAGTTTGGATCATCAATGTTGTAATGATGAGGCAGTTTGATATGCTATCTGATATGATTCTGAAATCATCATCAAATGCTCATGTTCAACTTTTGTACGAGTGAAAGCTATGCTAATGAGATCTTGTCCTGTAAGATGTAAGGCTCGTTTACGACCTTTAATAATCAAATCCTCTAATGCTGATTGATAAGGATAAATGTTTCTAGGCGGAGTAGCTGACAAATTAATCCATTCATGAATGTTGACCGCTTGCAGGGACGCATTAGAATAAAGACATCCCGTGGGTAAGGGTGTAGTGGGAAGAATAGCTAAGCAAAGTCCTATTGTTAAGGATGTTATCCTGTCCACATATCGATGCTTAAACTTATTCAATATTTCTTGAAGGCATGTTCTTTGAGGATCAGTTAATACAACTAGATCTCCTGGTGATTGTGCTCCCTTCAAAGACCGAAATAAGGGCAACATATCACCAGTTGTAATGTAGCAGAATGGGCGTGCCCAATTAATAATGCCAAGTAATTTTTGCCATTGTACTAATGTATATGATTTCTGTACTTATAATTCAGGAAGAATTGGAATGGAGGAATTGTGCAACATTCTATGTCCTAAGTAGGTATAAGGTTCTACCTTTTGAATTTTGTCTGAGGCTACATGCAATCCCTGTTGTGCCACAATATCCGTTAACTCTTTTAACAACT
The DNA here is from genome assembly GCF_900518735.1 of Pseudonaja textilis. Next base: position 15,944,116 of record NW_020769323.1, read on the forward strand.
TAGATTTATCAAAATCCAGGGATGCTATCAATATATCATCCATATAATGATAGACTAAATAGGAAGGAAATATATTCCGAAAGGGTTGAAGGGCATTATCCACAAAATATTGACAAAGTGTAGGGGAATTAAGCATTCCCTGAGGCAACACTCACCAATGATATCATTTTGTGGGCATGCTATTATTAAAAACTGGGACAGTAAATGCAAATTTTTCTTTGTCTTGAGGCTGCTAAGGTATAGTAAAAAAACAGTCTTTAAGATCAACTACCAATAATTTATAAAAATTAGGAATTAAGTTAGGATTTGGTAGACCACATTGTAAAGGATCCATGGGTTGGATACATTTATTAATTTCTCTTAAATCATGAAGGAAATGCCATTTCCCATTTTTCTTTTTTATAACAAAAACAGGAGTATTCCAAGGACTAGTAGAAGGTTCTATATGACCAGCAGCCAATTGTTCTTGAACCAATTGTTGTAAAGCAGCGAGTTTTTCCCTTGATAATGGCTATTGTTCCACCCAAAACAGCATAGAACAGAGCCACTTAAGAGGAAGAGCCATCATCAAGAATCAAATGGGCATTAAGAAGAGAAAGGATATCATGGCCCCAAATATTAGTATGAATATCTAGAATGTATGGTTGTAGGAAAAAGGATTTACCAGCAGATGTTGTAACATTAATTTCTTGAACACTCTGCCAAGCAGCTGTAGAACTTTCTATTCCCCACAAGGAGGAAATTGTCGTTTTTGGCCACTGTACTGGCCACTGTAAAGAGGAGATGACAGTAACATCAGCTCCAGTATCCAATAACCCTTGAAATGGTTGTTTATTAAGGAAGAGCATTAACAAAGGATGAGAGGAGTTCAGCTGATGAAGTAAGCCTACAGATAAAGAAGTTGATCCAAATCCTGCATCTCCATGATTCACTATACCAGGAGATGGAATTTCATGTGGAAGAAGAAGCAATTGAGCAACAGAAGAATTACAAGGAAGAACTTGAGGAAGATTCACTCAAATCTGAATCATGAGGATACCAGTGTAATCTGAATCTATTACCCCAGGCACAACAAAACAGCCCTTTTTGTGTGCAGAAGAATGAGGCAAAATTAAGCCAACTAATCCTAAAGGAAGAGGACCTTTAAATTGAGATGGAACTATTTTGACTTCCATGGGAAATTTAAACTCAATTTCCTCTTGAGTGATTAAATCGATCCCACCGCTACTGGCTGTGGCGGGGGAGGAGTGAGAGAGACTGCTGGAGGAGTCAGAGTGATGGGAAAGGCACACTTTGGATTCTGGGTGGGTGCCACACCCATCGGCAAGTTTCCCAATCGAAACCAACATTAATTGGCCCAATGAAATCCCTTTTTGCAAATAGGGCACTTCTTAGAAGGACGATTCTGAGGCATAGAAGGTGTAGAATGTCAGTCCTTCTGAAAGTGGCCAGGCTTCTTACACTTAAAACAGCTACCAATTGGTCACCGTCCTTTCTGAATAGCAGCTGCTAACATATGCATTTTATAAGTTTGTGATCCAATATCCTGGCAGACTCGCAGCATATCTGCCAGAGTGTAATGAGCAGTAGCCTTTAACAGCTGTAAAGCTCTTTTACAATCTGCATTAGCATTTTCAATAGCTAACTGGTGAAGAAGTTCACCAGCAGCTTCCTGATGATCAAACTGCTGTCTAATTGCTTTGGACAGATGCTCAACAAAGTCAGCATAAGGCTCATTGGCATTCTGTCAAATGTTTGAAAAATTTGCTCTAGGTTCTCCAGCTTGGGGTACCTTAAGAAAAGCATGAAAGGCACATTCAGAAACAATAGTTAACATAGCTGGAGGAAGAACAACTTGAGTAGGAATTGTACCAAATGGTCCAGAACCAAATAGCTGCTCAACTGTATATGCTCCTTCCCCTCCTAAAGCAGCAGCTTGAGCATGTCTCATATATTCACTCTCCCAAACCACATATTGCATGGATGTTAAAATCATGCAAAATATTTGCTTCCAATCTTCAGGGATCATTGTATAACCATTTTTTATTCCTTCTACAAGTCCTCTTGTAAAATTACTACTAATCCCATAGTCTGTAACTGCCTTTTTTAACTCTCTTAAGATCTGATAAGGCAGACCCTCCCATTCTGCTACTTGCAATCCAAGCTGTGGCCCCTGACCAGGACGATATTGTACTGGACAAACAGACAGTAATTCTGCAAGTTCTGTTCCTGAGACAGAGGCATCCCTTTTACAAATTTCTACCATTTTCTGAAAAAAAGAGTGAACAATAGAGTCAGGAGGCTTTTGCCCTATATCTGCAGGAGCTGAGGGAATTGAAGACATATATTCAGGTGAAGAAGGGGGACAAATGACAGTATTAGTATAACGTGAAGGTGGAGGTGTTAAAAGAGAAAGTTCATTGTGACCAAATGTTTCAATTGCATGCCTACATAAATGCCACACATGCAAAACTTCTATTTTTGCTCGAGGTTCAGTATGCAATGTTTTCCCAATACGTTCCCAATCAGTTAATTTTAAAGACCCCTTTTCTGGGTACGATAGGCACTGAGCTGCAATCTCCTGGACCAGCCTCAAGAGATTTCTCTGTGGTACCTCGGTATTATTTTTCTTCAACAAATAGCCTAATTCATCTACATGCTTCCTTTGTTCCTCAGAAAGCGAAGACCCCATACTTACAGAAACCAAGAGGTTGAAGAAATAACAAAGGGTTGAAGTTGCACCAAATCCTTGCTGGATAAAGTAAGAGGGTCCCTGTTCATGCGCCACTTGTTGTAATGACGAGGCGGTCGAGTTGTTTGATCATGAACAACTGAATCATGATGATCTTTATTGGAGTCTAGTCTTGCATTTATACACATTTTTAATTATCCTCCATCATTGGTTCGCTTTGGTTACTGCTTAACTTTTGTTACTGTTTAGCATAGTAATCCATACAATTAATTATCTCTAGTTAAAGTCTAACATATGTTTACTTTCTCTCTCTAATCCTCCTTTAGATTAGTGACTTTGTTTACCTGAGTTGTATTTGCTTGGAAACATTCTTTATCTGAGGTTTGCCATCCGAGATTGGAACATTCCCGCAATTACAACTCTACACATCAGCAAGGTCTTGATTATTCAGCCTGTATTTTATTTTCTGATTTTGTTTGCCAATATGTTGGACAGAGCATTTATTTGTTGAGATTTGAAGTTGCCATTTGTTTGACCATTCTGATACATAGTCAAGGTCTTTTTGAAGGGTAGCAGTATTGTCTGTGGTGTTGAATAGCTTTACATCATCAGCAAAGAGAACACGGTTGCTCTTGATATGATCACAGATCATATCATTCAGATATACCCTATTATCCTGTATTGAAAGAAGCATTGGAAATAAATTTTGGGAAATCTCTTTGCATAACCTTGCACTTCTTTAGGGTTTTCTGTTTTTATTGGTATACATCTGGTTGATTTTGTTCATGCAGAGTTGGATAATGATACTAATTACTGTTTGTTTTAATTTGATTGTATATGTTTTGGGTTTTTTTTAAATTTTATTTGATGTAACTTTGGACTCATGTAACTCCCAGTTACACGACTTATTATAGGTAACTGAAGAAATCTTATGAATGATTGAATGAATCAATGAATGAATGAATACTGACCTATATTTTATCCTGATATAGGACAAATGTATAGAGAAGGTTCTATCAATGTAGGATTTCTGAACCCAATAACCACTAACCACAAGGCAATAGAATGCACTTCAAGCAAAATTGCAGAGGTTTATTGATTCAACATTTCAATGCAATTGCACCTTTAATGTGTGCTCCATTTCAGCATAAGCTGTTTCGATAGGCACATTTCTCAGTGAAGAGAGTTTTTTTAATTGGTGCTACTAAGAATGTAATTTATTGACCTCCTGCTCTAGTGTAGGTTAGTGCAAGAGAAAGCGAGTGCAGGAAATCACCTGAGGTCAATACCCAGAGCAGAATTATTTAGTCCCAGTCATTAATCTTCATGAATATAAGTCTGTTCTCCATGTAAGGCTCCTTATCCTTTGTAGTTTAGACATTGTGGGAGGAGACCTGGCATAGCCTCAAAGGGGGAGGGACAAAAATCAGGAACATGATTACATTTTTTCTGACTAACATCTTGATGAAGTCAGATGCAGCTCCCAAAACGTGTGCCTTTTACTAAGATTTGTTAATTGGAAAAGGCTCTACCAGATTCCTGAATTATTTTTTCCATCATGGCACTTAGGTGATTGCAATTTGCCTCTGGACCGATGTGACTACTGCCCTTGGATTATTACATTGCAAAACCAAAGTATATAAACCATCATCAATACCTAATGCATTTTTATGAAATATGTCTTTGTCTCTTACACCCCAGTTTATTATACCATGTTGAAATTCTAACAACTGAAGTTTATATTTTCTGCTCATTCCATTCATCCTTTAAGAACTGTAGCTCTTACCACCTTCTTCAATTCTTATTCATGTGTCAAATGCATCATTCACACTAGCAAAAGACAGCATGCAATAGTTATTTTCATTTATCTAGTAATGTTTAAATTATAGGTTGCAGGGGAAAAACAGTTGAACAACCTTGACTTTCCTACTTCTTTCTATTAAAAAAAGATTAAAATAGGAGATTAGCAAATTCTGCACGATAATTTTCCCTTATACACAGGTGTCAGAAGAACTAGTGGCCATCCAGTTTCCACCTGTTAAGATGAAAGCTGATGGGAAGTTGCTAGGATCTATTATAAGGCTGCTATAGAGGAAATTGAATGAAAATCTGAGTTGACTAGCTCTATTTCTTATACTCAGACCAACAATTAATGTTCAAAAGCAATACATTATTACAAGTTTACTCCCAGATACTGTAGGAAGGGAAATATTTAAACAGGTTATTTTCTTTCGGTCTGAATAACTTGATCTTCAGATATCAGTCTTATAGTACCCACATCAATCAGAATAAACATGATCTTTCAGCCCTTTGATACCCAATATCATTGCAGTGCACCCAACAATCTGGCTCCTCATTTTACTACTCTTGGAAGGATAAAAGGCTAAGTGAATCTTGAGTCAATGAGAATCAAACTGCTGGCAATTGGTAGAATTAGACTGCAATACTATATTCTAACCACTGCACCACCACAGCTCACAGATTATTGATGGAGTTCAAAGACCAGTCATTGTACAGGGTGCCAAGATGTCCGTCTGCCTGGGCAGCATTTATTACATTTATAGGGTTTTTACAAGAAGACAAAGGTAACATAAATACAGCATTTGGATTGGTGAAACCCCCCAACCAATCCTTAAGAATAGTGGTGATATTAGTAAGGTGAGATCACGTATGAGTCCAGGACTTTCCAGCCCAGGACAGGGAGTGAGATCATACAAAGAGGCCCCTGTATTAGACACAGCAGTGTGCTGCATGTGCCATCTACAGGACCTTTTTTGTTACTACAGATTATCATTGGTTTTCATTAAGTTTATCATTGGTAAGCAGTCACTGAGCTTATTCACAAAAATCACTTATTTCTCAACATGGATTCTCTTAAGTTTATTTTTTATTATTTATTTATTTTATTTTGTCAAGCAATTATAAAATAACAGGTATAAGTATAAACATAGTTATGAATACGTGAAATGAAATGAACTTTATATATCCTTCCTCTTTCAATAGTCCTAGGTACCATTCCACAGACAGAGGTTCCATGTTTTATACAATGATATCCAAGGGTTCAGCCCAACTTATGAGCAATTCTTGCAGTAGAGATTCTTAAAGCTGGCAGAACTCTGATATAATTAGGAATATTTAGATGTTGAAGGGCTTGGCTGATATTAGATGGGACAGTAGTGCTGCACCGAAAGCTAATTATATTTATTATTTTCTGACCATGGTATGTACTTTTATCTTTGCGTGTTTTATTGGCCAGATCTGCTGTTAAAAACATTGATATGTTGGCATTTTGAGGGACAAATAAGCCTGAATTATTATTGAGCTTCAAACAGCAGCCAAATAGACAGTTTAGTAAAATAAATACCACTTCTTTTTATTCTTGTCAACCACTTTAGTTCAGATATAAAATCTGAGTAAGAATATTTAGAGGAAGGAAAGAAGGTGAATTCAGATGGATTTGTACCAAGTGAAGGCTGAACAGAGAGATTTTATTTTATTTGTAAAAATTAGCAGCTATCCATCTTGCCACATGGTATCTCTGGGTGGGAGATGATAAGATTCTCTCAGAGTCAGATCCCACTGGGGGGTAAAAATAATTCTTTCTAGAATCTTTGCTAATAACAGTGTGACATCATCCAGTACCATTGTTAATAATACAATGTTCCCTTTCCATATTCCCAAGGTACACTAGCTCCCAATATTATGAAGCCTTTATGTGACTCATACATATCATCCTGAAATAGAAGGATGCATTATGCTTGTAATGATAGAGCCTGTGAATTGTGATGCTGGGTGAATGCAAATGTTTTGATTTTGCTCACCATAGGAATTAATAGTTTTGGTTATACCCTTCAGACAACATCAAAAATAATCTGCTACTAAGATGTTAAAGAGAGCCAAGGTAAAAACTAAACCAGATTAAACCAAGGAGTGATTCACACAATTGTGTGATTTCTTCTCCTTGACTGCTCTACATTCGAGTATGAGTTGCAGTGCATTTCTTCAACTGCTGACACATCCGCACATCACTTGAACATGAGTGACTGACTGTTGTTAAAATGCATAATCGAAAGCATTCTAGTTATGCCACTCCAATTGAACTAGCTTGTGCATTAATCGGATGCAATGCTAAAATATGTTTGCACTCTCTTACCTCTGAGATGAAATGCACCATTCATGTCTGAAAAGGGAGGAAGTTACATTTGATGAGCTGAGCCAATTCATGAGGTTGAATTTAGAAAGTGCTTTTGGTGTTATTGCCAAGGCTGGGGGGATTGGTTGTATTTTGATGATGCAGTTGTATTTTAGTGTAGTATCATTTTGTGAATCATGCTGAAATATATTTATAGGAAAGATGCTCTAGAAATGATATCATGATGCTGAGCTTTCAAATCATATCAGGCATAATGTCACTGGTGCCCATGGTATTAAGGATCAAAATATTGATCCTTAATGCCTACTGCAGGGGTGTCAAACTCACATCATCATGGCAGCATCACGTGACATATCAGGACTTTTTTCCCCTTTGCTAAACCAGGTGTGGGCCAGAACGTGATTCATCTGCCCCACTATGGAAGACCATGTGATTTTCATCCATGTCTGATTAAAGTGCAGTAACATCAAACTTAATCTCCCACTGAATGGATGGCCAGTCCTCATACTGTATATTTCTTACGTAGAAAAAAAGGACTGCTCATATGCAAAAGTTCAAATGTCAGAGAAGTATGTAATTTTTAATGTGATTTTTTTCCATTTCCACTTTTATTATTACATTTCGGAATATAATGCTTACAAATGCCAGATCCTTGTTTTCGTATTTGCTTCATGGTGGAATATAAAATATGCATAATTTTACCTGTGAAGAGTGAATGTAGCTTGTGCATATTTAGGCAGATGGTTTTAAATGCGTGTCTTTAGGGAGGGGAAAACACTCTGAAAAAGCTGTTACACTCTGTCAATTAAATACATATTTATCAAATACATGTATTATACATTATATAAACAATATAGGCATGCAAAATTATTCTTATGCAAATTTTGTTATTGCTGGCATAAACAATCATACCATTTGAAAAATAGTGCTTGTTCTAAAAACAGTTCTGGCTGTGTTCCTACTTTGCTGTAGTTATGACTGATCACGGAAGTAAGGACTTGAGGACCCTAACTTTAGAGGCGACCAGTTTGTATGACTTGTAGAAGCCAATTCAATGAACCTCCTATTCTTTTTTGCAATATAAACTGAGTATCTATTTTGCAATAGATAAACTCAAGTAAAAATCTGCCTCATATTGAATATTCTTTGGAATCAAAGAAATTTGGGGATATTTTCTAGATTTTGCTTCCATAAAATTGTCCCCTTCAGATTTCTAATCTGTGGCACTACCCCACTTGCAGATTTCTGATCTGCAAGTGGGGTAGTGCCACATATAGTGACTTTCTGTCCTTTCCACTTATCAATGAGAATTGTAGGATGGGAGCAGGAGTGGGATTCAAAAATTTAACAACTGTTTCTGTGTGCGTGGCTTAGGAGGTGGGCATGGCTTGGTGGTCATGTGACTGGGTGGACATGGTTTGGCGGTCATGTTATTGGCTGGGCATGGCCAACTCAATATCATTCACATAAAGGCACGAATCTCCTCGCCTGGCCTCTCATGACTGTGGGGATGCTGCAACAGTCATAAGTGTGAAAAATGGTCATAAGTCACTTTTTTCAGTGCCATTGTAACTTTAAATGGTCACTCCACACAAGCAAAGAACCAGTAAAGGAGGGGGGGAAAAGTCCAGAGCCAGGAAGTCTAGTCCTGCCAAGAATGTAATAAGGGTTAATGTAGAGGCAGTTTCTGTAAGCAAGACCAGAATGTTTCCTTCCTGCCTTCCTTACAGGATTAGGCCAGTAATTTCTTCTAACAACAGTTCTCTGAACTACTTAGAATGTTAACAACCAGTTCCAGTGAATAGGTACAAACTGGTAGAATCCCACCCCGGATGGGAATATCATTTCAGTATGTAACTCCTCAAAACTTCCGTTAAAGAAATCCTGTATATGAGAAACTGTTTAATGCTGTTCTTAGTTTTCCTTCAAAGAAGACTTCTCAGTCTGTATAGTGTACAGCTGCTATACTAAAGACTGATGAGGTCTTTTTTCTACACAAACTGTGTGTGTGTGGGGGGGGGGAACAACCGAAAGCTTCTAAGAGCTTTTTTGCTTCTAAGAGCTTGTTTGCTCTTAAAAATATATGTTTAAAAACAACCTTACTACTTTTCTCTATATTTGAATCTCTCAACAGAAGAGAGGTCATCAGACATCTTACAGAGTTGTTGCATTTTGCTATTTGAGGGGTCCTTGGTGCTCCCCGAGTTTGCAGACCTTTCATTACCCAAACTAGGTAGCATCATCACTGCTGGTAGGGAGTAGGATTTGCTCTCAACTTATATTCTAGTGGCTTGTTCTGTCATTGTTGGTGAGAGTGGTCTTGATGATTCTTTGGTTGGACTGTTTACTGATAGCTTGCTTGGCAGTTCCTTGATTTTATTTATTTATGTATTTATTGATTGTTCATCTGATGTTAATCTTGGTGTTGATCTATGTTCATCTGGATTTTGATTGCTGGTGGGAAGGTATTTTGGGCTTTTTCTTCCTTTTTTCAACCTTGTTGATTGTGTCTTTTTCACTGTATGTAGATATTGTTTAACACATAACAGATAATCAGAGTTGGATGGAACCTTGCAGCTCATCTAGTCCAACCCCCCGCCCAAATGGGAGACCTTACACCATTTCTGACAAATGGAAGTCCAATCTCTTCTTGAAGATCTCAAGTGATGGCACTCTCACAATTTCTGAGGTTGATTATTCTCACTGTCAGAAAGTTTCTCCTTATTTCCAGGTTAAATCTCTCCTTGTTCAATTTATTCCTTGTCTGGCCAACAGGCACTTTAGAAAATAGCTTGACACCTTCCTCTCTGTGGCAGCCCCTCAAATATTGGTCCTTCTCTTCACTAGACTAGCCAAGCCCAGTTCCTGTAACCATTCTTCATGTTTTAGTCTCCACTCCCCTAATCATCCTGATTGCTCTTCTCTGTACATTTTTTTAGAGTCTCAACATTTTTTTTGTAATGTGGTGAACAAAACTGGATGCAGTACTCTAGGTGTGGTCTTACTAAGGCTTTATAGAGTGGTATTAGTACCTCCTTTGATCTTGATTCTATCCCTCTGTTAATCCAATTTATGATTGCATTAGCTTTTTTGGCTGATGCTGCACATTGCTGGCTCATATTTAGCTGGTTGTCCACTAAGACTCCAAGATCCTTCTCACAGTTACTGCTATTGAGCCTGGTTCACTCAGTCTATATGGGTACTTTTGGTTTTTTCTTGCCTAAGTTTACTTGCCTTTACTATTTTCTACATTGAATTTCATTTTGTTAGATACGGCCCAGTGTTCTAGTCTGTCAAGATCCATCTGGATCTTGAGCCTATCTTCTTGGGTGTTAGCTATTCCTGCCAGCTTAGTATCATCTGCAAATTTGGTAGGTTCCCCTTCTATTCCCTCATCTAAATCGTGAATGGAGATATTGAAGAGTACTGGGCCTAAGACGGATCCTTGTGGCACCCCACTGCTTACTTCCCTCCATGTAGACTTAGACCCATTAAGGACTACTCGCTGAGTATGGTTTGTCAGCCAGTTGCGCGTCCATCTAATGGTGGTGCTATCTATTCCATTTTTTTCTAGCTTACTAAGAAGTAAGTTGTGGTCTACTTTGTCGAATGCCTTGCTGAAATCTAAATATATTATGTTCACAGTCTTTTGCTGGTCTACTAATTTAGTCACTATGTTGAAGAATGAAATAAGATTGGTTTGGCATAATCTGTTCTTAACAAACCCGTGCTGACTGCTAGTTATTATTTTACTTGTTTCTAGATGTTGGCAGATCTGTTTTTTTATTATCTTTTCCAGTATCTTCCTGGGTATTGATGTTCGGCTGATTGGTCTATAGTTACCTGGGTCTTTTTTTCTCTCTTCCTTTTTTGAAGATGGGAATCACATCAGCTCTTTTCCAGTCCTCTGGTAGTTCCCGGTGCTCCAGGATTTTTGAAAGATATGGTGCAGTGGTTCTGAGATGACCTCTGCAAGCTCCTTTAAAACTCTGGGATGTAATCCATCAGGCCCTGGTGATTTGTGTTACTCAAGATCAGACAGGTGTTCTTTTACAATTTTTTTTTTTTTTGCTTATTTTAACTTTTATTTCTGGTCTGTCTTTTACAATTATGTTTTTGGTGAGTTGAGCTATAGTTTCTATTTGTGTGAAGACTGATGCAAATAATGAGTTAAGCAGTTCTGCTTTCTCTCTGTTGCCGGTTACTTCCTTGCCATCTTCTGTCTTTAGTGGACCAACTGTTTCCTTGATTTTTTTCTTGTTATTTATATGTTGGAAGAAACTTTTTTTATTATCTTTGACTTTTGTTGCAAGTCTCATTCTGAGCCTTTGCTATCTTGACTTCGTTTTTGCAGATTCTGGCTATCTGCTGATATTCTGCCTTAGTTGTAAGTTCTTCTTTCAATTTTTTTGTACTTGTCCTTTTTTTAATTTCAATTTGCCAGAGAGATCTTTGTGCAGCCATGCTGGTTTCTTCTTGGATTACTTGTTTTTCTTTCTCAGTGGTATTGTGCTGGTCTGGGATTCTATTATCATACTTTTCAGAGTTTCTCAAGATTCTTGAGTTATTTTCCCCTTTAGGATTTTCATCCATGGAATCTTTCCCAAGTTCTCTCTGAGTTTAGTAAAATCAGCTCTTTTAAAATCCAACACTCTGGTGTCATTATGTTCTATTGCTTGTGTTTGTGTTATGTTGAATTCTAGTATGACATGGTCACTCTCACTAAAGGTTCCTGCAGTTTCAGTTCCTGTTTGTAAGAATTAAGTCCAGTATGGCTGTCCCGCTAGTTTCACCCTCTACCTTTTGGACAACAAAGTTGTCAGCTATGTTGGTTAGGAACTTATTTGATTTCTCACTTGGTGCAGAATTAGTTTTCCAATTGATAACAGGATAAGTGAAGTCTCCCATTACTATTGTTGTGTGTTTCCTGCATATGTTTGTTAGTTGGTTGGCAAAAAGGACATCTAATTTTTCTGCTTGATGGGGTGGCCTATAACATACACCTATGGCCATGTCATTCTTTTTTTCTTTTATATTTTTCCATAGTTTGTATCTTTCTACCAGTATGTTCCAATCATAGGTTTCATACCACCAAGTTTCTGTTATTCCAACTATATCATATCGACTTTCATATATTCGTAGTTCGAGTTCACCCTGTTTGTTCCTCAGACTTTGTGCATTTGTATATAGGCATTTGAGATCTTTATGTTTGACACTGTTTACTGTCTACATAACCTGTGTTGTGCCTGCCTGCCCCTACTTTCTTGCCACCTGTTTGATTAATGCACATGGTATGGCACTCACTATTAAATGCTTGGTTTTGGTTGACAGTACCTGGCAATGATACAATTGGATGGAAAGGTATATCAGGCTTATGTTTTGAGAGCCTGGTGGTACAGTGGTCAAAGTACAGTATTTCAGACAAACTCTGCCCATAGCCTAGAGTTTGATGCTGAAAGATGTCATGCCCTTGGTAGAGTAGGATTCTGAGGGAGAGGAGGAACAGCCAACAGGGAGTGGAGGTGTGGCTCCGGAGGTTGTGAAAGTGGCTGGGGAAGGGCAGAAATGAGCTGGGAAGTCAGACGAAGAACCAGGCCCATCCCCTCTGCATCCCAGGACATGCAGGGAGGAACAGAGAAGGCAACAATTTGGCTTGCGAGAGAGGCGGTGGCCATGATCCTCCTCATTGGAGCTGGGGAGACTAGTATATAAGAGAGATTATTACAACATAGTGTTGCCAGAAGCAAAGTGTGTTTTATTTTGGGCTGAAGTTATCTTGGTTGGCATCCTTCCAATAGACTGTGCCTTGTTATCTCCTTGAATTTGGTAATTACTTATCCTATTCCATTGTGGAAATTTCATCATTGTAGTTTGTTTGATTTTTTTAAATTTCACCTCTGTCTGCTCATTAAGTTCAGACAGTATTACTTTCTTTTGAAGACTATATTTGAGTACATTTTATCTCCAACTGAGAATTATTGAACACTGGGGCCAAGTTGGAGGCATTAAAGGACATTTATTTACATTTTGGATTTTGTTACATTTGTGTTACACTTCAGGTCATCACAAAAAGGCTCAAGTTGACTCAGCCTTCCATCCTCCTGAGGTCAGTAAAATGAGGAGCCAGGTTCTTGGGGTAATATGCAAATAAGGCTTACATTGTAAACTATTTACAGAATGTTGTAAAGCAGGACACAAGTCTAAATGCTATAGCTTTTTCTATCCATAGAAGTGTGGGTAGATGGGTCCTTTGTTTCTCATTCCTCATTGTTACTTTTTGATAATTTGGCCTCTCTTGGTGATGTTGCTGAGAGTTCTCTTGATCCAATTGTCTGGTTTCTGTATTAGATTGGTGTTCGCTGCGATGTAAATGATTTTGTCTTCTAGTAATTCTTTTCCTTTTTGAATATACTTTGATCTGACTATGATAACACTGGTGTGGACTTTGTCTGATGATGGGATGATGATGGTCTGTTTTTTTCAAGTTTTTGAGGGCTGCGTTGTCCTCTGCTGTGAATTGGTTTTGTTCTCATCATCTTCTAGTTGGTAGTGATAGATTGTCTGACTTTTTAAAAGTCAGGGAAGACCAGTGGTTTTAAATGCTCCTTCTGATGCTGCATGGAATTCTAGTTGATTGACATAGTCTGTGTTGTAGTTGAGACCTTTATGTAGAATTGTGTGTTCTGTGGTAGATAGTCGATATATTTCTGCTTGATTCAATATGTAATGGAATGTTATGAAAGTCAAAATCAACTCGCTGAAAAAAAGCATAAACATCAGCAAGATGTGATAGTTCATTGTGAAAAAGGCATTTACAAAAGAACCAAAGAAGTCTTTATCTATCTATCTATCTATCTATCTATCTATCTATCTATCTATCTAT
>NW_020769323.1:15957853-15975345 GCF_900518735.1 Pseudonaja textilis
TATCTATCTATCTATCTATCTATCTATCTATCTATCTATCTATCTATCTATCATCTAAATACTATGACAGAAACAAAGAGAGAGGAAGAGAACATATTGAATGATAGGGAGTACATTAATTTGGAGAAGCTATTTATCCTCTATAAAAATATAAAGAAAATATCATGTCATATCAGTAAGGATTATGTTTAATATAATGAATTGGAAGTTCTTTTGCATGCAATTGCTTCTATCTTGGAGTAACTTATAAATAGATAATAAATGGGACACTAAACTGAATACAAGAGAAACCAGACTTCAAAAGCTGAAAAATGATAATAGTTTTAGATGTTTTAGAAGACCTTATAGTTTCTTTTATCTTCCTTGGAAATTTTACTATATCAAAACAATAGTAATAGTCAAAAGATTACCAACTAAATTGTGCAGAATCTCTTCCATGATTCCTAAAATATAGCTTCCCTTTCTTTTCCCATACTCATACTCTCTTCATGATGTGCTCCTATTTTCTAGATCTGTGATGTTTCATTACATGACATGGTAAAATGACATTTAATAGAGGGCATAACCTACATTTAGATTGCGTTGTTTGTGACTGGACACTTAGCTGTTCAAGTTATTAAGAGTGAGAAATTAGATAATGAAAAATGCTATTTCCAATAAACTCAAAATAATCTATTTATCTTGCAGTAAAATAATTTAATTTTTATTTGATTAATGATAGGGATATTCAGAATCCATAATAATTCAGAATGGCAAGGAGGATTTTTCTCATTGCAGAGTAAATAGTCAATCTTCCTCTATTTAAACTAAGATTAATATCAAGCTGTAGAGAGATTTGTAACCGATGTAATTGCTGACTGTTAAATACAATAGAGAAATGAAAATACTAATTATTCAAGCCTGCTAGACAAACTTAGTATTTTGCTATCCTGATACCCTGATCCTGTTTGGTAAGTCACTTATGAAAATGAAGCAGTAATAGCAACTAAGCACCAATCCGTAGAATCAGGATTCTACCACATTAGACAGGATTCAAGATGCAGACTACACAAAGAGGCCTCAGAGACAGCCTAACACACAATGGCAAGTTATAAAATCTAGGCAGGTACAGCATATACTGAACAGCACAATCAAAAAATTAGATTAAGATTAGGGTTAAGATTCTGTGGAACTTTAATATTGAGACAGGCAGATAGGTACTAGCCAATCAATCAGACATTTCAATAGTAAACAAAGGAAGACAGTGGTGTTGATAGATGTAGCAGTGCCAAATGAAAGCAATGTCAGGAAGAAGGAGGATGAGAACCTGGAGAAGTACCAAGGTTTGAAGAAAGAAGCAGAGTATAAGGAAAGTAAAGGCCAAAATGGTCCCAAATAGTAAGAGAGCTGTAACTCCCAAGCTGAGTGTTAGATCGGGTAAGGAGAGACACGAGTCCAGCGTGACTTTCAGCTCTTTATTTAATGTATAGATCTGTGCAAGATCTTGGAGCCGCAGCAGCCTTTCATATAGGGATTGCTCGTGGCTCGCCAGCCAATGACAGGTCTTTGAATCTTGGCCCGGCCAATCGCAGTTGATTCATAGTGAACCAATCACTGCATTTTAGTTAACCAATCGTATTGCGGTAAGTGTGGACCAATCAGAAAATAGTATTTGAAGTATGTTAATACAGAACACTGGGAAAGTGGGTTCAAGAGATCCCAGGGACAATGTCAAAGCTCTCTGTCCAGAAGAATGCAGTGTTAGGAACAATTAAGCTATTGTGCTGAACTCTCAAATTCCAGGCTTCTGGTATCAAACCTGAGATTGAAGAAGACGCAAACCATCTATGGGGTAAGAAGGTTATATGTCTGTGGCTGTATCTGTATACAAACATAAATAATACTAAAGCTGTCAGCTAGTAAACTATTTGTTTTAATATTTTCTATATTCTCTGATGACAGTCTTTAAAAAAAAATCAAGAATTAAAATATAAACTTACAAAAAAATAACCAGAACAGAACAGAATAAAACTAAACAGGACAAAAAAAAGTTTATTTAAAAAAGAAAAGAAAATACACGTATATTGTTTCCTGCAAACTCCCCCTCCAGTGGAATATGGATAAATATATTACATTACTAATTCCCTCTTCCCCTTTGCAAAACAGGTCTACAATATATAAGCTTCTAAAATTCTATTTACCCAAACAGTTTGACCTATCTACTACTATCATCTATCTGGTATAAAAAGAAAGTTAAGCCCCACAGCAGAAAACTAACTTCAAATCCCTTCGTTAACAATCATTAACAATATAGATTTGAGCTGGTGAGCTGTGATCCTGTTGTTTGGCTTCGCGTTCGTGGTAAGATGCCACATCTTCATGGTGGGCGTCAGTTTGCCTTATGTATGGGTCGGAGGGGTTTGAAGTGGGTAGTGATGCAGCTGCGGTATGGCTTCTGGTCGTGTATGTGTGTATATATATATTTAAAATAAATTAGACCTGCTCACTACAAATATCTTAGATTTTGCTGTTGTGATCGGTGCTACGAATATATCGCCCTACCATTCAGTCTGGCTTCGACCCCTAGGATTTTTACCAAGGTCCTAGCGGCTTTAGCTGCCTCCCTCAGGATCAAATCTATTTGTTTACAATGTTATCTGGATGATATTTTAATTTTGTCATCTTCCAGACATCAAGCAAATTTGGATACCAAGATTACCCTGGAGACCCTTCAAGGTCATGGCTTTTCCATAAATTGGGATAAAAGCCATTTGATCCCTTTAACTAGGTTAGTTCATTTAGGGGCAGTGATAGATACCATGGAGGGCAAGGTTTTTCTCTTTCAGGACAGGTTGAATAGTATTTAGTCTTTGGCCAGAGAGATCAGAGCCTTAAAGAGGGTTTCCCTGGCAGTTCTGTCTCAACTGTTAGGGAAACTGATTGCTTGTATTTCCATTGTGCCTTGGGCTCGATTCCATTCTAGAGATCTGCAATGGTTCCTGCTACCTTTCCAGCAATCTGGAAGAGCCACTTCCAACGTCTGGATAAAGGTACCGCACAATGTTCTCCAATCGCTCCGCTGGTGGTCGGAAAACACGATAAACAAGGGGTGTCCTTTCAAGGAACCTTGCAGGGCAACGATCACAACCAATGCCAGCCTGGTAGGATGGGGAGCTCACTTCCAATCCCACACTGCACATGGAAGTTGGACTATTTCCGAACAATCACAAAGCATCAACCTGTTGGAGCTGTGAGCAGTTCATCTGGCATTATGCAGTTTTCTACCCCTTTTCCAATCATGCCACGTTCTGGTCTTGACACACAATATCACAACCAAGACCCACATAAACAGACAGGGGGGTACCTACTACAAACTTCTGATTCTGGAGACAGCCAGGTTGTTCAAGTGGGCTGAGGCCAATCTGTTTTCGCTCAAGGCAGAGCACATAGCAGGGGCCTTAAACACACAAGTGGACTGGCTCAGCAGGGCCATGATAGATCAGCAGAGTGGCTCCTACACCCGTCTTTCTTCCAGGAAGCAGTGCGGAGGTTTGGGCAACCGGTGATCGATCTATTTGCCTCTCCCCTCAAAGCCCAATTGCCCCGGTATATTTCAAGGTACCCGACTCAGAGGGTGGAGGCCAACAATGCCCTGCGAAGTCAGTGGCCTCCTGGACTTCTATATGCGTTTCCTCCGCTCCCTGTAATACCCAGGTTGATCCAGAAGTTATTGGAGGAACGAGCGGAATTGATATTGGTCACCCCTTACTGGCCCAGGCGAACGTGGTTCGCAGATTTACAGGACCTGTCGAGTGAATAACCTTGGAAAATTCCATCATTGAGGGTTTCCCTCTCACAAGGGCCGGTACTTCACCCGGACCCACAATGGCTCAGCCTAGCCATATGGAGGTTGAGCGGAGCCGTTTAAGGACCCAACAGATTTCAGAGGATACCATTGCCATCGTACAAGCATCCAGATGGTCCTCAACAAATCGTATATACGAGGCCACGTGGTCTGCTTTCTGTCCCTGGTGCTGGGGGTCTAAGATCAACCCAACCACCCCATTAATAGGACAATTATTGGACTTTTTACAGGAGGGGTTGACCAAGGGCCTATCTCCAAATACTTTACGCAGACAGGTGGTGGCCTTAGCCTTGGTGATATCCTGGGGTGACTTTCATTCCATAGCGCACCATCCACATGTCCGAAGCTTTCTTAAGGGTGCTACAAATTTACGACCTCCTGTAATTCACCGCTATCCCACTTGGGAGCTCAACAAGGTGTTAACCGCACTTACAACTGGCCCGTTCGAGCCTTAAAGAACCGTTAGTCTCAAATTCCTGACATATAAGGTGGTCTTAATTGCGATCACATCAGCAAGGATGATTTCCAAATTGGCAGCATTGTCAATGAGAAAAGACCTGTGCGTGTTTCATGCAGACAGAGTGATTCTCTGTTTGGATCCATCATTTACTCCTAAAGTAAATTCAGTCTTCCACAGAGCGCAGGAGTTGGTGCTTCAAATTTTTGTCTGAAGCCATCTCATAGACTGGAGCATCAATGGCATTGACTTGACATTCGAAGTGCGTTAAGCATCTATCGAGACCGCATGGCGGCATTTCCAAAATCTGAGGCTCTATTCCTATCCTTCAATCCATCCACTTTAGGACACAAGGTGTTGTCGACGACCATTGGTAGATGGTTGAGAGCCACCATAGCTATAAGTTACAAATGCCAGTCCATCTCAGTTCCTAAGGGCATTACAGCCCACTCAACAAGGATTGCAGCAACATCAGCAGCATGGGCCACACGGGTTTCCATTGATGAAATTTGCAGAGCGGAAACTTGGGCTTCATCATCGCCCTTTGTCAGAAATTATAAAATTGATGTGTATGCCTCAGCAGACGCTTCATTTGGCAGAAGAGTCCTGCAGAGGGTCCAGAGAGTTTAGTGGTGGATTTCGATCCAGATGGAGTCCCTTCCTAAGGACAGGCCAAGCTTTGGTATGTCCCACTTCTGGATGCCCTGAACAGCTCATGGGAGAAAGAGCATTGGTACTTACCTGATACACCTGTTCTCTGTGAGCTGTGAAGAGCATCCAGCCTCACCCATTTCTTTCTGTCTGGTGGGGTTCCGTTCCGGTTAGGGATCTAGATTAGGTGATGAGTTCTGGACTTTGGCACTCAGTCTTCGCAAAACTGGGGGACGCTGGAGAGGCATCCTGTGGAGGAGGAGGAGCGTCCCGGAGTTTTAAGCCCAGCCTTTCCTGAAGAGACTGAAGCACCTCCCACTTCTGGATGCTCTTCACAGCTCACAGAGAACAGGAGTATCAGGTAAGTACCAACGCCCTTTTTATATTCCCATTGATGGACACTAATCCAGTGCTGGAGCTGTGCGAGTTTTGGCACCATTCTTTTTATTCAATTTAGTTACCCTATTGATATTTCTTAGCTTACAGCATAGTAGTTTTAAAAAGAACACTCTCCTTTTCTTAGCCAGCAGATTGACCAAGAGATGAACATTCAAGAAGTAACACTACATTTTGCTCAATCAACATTATTATTTTATATTTAAAACTATAGCTGTCTTGATAAATGTATTTTAAAGATGTTCTTCATTCCACCATGTATAATTCTCCTACATAATTTCTTCTATTATCTTGCTTTTATTATACATCTTACAAACAAAATATAGAATTGAAGTGCTATAATCGCAATGTAGCTGTACCAATTTATTGTCCTTGTGTATGTCAATAGTATTTTGATTGTTTTTGATTACATAGTTTATTAGCCTTGAGTTAAAAAGCATTATTAGGGAGCAGCATTAGTTATGTTTTAAAGCTCTGTTTTGTGTCAAGAGACTGTGAAAGAAAGATTTCAAATTCTGTACCCTGGAATGTGTATCAAGTTAACATTTTTAAAAAAATGTAAATAGTAATATGGGAATACATTGAAGATATTTTCAGGAAGAGGTTACATGGTCAAATTTATATATCTCTCTCTCTATCCCTCTGTAGCATGTTTAAAGTCAAGATGGTTTAACTACTATAAGGTAATGTTTTTCTGTAGCAAATAACACATTTTTAAAGAAAGCTTATATACTGATGCTATACAACTGGGAACAGAAAAAAAAGATAATGGTTATCTCAATAATGTGCAAATTTAGCCTAAGTGAGCAAACATTGTAGCAATATTTCTATGTGCCAACTGTTAAAAGGAATGAATGGAGTGGCTTCAGCACAGAAGGGAGAGATTAATTGGAAAAAAATTGAAGCTGAAAAAAAAATAACTAAAGAGGGGAAAAAAGTTTTTCATCTCATTTTTAATCTTAAAGCCAGTGCAACTATTAAAACTAATTACACATTAGAGTGTACATATATTAACATTATAAACTTAATGAAGAGGCAGTAGTCACTGAATAGTCTAATTTTAAATTAGCTATTTATGCTAAACCCAGAATTTGAATCCCTTCTGTGATTAGGTGGGGAGTCTAATTTAGATAAAGTGACAGTAAGTAAAATAAAAGAAATTGCAAGAGAGGCTTTGCTGGGTTCTCCCTAGATGAATTGTGAATGCAATGTTCTTTAGACCTAGGCCATACTCTCTTAAATTGGAATTTGCATAGACAGTGCCATAAGTAACCCTCACTTGTATCTATCCTTGATTTTTTTTTCTTATATTTCTTCAAAACTCACCCCACATTTTCATTAGTGAAACAATCTCCAAACTTGGATTATTTGTTTTTAAGTTTGATATAAGCCTAATGACTTCAAAATGCAATTTATTAACAGTCTCAAGAACTGTATCCAATGAGTAAGAGAACAATGTACATTCCTCCTGAAGAGCTTCCTGTGAAAACTGAGTGGGGGCATGTAGGATGACCATAGTTTTCCAGCTGTTGTACAATGTTGGATGCAAAGATATTGTATAGCAGTAAGCATGTGCTATGGATTTGATTTAGGGTGGTAGGCTGAAAACATAAGGGCAACATGAGGAGGGGAGGAAGATGAGGAGATTGTTTTAAGATGATTGCAAGAACAAAAGTATATGACATGATCATACGAATGATAATTAATTTGTAAGAGCTAATTTGAATTCCTCTGTTCTACTTAAGAAATATTTTGCTTTCAGTAATATTGGATATAGTATACAGCATATACATGGGACACACATATAATATTATATTTCCTCAAATCCAAAAGAAATCACTCTAGTTATTAATATGATATTGATATTAATGAAACAAATTATTTGCATTTAACTATTTTTACATTGATTTCAGTGAATTTTTAACAGAAATGCTTCAAGATTTGGATCATATGCCTTCCATTTTGAAAATGTTTTTTTCTGTGTTTCATAGACAGACAGACAGACAGACAGACAGACAGACAGACAGACAGAGATAGATAGATAGATAGATAGAGAGATAGATAGATAGATATAGATATATAGATGATAGATAATAGATATATAGATATAGATATATAAATATACACACACAAACAAAAAGTGTGTATGAATTCCTTCAGATAGATAGATAAAGAAGATAAAGAAAGATAGATACATACATATTTGAATATATCCACATGTGTTTTGTACATATGTGCGTGTATGTATGTATGTATGGATGGATGGATGGATGGATGGATGGATATATATGTTGCTGCCTCTGAACAAAGGGCTTTGCTTACACTTCTTAAATTCTGGATGTAAAAACTTGTACATTACAACTATTATAGATCCTTATATGACTCCATTTCTGTTGAAACTGTTCTAATTTCTAAACTTTTCTTACCTTATGAATATCTTTAATTTATTGCCATATTCCCTGGATATATTCCAGTTTTTTTATAGTGTTTTGATAGTGTTTCTGAAGTTTTTTGATAGTGTTTCTGAAGTTGCCTTACAGTATAATTAAGAGATGGTTGAGGATATTGAAAGGCTCTAGGCTGCTGAGATATAATTGTACAATGGAAGGCACATTTCTTAGGTGCCCTTGCGTAAGAATCCCACAACAAATCTACTATGGTGCTTATCTATTGTCTTTAAACACATATAAAGAGACAGACACACACACCCATTTCATTTCTATCAATGTTGAAGGAATCAATTTTCAACATAACACTTAAGTTTTAAAATTAACTGCCTCCAAAGGTTACGTTCCAGTTCGTAGTTCTTAAGCTCAAACCATAGATAAAACCTGAATTTGGTCCAAATTCTAATAATTCAGAAACTGCTAAATAAATATATTGTCTATACATTCTAAGAAACAAAAAAAAATGTGTCCTCTTATTATGTTAACATTTATGTTGTTACAATTTGGAGGCAATATAGACATTGGTGTGGAAAGCTATTTTATTTCTATCACACTTTTTAGGATTCTTTCCTCTATTTACTTTCATAATATTGCTGTGGAACTGTTTTTAGTTAGTGAGCAGTCTACAAGACAGGACTCCTGAATCTTTTAATCTTGGATTGCTTCCTTTCCTTTTTTTTTCTTTTCCTAGTACAGAAGTCCCCAATCTTTCCAACTCGATGGACCAGTGGTGATGGGGTGGGGGAACGGAGATGGTTTTGTGCATGCGCTTGCCCATCACTTCAGAAGCCCAGTTCTGAATATGCTGTGATCTTGCACTGGGCTGCAGCATGAGAGTTGTGGACCCTGTTCTAGTATATGTAACTTTTATCCAACACTTTACATTTTTATAAGATTTTTTAAAATATTATGTATTATTTTATCAAAAAAATAAATAATATACAAAACAGTAAAACAAAAAAAATGAAACAGAACAAAGCATATATTCAACCCTAACAACAACAGCAACAAAATAGTGTGCAAAAGAGAAGAAAAAATGATCAATTAAATTTAACACTTAGGATCCACCCTAGCTGGGTGCTAAAAGGAAAGACAAAGCAGTGAATTCTCCTCTTCTTTTACACAGACAGACAGACAGACAGACAGACAGACAGACGAAAAAAGAAAGATTGAACTAATCATTCTATTAATCTTCAAATCCCTGTGTTAACCTTCTATTATTTTATTTAGCATATAGAAAGTGTACAAACGGTTTCCAGTGTCTTATAAAGCTATCTAGTCTATTATCTCTAATCAAAGCAGTTAAGATTGTTATTAAGCAAGACATTTCTTAATCCTGATGTAGTTTCAAAATCATATTTTAGAATTGTATTTTATAATGCATGTGCATATATATTTTAATGTGATCCAGGCATATAGCAGAAGAGTTGCTATTTTGTATTTCCGCTAGGATTAGCTCATCCAGAAGGAATAATTTAGTGTGGGGGGGGACCCCAAATGTTTGTTTAGAACATTTGTATGGGAATGTTATGGGCTTTTAGTGATCAGCCCTAGGAATTGTTTATTCAGTATGCATTAATGATAAATCACTACAGCAATGGTTGAATGTTACTATAAATCACTGGTGTGATAGCCTCATATTTTGTTCAATGTCTTATTCCAAGGTAAATGGTTATAGACCTATGGTAAGAATTAGAAATCTTAACAAAAGTTATTTTTACTTTCATGCTGAAAGTAAAAAAAAAATCTATTCATATTATTCCTTTCATATTTCATATCACAATGTTAGAGAGACACCAAGACTATCATATTTCACTGTTCAAAGAAGAGTCACAGAACAGCAGGTAGTTTAATGTAATGTGCATACCGTTACATTTTAAAATTTATGGTTTGGTTTATTTAATTTGTACTATTCCTCCTGACAGCCCTAGTGTGCGTACTGTCTTTTCAGCCTAAATGGATAAATTTACCAGAATAAGATATCAGTAGCTAGGGTTAAAATGGCATTCACTGCTATAAAAATAGTTTTTCTATTACCCTAAACCCAAATCAAGACATATATCTTAAAAACTGTCAGTTAACTAGGACTGAATACTATTGTTAGTGATCTTCCTCCAAGCTCAAAGGTGTGCTTAAACTTTAAAATGTATTATTCCATGGTAATTAACATATGCATCTGATATGTATCATTTAGTCCTTCAGGTGTCACATAAATGTTGTGACTGTTGTTTTTTCTGGAAGAATTATATGGTTTCTTCCAATTGAAAATTAATCTGTGCCAGTGACTTGTATATGAAACTGGGAGATAAGGAACAACCCTATCACAAACACTTGTTCCATTCTTAGAAAAAATTAAGCTCAGAAGAATAGTTATACATTTGTAATTATTCCACATAGAAACAAATGCAAAATTTGTCATATCCATTTGTTGTTTACACATATACCTATATCTAATACTACCATTAGTCCCATTTCTCCATGAACCATTTCTTGCCCAAGAAAATAAGAGTATTTCTGTTGGCTTATAACATAATTATTTTTCTATAAATAGTTTTTTTGTGTTGTCCCTAGCCACAAAAATCTATCATATTACCTTCTGCTATATTACCCTTTGTATAGCAATAGGATCTAAAGCAGTGAGAAAATCTGTTTTATATACTTTGCTAGGAACCTATGCTGTTGGCTGGTAAATAAATCATAGCTGCTGGGTTTCATATTCTCCCTCTTGTTCCAATCTTTTCCAACCAACTGCCAATAATTTTGGATCTCAAGTTCCACAAACTGTAGCTGAGAAGGAAGAATGATGAAGAAGGCTGTTTTACTTTGTCCAAATATAACAGAATAACAGAACTGGAAAGGAACCTTGGAGGTCTTCTAGTCCAATCCACAGCTCAAGCAGGAATCCTATACCAGCTGTCTCCAAACTTTGTGGCTTGGTAGCCTAGCTGAAGTGGTGGGGGAGAGGGGAACTGGGCTACTTGAGTGGCAGACCAGTGTGTGCATGCCCACAGCCGTTGAGCAAGCAGAGGCAGGCACACACACACACACTCCCTGGAGGGACTGCCCACCGGTCCACAGCTCAAGCAAGTATTCAGCTGCATGCATATGCACATGCTCCAGCCAGCCACTCACATGGCCCAATTCTGAACAGGCCATGCCCTGATAGTGGGCCACAGCCCAGGGTTTGGGAACCCCTGCCCTATACCACTCCAGACAAGTGGCTGTCCAGTCTCTTCTTAAAAGCCTCTAGTGATGGGGCACCCACAACTTCGGAAGGAAAGCCATTCCACTGATAAATTGTTTTCACTGTTAGAAAATTTCTCCTTAGTTCCTGGTTGCTTCTCTCCTTGATCCATCTATTGTTTCTTGTCTTGGCTTCTGGTGCTTTGGAACTCTTTGTTTTTTGTGGAACACTGCTACATCTCATCTAATCCAAACTTTCTCAGACTCAAATACTTTCCAAAAAATTCAGTGCCCACTGCTGTCTTTTGCTCCACTTAAAATTTGCAGAATACTTTACAACTTCTGTATCTTCTTGGCTCTATGGCCCACTAGCCTTCAGATACCATCATCGTATTAGCTCTCTCACAGGCTTTATGGCAGCAGAGGAGCAAACTATAAGAATAAGTTGATATTTCTCAATCATGAGAAAGTTTTCAATGCCAGCCCAGTTTGAAATGCTGCCAGCATATCCAAAGGGACCTTTGTCACAAAGAAAAAAGTCCATGATAATAATTAGGGGAAATAATTTTGCCTTTGCAAAAAAATATTATGGCAAAAGACTGGCAGTCAGCCATACAGCATCTGAATGACTAATAATTCAAAGATATCTTTGTTTTGTAGAAAGAGCTTTACCATATCCCAGTAGAAAAAATTGAGTAGAAAAGCACTCCATCCCAAGGAAATTTTAGAAATAAAATATGAAAAATGTTTAGCCTATTTCTCTGTCTCTCTTTTTTTTTTACAAGGGGCTGGGAATTGAAACTATGAGTCAAGATATTGTATTCATTTTATTATGAATAGTTTTTATCATATACAATATTATAATAATATATTAGTACTTTAAAAATAATATAGCATTGTTATTTTCACAACACTTTGCCATGGGTTATTTTTTGCATTAGGATTTAATCCTTCTCTAACACTTTGTTTGGTTGACTGCAATCATTTTTACTTCTGTAATATATATGGCATTGGTGGGTTGAAGGCATCAAAATCATAACTACAAATAAAATAATGATTGCTAATAATTAACCATCATACAATCATATTGGATTTGTGTACAAATATATTGTAACTTGCTTCCACATACCAGAATTCATGAATAGTATGGATAGGAGAAAATGCTATGTAGAAATTTTAGCTGACAACCATTTTTTACTGATGCTAAGGTTTATCCCAAGAGGAAATGTGGGACTTGATGCTCCATCAGAATATAGGGCATGTTTCCTCTTCTTTTCAGGATCCAAAGCATGGGGAAGATGTTCTTCCTTGGGTATGACTAAGCTACTGTATGTGGTCCATTTGAGTCTGAAAAAATCCTGATGTACTTCTATGATGTAGTTGGGGTTAGCAATTTTCAAATAAAGCTTATTTCCAATCCTTGGTTCTTGCTGAGTTCTTCCAGAGAATTGTTTTATTTGTGGCTTAGAAGTTGAATAAATCTTCTACTACTGAGCTCTGTGTTACCTTTCCTTTCATACCTTTGCCATTATATAAATGAAGTGGTTCTCAGATATTATGCTTTGTGTTATGTCCTGAGGACTCTAGGAGTTCTCACTCAGGTCCACTCACTTTGTGTGGGCGTTATTCCCCCATTCCCATTGGTTGGTTCTCTCCAGCAGCCAGCTATAAAAGGAGGCTGCGGGGTCCAACCAGTTGCTGATTGCTGCGAGCCAGTTCCAGGCGTGGCAAGCACGGTCAGCCCTTTATTGTATAATAAAGTATTGTTGCACTCATGCTCTGGTTTAGCCTCTCATTGCTCAAACATAACACTGGCGACGAGGATGGGATGGCTACCAGTAGCACCATGCAACCGCTGAGTCACTAGCCTCCGATCCGCAGCCCAGAGAGAGCGATCGGCTGGCGATAAGGGAAACGCTGATCCGCAGCCAGAGAGAGTGGTCAGCCAACAAAACGAGCGATCAAAAAGAGCAAACGCTGATCCGCAGCCGGAGAAAGCGGTCTGGTTCAAAAAGTTAGAAGCGTCTGTAGCCGCTTGTTAGCCCCGCTACAGGGAAAGTGAAGCGCTGCGAGCCGCAGCCGCTCTGTATTTGGCGCGAAATTCAAACGGGTGTCATTTGAATTTCGAGCCAGTTTGAGACACAGCACAGCGCTGTAGGAAGTCACTAACGCCCACTTTTGGCGCGAATCGAGACACCTCCAACGGCTAACAGCCAACGTGGTAACCCAGAGAGAGAAAGAGAGGGTAGCATAAAACCTCTCCTGAGCTGATATCACTAGTAACCCACGAGCGCCCGTTGTCCCAGAGAGATTTTTTCCGCAGGTAGCCCAGCCGTTCCAGCACCATGAGTTCCAACCCAGTATTCCCGGCATTCAAACCAGACGAAGAGAAGTGGGAATCGTATAAGAACCGTTTCAATCATTACATCGATGCGGTCGGCCTGGCGGATGCGGGAGAGCATCGGAAAAAATCCTATTTCCTAATCTACTGCGGGGCCACCGTTTACGATACCGCCGCAGCACTCGTGGCGCCGAGAGAGTTGAAAAACGTTCCGTGGTCCGAGTTGCTTGAGATCCTCACTAACCACTACGCTCCCAGGCCTTCACAAATCGCCAGGAGGTTCACGTTCCGTATGAGGAAGCAATCGAGTAAGGAGACCATCAATCAATATATGGCCGCCCTCAGAACAGCAACCCTGCACTGCGGGTTTGGAACATACCTGGAGGACATGCTCCTCGATCAATTAGTTTGTGGGGTCAAGGATCTCAACCTACAGAGGCGCCTGCTAGCAAAAAAAGACCTCAACCTCGCGCAAGCGGTCGAGGAGGCCCTAGCAGCCGAGCTAGCAACGAACTCAGCCACCGAAATTCAGGGCCCAAGTGCCAAGCTGGCATCGTTCCCAGTCCATTCCGAAGAGGTGGAAGCAGAGGAAACTCACAACGATGAAAACGACATCCACCGCCTCGCCAACGACAGACGGTCGCAGGTAGGGGCCAAACAAGAAAACACCGGTCCACCCAAGCACATCACACTGTGCCTAGCCTGTGGGGGATTGCATCAAAGGGCCACCTGCAGGTTTAAAGGAGCCACCTGCAACAACTGCCATAAGAGGGGGCACATCGCGAGAGTCTGCCAAGCCCCCCAAAGCGCTGCACACAGACCCCCGTCCTCGCACTCGGGACCACAGAGGCAAGTATTAAACTGTCGCACGCACCGCCTTGCCAGGCGTACTTGCCACACTGTTAGTAAAATTTCTCTCTCCGTTTCCCTAGAAGGTAAACCGTGCCACATGGAGGTTGACACAGGGTCAGCGCTCTCAATAATCTCGTGGAACACCCTCAAGAGACTCCACCCCAGCCTATCTACTACCCGGCTTCAGAGATGCCAGTTCGGTCTGAAGGACTACCAGGGGAAGGCCATTCCCGTGATCGGCAGAGGCAAGTTCTTTGTCAGTTTTAGAGCTTTTAAAGGCCACCTACCTCTAGTGGTAGTTAACGGCAATCTACCCACCTTATTGGGGCTCGATTGGTTTCCCCACCTCGGCCTAGGGCTAACAGGAGTCCATGCTGTCTCAACCTCAGACACTGACTCCTTATTCGCTGACTACGCAGATGTGTTCAGCGAGGAGCTGGGGTGTTATAATGGAACCCCCATCTCGTTCACCGTTGACCCCCAGGCAGTTCCAATCAGATTAAAACCACGAAGAGTTCCATTTGCTATTCGGCCAAAACTAGACGCTGAATTGGATAAACTATTAAAACAAGGGGTCATTGAGCCAACAGATTTCGCCAAGTGGGAGACGCCCATTGTCACACCCCTTAAAAAAGATGGTAGTCTGAGAATTTGCTCGGACTACAAGACAACAATCAATAAATATTTACAAGTTAGCACCTACCCTGTGCCCGTCATTCAGCACTTATTACACACATTCGAGCCGGGCAGTATTTTTGCTAAATTGGACATGTCTCAAGCGTATCAGCAGTTCCCTGTCGATAACCAAACAGCGGAACTTCAGACCATCGTCACTCACAGGGGTGCCTTCCGATGCAAGCGTCTCCAATTTGGCGTAAGTGTTGCCCCGGGTATTTTTCAATCCCTCATGGAGCGGATTTTACAGGGCCTCCCTGGTGTAGTACCCTACTTCGACGACATCTTGGTCTCGGCCAGGGACAGACCCCAACTCTTCCAGAGAGTGCGAGCAGTGTTAGAGAGGTTCAGACAGCATGGCCTCAAGTTAAAAAAAGAAAAATGCGCCATTGCCACTAGACAGGTGGACTTTCTGGGTTATAAAATTGACGCCTCTGGCATTCACCCCCTGGAGTCCAAGGTTAGGGCAATCCACGAAGCTCCCACACCAACCTCCAAAACGGAGCTACAAGCGTTCTTGGGGCTGCTGAACTTTTATGCATCCTTCTTGCCCCATAAAGCCTCAGTAGCCGAACCCCTACACAGATTACTAGACAAAAAGTCACCGTGGCACTGGGGGCACAAAGAAGACCAGGCGTTTAACGCCGTCAAATCACTACTTACGTCAGAGGCGGTGCTCATCCAATTCGACCCCAACCTTCCTTTAGTACTGGCAGCAGACGCATCCCCTTTTGGAATTGGGGCGGTCCTTAGTCACAGACTTCCCAATGGCGCCGAGGCCCCCATCGCCTTTTTCTCTAGGACGCTCTCGACCACGGAGCGAAATTACAGCCAGATAGACAAGGAAGCCCTAGCAGCTGTTGCAGCCGTGAAAAAGTTTCACGAATTCCTTTTTGGCCATTTCTTCGAACTGGTCACCGACCATAAGCCCCTCCTGGGCCTACTGGCCGGCGACAAACAGACACCTCAAGTCCTTTCCCCTAGAATGACAAGGTGGACGCTTTTCCTAGCGGCCTACTCATACAAACTTATTCACCGCCCGGGCAAAACTCTATCCCACGCCGACGCTCTCAGTCGCTGCCCCTTACCCGCCCCGGCTGAAGACCCAGCTCCTGTCAACGCCATTTTCGAAATCACCCAGTTGGACCTGCCCATCACCGCCCTTGACATCGCCGCTAAAACCAAGGCAGACCAAACGCTCGCCCAGGTGCTCGACTGGGTGAGGAGGGGGTGGCCGGGAGGCAACGTTGATAACAAATTCGCACCCTTTAAGACTCGCATGCAGGAGCTGTCCAGTTTGCAGGGTTGTCTACTGTGGGGCACTCGAGTGGTCATTCCGACCTCACTGCGTACCCGAGTCCTGGAGGCGTTGCACGAGGGACACCCCGGCATCGTGAGAATGAAGGCATTAGCACGCAGCTACGTATGGTGGCTGGGTCTAGACGAGGACATTGTCAATTGGGTAAGTTCCTGCAGCATTTGCCAGGAATCCCATCCTGCTTCCCCCATCGCCACCCCTACCAGATGGGAGAGCGCCAGCGCCCCTTGGTCTAGAATCCATATCGATCTGGCCGGCCCCGTGCATGGAAAGATGTTCCTAGTGGTTGTGGACGCTTATTCCAAATGGATAGACGTGGCACAGCTATCCACGACCACCACACTAGCAATCACCAACGTGTTAACGCGCCTGTTCGTTACACATGGACTACCCGACTCCATTGTCTCCGATAATGGCCCACAGTTCGCATCAGTAGAATTCAGCCGTTTTGCTGCCAACCTGGGCATTCGCCACATTTTCACAGCCCCATTTCACCCTGCCAGTAATGGGTTGGCTGAAAGGGCCGTCAGGACCACCAAAGAGGCCCTCGCTAGGTTTGGCAGGGATGACTGGCACCACAAACTCTCACGGTTCCTGATGAGCCAGCACTCAACCCCCTGTGCAGTCACCAATAAGTCCCCAGCGGAACTTCTGATGGGCCGGCGCCTGAGGACTGTATTGGACAGACTGCACCCACAATACTGCCCTGACTCTCCCCTCGCTTCTACTTCGGGGGTTAGACATTTTATGTTACAGGAGCCAGTATTCGCAAGGAATTTCGCTGGGGACCCCCTTTGGATTCCAGGCGAGGTCATCGCCGTCACCGGGCCGAGATCGTATAGAGTCAGGCTGGAGGATGGTCGCGTCTGGAGGAGACACATAGACCAGCTTAGAAGGCGCCTCAGCACCCTTGCCAACAAGAATCCAGAGTCTCCAGTCGAAGGGGAACCGCCTCATCCGCCGCCCAGCCACATCGCACCCAACGACCAGTCTGCACCAGCGGTCGTTCCGGTCAGCCCAAACTCGGACAACAGCGCCCAGAGAGTTGACCAGCCTGATCCAACCCACGAGAGCTCGACCCCAGTAACCAACCCGGTGGTGTCCGAGGATGCCCAGTCCGGAGAGAGCGTTGGCGACACTATGCCGGCTCAACCGTCACAGACTGATACCGAACAGACAGACAATGTTCCCGAGCTGCGCCGTTCCGGGCGCCAACACAAACCCCCCGTCTACCTCAAGGACTATGCATGTTCGCATCTGGGGGGAAGGGGTGTTATGTCCTGAGGACTCTAGGAGTTCTCACTCAGGTCCACTCACTTTGTGTGGGC
>NW_020769323.1:15976195-16049161 GCF_900518735.1 Pseudonaja textilis
ATATACATACATACATACATATATATATATATAAATCAGCCATAAGCAAAAACAAGATTTAAATCTAAAAATCAAAGGAAAGCAGATTTTTGTAACAAATATGCTAAGTATATTTATAATCAGTTTTGTTAAATTATGCATTTTTTTTCTGTTTCAGCAGTCAGAAGAGTAAGGTTTTAAATAAAGTTTTCTTTTTTTAAGGTAACTATTAGGAAAATACGAGGAAATGGACAAGGGTTCACATGGGTTATACAAAAGCAGAACTGAGACAGGATTCAGTGAAGAATTCTGTGGTCTACTCCAGTGGTCGCCAACTGGTGGGCCATGGCCCACTGGTGGTCCACGAGAAAATTGTGGTGGTCCACAGAGAAATGTCAACCCCAGAGCACCCCCAAAGCAATCAATCCAGGCTGCGTGGGAACACAAGGCTGCACCTCCAACATGGCCCTCCCTCCCCGCCCACTCACTCTTTACCTGGCAAAGCCTGTTAAGTTGCTATTTTTCCTTTTTTTTCTTCTCCCCTGACCATCAGCTGTGCCAGGAGATTTAGATTAACTAGAAAGCAAGAAATCTTTGGATTTCTTGCTTTCTAGCTAATCTTTAGATCTCCAGCTCTGCTTTTAAACACAGCCGAACCTCCCTTAGGACTGAAGCTTCTATTATTCAGTGCAGACTCAGATAGTATTTAGTATTTTAGTATTTGTTTGATTTGTCAATCGCTTACAAGATACAGTTATAAAAATAAATATAGTTTTGAATATATGAGATAGATACTTATAAGAAAAATAAAAAACAATAGGACAGGGACGGTAGGCACGATTAGTGCACTTATGCACACCCCCTACAGGCCTCTTAGGAAGGGGGTGAGGTCAATAGTAGACAGTCTAAGGTTAAAGTTTTTGGGGTTTGGGGAAGAAACCACAGAGTCAGGTAGAGTATTCCAAACACTGACCACTCTGTTGCTGAAGTCGTATTTCCTGCAGTCAAGTTTGGTTTGGTTAACCTTGAGTTTGTATCTGTTGTGTGCTCTTGTATTGTTATGATTGAAGCTGAAGTATTCATTTGCAGGTAGGACATTGTAATGTATGATTTTATATATTATATTTAGATTGGACCAGAGGCAGTGTAGTTCTAGGTTTTCTAGGTCTAGAGTTTCAAGTCTGGTGGCATAAGATATTCTGAATGAGTGGAGGAGCAGAGAACTCTTCTTGTGAAATATTTCTGGACTTCTTCAATTGTGTTAATATCAGGTACGTGATATGGGTTCCAGACTGATGAGCTGTATTCAAGTATAAGTCTAGGCAATAGTAGAAACACAGATCTCTGAATGAATCTGTGATTCTGTGAGCAACTCAATCTGCCTGCTTGGTTTGCCTGATTTTGGGTAAAAGTTGCTCTTTTTTAATAAAAATCTGAATATTTACATAAATATTTATAATGTTTACATACAAGCCATTCCCAGCCAGTCACATGACCACCAAGCCACACCCACAAATTAGGCCATGCCCACAGAACCGGTTGTTAAGAAATTTGAATCCCACCCCTGCCTCTGTGTGTTTGTGTGTGTGAGAGAGAGCCGGGGGAGGGAGAGGGAGAGAGAGAGAGAGAGAGAGGTTAGATCAGAAATCTCTCATTCTCTCTCTCCTACCAACGTCAGCAAGCCACCATCAGTCAAAATTCATATTAGTGGTCCACGGGATTTAAAAATTATGAGTTTGGTGATCCCTGAGGTCCAAACGTTTGAATAGACCTCTGGTCTATTCAGTTCTTTGAATGTAGCCATGGACCATATCTTAATGATTCTCTTGAAACTGTTAGTTCTCCTTGGATAACAGGAGATGTTTAACTGTCCTCTTTGCTTTACTCAGTGCTATTTTTTCCCCTAGACTTATAAAGATTGAATATGAAAGTTTAATCTCCATGTCTGGCCAAAAAGGCAAAAAAACAAAAACTGCTAAAGACATGAGCTTTTCAACTACAAATGTCCATAACTGTTTCAAGGCCATTCTTTACATTAGACAAAATTATAATTCACTTTTTCAAACAATTTTGCAGTATTTTCTGGTGACCAGTTATGCCATGGATCCAAATCAAGATATACAGCAAAATATGCTAGTGTAGCAATGATGGAGAAAAGGTGTGAAAAACATTGTTGCAGGAAGATTTTGTGGTACCACACAGCAAGAAGGAAGGGGCATGCTGCCTTTCACTAAAATCTTCTTTCACATTTGTTCTCTAAATTATATTTAAAATCTTTCACTCAGTGTACCATAACCTGTTATCTTTATTATGTAACTTTAATAGCTACAACAAAGCAACCAGAGGAATTTAGCCCATATCCCATTACATTGGAAACTCAGGAAGGAATGTTGAAATCACAGTTATTGGCTTTTCTGGCAGATAAAATATCAAAGACAATTGAGTTTTTTTAATAGTAACCTCACTGGCTTTGGATATAATCTTATTTTCCCTGTGAAGAATCAAAAAGGATACATACCTCTTGATTACCAGTATTAGTTCCTTTAGTGATCCTAAGCTTTATGCCTCCTTCTCACAACAGCTGATTGCCAAACAGTTCAAGAAATGTCAAATACATAATAAATGAGCCAGAAAGTTCTACCGAATCAGGTTTTTAATATGCTTATAATTATTGATGGAGCTTTGAATAATAGTTATCTTCTACAGATGTGAGTAACTCATCAATAGAAGTTAATTGCAGAAATGTCCCAAGTCCATGATGGTGAACCTATGGCACACATGCCAGAGGTGGTAAACAGAGCCCTCTCTTTGGGCATGTGAGCTGCCGTCCTAGTTCAACTCCACCATGCATGTGTGCGTGTGCTTCCTGCCAGCCACTTGATCTCTCTGCCATGCATATGTGGGGGGTGGGGTACATGCATGGGGGTGGGCTCATGCACAGGAGGTGGGGCACATACACGGGTGATGCATGCATATTGCATTTTGGGGGTACACATGCATGTGCTTTGGGCACTCGGTGCCAAAAGGTTATCCAACACTGTCCTAGGTGAAAAGATTCAGGATTTGTTTTACTTAGCCATGTATGATATGAAACATAAAGAACTACAGAATCAACCCCGTAACTAAAAATATTATCTAAGTATAACTAATCTTGAAGCAAGTTTAATAAATTAAGCTGGTTATCTATTAATCTATCATTTATCATCTATCAATCAATTTATCTATCAGTTTACCCATCCATCATCCAAACTTACCATCTTCTAAATATATAGGATCACTTTCCATCCTTCCCTAGCTAGTCTGGTTATTGATGATAGTATAGAGCAGAGACCTGTAAACTGTTCTCTTACAGGGGAATACATTTTCCCAAGGAAACTTGTGTGTTAAGCCTCATGTAATTTTGACATATATGAAAACATTTCCTCCAATACAGCTGGTATCATATTATAGTTCAGGGGCATCAAACTCACGGCCCACTGTCCAGATGTGTCATGTGCTGGCCCCGTACTCACCTGGTCTAGTAAAGGGGAAAAAGTCCTGATATGCCACATGATGCTGCTGTGATGCCATGAGTTTGACATCCCTGTTATAATTGAAGTGGGTATTTGACTATTTTGCTCAAAGCAGGAATCCCAAATTAAAGAAACTCTCAAATATGGCTCACCTTTTGATCTTTGGATTATCTTTACTTGAACACATTCTGCAAAAAGGTGCCCATTACCTTCCCTATATAGCCACACAGCCCTCTAAAGATCTGCTAATTCAAAAGTGGTTTAAGATAGCAGTTCTAGGAACTTTTTTTCCCATTTTCCTAAACTTTGCCAAAAGGAAAGGAAAGACTGAGTTAAAGTTCTAGAGAGCCATTATTTAAAGGCACACTTCAAACAGCATTTTCAAATCACTCCTTTCTACTTTTCCTTCCCATTGACTATCCCAATGCAGAAAGGGAAGGAAACAGCTCTGCTGGAGCTGATGGAGAGTTTATTTCTCTACTCTGTTTAGGAGATATAGAGAGCAAACAAAGATCTAAGTCTGCTTAAAGTCCTGGAGAGAACAGGAAACAAAGTGAGCTGAAATCAGCAAACAGGTTATAAACTTTTTAACTGCAAACAATCGGATTAGAAACTCGTGTTAGTACTTGTTGGGAAAATTCTACAATTTTGATTTCTTATCTTCAGTACTATATAAAAATTCAGTATTTCATTCTTTATAGTCAGAGCCTGCAGGAGTAAATTCCCATAAACTTAAAGTAGTGTATTTCTGATTCATAAATATGATTGCATTGTTAATGTGATCCAGTCAACTCTATTCATAGGTTGTCCAATATTATAATCTAAGAAAAGGGCAATGATGAGATTTTTTTTTAAAAAAAAAACTGAAAACATATCCAATTTTAAAACGTGACAGTAATATATATATGTATATATATATACATGCCTCATCAAATATATGGAACTATTGTTTTTATTTTTGCCCTTTCCTGATACAGTTTAACAACTTTCTGTTGTTTAACAAAATTCTATAGGTGTTTTCTCTTTCTAAACAATGATGTAGCTTTACCATATCTTTTTCCATTCATCACTGAGAAGACATTGGGTAAAACTTCTGGATGAGTTACATTGTTCAAAAGTGTTGGCATTACTTCATCTTTATTTTCATGTTCTTTAACTGAGTTTGGAAAACTCTGGTCAAAAGTTTCACTCCTCATTTCTCTAGCAATTTACCAGTTCCACTTTCAGCAATGCTATATTCTTACACAGTGCATCCAAATTAGTTTTTTTTTTAGATTGCAAGCCTGTTCTGCATTTTAAAAAAAATTCTAAAAGAAAATGCATTTGGAAAAGCTGTTTTGGATTGTAAAATTGTATTGATTATTCAAGTCTTTCTTGGCACTGATATAGAACACTGTGAAGTCACTTTTACATTTCTATGCAACATTTGGTGTTAATAGTTGCTTGAATTTAACTGCAGTTCAGGAAACTCCTTTACTCTTAAGTTTTCTATAGGTATCAGTGAAGAATTCACACACTGAAATGCTGCTGAATGATATAGCGTCCATTACTTTCATTGGCTTTTTAACACTCCTACATTTATGGTTTTATTCAAGTATAAAATATAAACGAAAATAGAAATAGGAAATTAGGGGAAGTAAAAAGAAAGAGGGGAAATATGGGATACAAGGGGAAATAGGAAAAAATGTTGATTATCAACTTTTTTTTAGCATTGTAGAAGACAATGTTACAGCCTCAACTTTTTACTTTATACTAGCCATTTCTGTATCAAACAAGTCTATCTAATTGGCAAAAACAAAGTCAAAGTTTCATTTTTTTCATTACAAGCACAAAATCCAGAAGTGTTTTCCAAATAGAAAATGTAATTAAATATATTCTCCTCTTTGAATAAGGCAATCAGTTTAAACATTTTTTGCTGCTTCTTCCTTGCTGTGGAAATAATATATATTTCTGTTTGCATTTAATAATCTTTATAAACTATCATGATTTATATTAACAAAATTCACTATATTCTTTCAGATTATTTAATCATAAAGGGAAAATGTTTTATTTCATCTATTTTAAAACACTAAACTTTCTTTAAAATATTTCTAAGATCAAAAAGTTCTAATAATTTTTTAAACTTCCTCTTTTAAAGTTCATTTTCAATTAGACAATAAAGCTCCAATTAACCTCAATTAACAATTACCTTTTTCTTTAATTTTCTCTTACTTCCAAATACTCTTTCAGTAATATTTTACAAGCTTTAAGAATTATTTAAGCATTACATATAAAGAAAAAAATGTATTTTCAGAAAGATTGCATTAAATCTTTCTTTGAATTACAAATATCAGACCAATAAAAATCCATTCTAATGCCAATTGACTTATTAAGTTTAAGTCACTGCTTCCTACTTATCTTCATGAAATATTTTTTTCTTCTTCTCTGGAATGTTGATCAAGTAGTTATAAACTTATCTTTTTCTCAGGGATTTCTCAACCTTGTTAGTGTTCATGGAGAAAAAGTCCCATACTTGTCCTTTTGAAAGTTGAAGATTTTCTTGGAATTCTTCTTTCAATTATTTTGGGAGGTTTATATTTAAACCATCATAATAAAGCTTGGTGTCAGATCTATATTCCAAAATTACAATTGAGTTCTCTATATTGTCAGTTACTAGTGAAATTGCCTCCGTGGTTTTGTAACTTTCTACATATATTTGCATCTCTGAAGTAGTTTGAGTAGTTTTTTTTTTTTTTTAAAGATCCTTGGAGCATAGATGGTCTATGAATTGTTGGATTTTATTTAAGGATTTTTCAAATATATCTCCCAATATTTTGCTCCTCCATCTTCTTAACTCCCTCTTTAGTCAAAGAGTAGCTTTTTTTGTAAGTCACTGAAGAATTGCTGGCCAATCAGGAATCATAAAAACCAGAAAGTTTTAGCTACCCAAAGCAAAGCAGACCAAGCTACAAATGACTAAAATTAATAAATGAAAACAACAACTTTCTACAATAAAGAAATCCCCCAAATGGCACCCAACTTAAAAAAGGAATAGCAGGTTGTTGCTAAAGGAAGCCTCTCTGAGTTTAATAAAGATTAATAATCCTTAAAAATAATTAAGAAATGAAAGGTGCAACTTACTCTCTGTTTGAAAAATAAATTCCAAAATGGCTGCTTCTTCAACAATGAACTGACAATGAACCCACCCTCCAACTATCAGCATACAGGCTATTTCAAACCACAGCCCCTGAAGCTACTTGTAGACCAATTGCTAAATGGAGGATCTTGTGGAATGATTCTAGGGCTTTCCCTAACCCAAGAGAGTCATGTAAACTAAAGGAATGCCAGTTGGGTTAGGGTTGGGTAAGTTGAAAAAGTGACAGTCAGGGGAACCTTCAGGGATCTTTCCCTAGGCATGTCATTTAGTTGGCTATCTTCACTGGAAGTCCCATAGCCCTTATTGGTTAAATATGGAGTTGGAGCAGTTACACAAGGAAAGACAAAAATAAAAGTTCTGATTGCATTTTCTTCAATAGTTTCACATTTTCATAATATCCCAGGGCATTTGTCCTCACTTAAACTTGAAAATAACTTCTCAAGAGCACCAGAATTTTAACAGTACATAGTCTGAAGCAGAGATAGCTATCTTGTCAAAACATGCCATCCTGGATTGCAGTCATTTACTTTAATGTAATTACAGAAGGCCTGCTTTGCTAGTCTGTCAGAAATGTTGAAATAGCCATACATCTTGATAACATAAAATTTGGGGACATCAAAAATATGTTTTCCCAGATACACTGCAGAAAACAAAGTAAGTATAGGACAAATAACTTGTCCTATCGTTTTTGATAGACATTCTTATGTTTTCAGTAACATATGCCACCATTGTTGGATGATGTAACCTACAAATTTATTCAGCTCCAATTTGGAAGTTACAAGGTTGTATTATGGTTGCTGAAGGTCTCTTGATTGTTACTATAACAATCCAAAAACATATGTTGAATTCCTTTCTCAAAATTAAAAATAATGAAAAGTATGGGGAAACCCTTGATTTTAAATACTCATATTTAAAGTATTTCATATTTATCACTTCTTTTTGAGCAAATAAATATATGTCAAATATATTTATGCCTAGGATCAAACTCATGAACACAGAATAAAGTTCTCTGCATATGAGTTTGATCCTAGGTAGAGGCACTCTGGGCACACTGCCAATATATCTGCTGAACAAAACTCTGCATTGGTGACAGGAAGGGCATCCAGCCAGTAAACACTCTGCTCCATTCATTTGCCCAGACTCTACCCCACAAGGGAGTATGAGGTCACTAAAAGGGGATGATGATGATTACAAAGACTAAAGAGCATTCAGAGAAGTGTAGGAGGGGACAAAGTAGACAGTTCCTAAGTGCACAACTGTACAATTATTTCAAAGAAATGGTTTTGCTGATTTGAAGATGACCATTTTTAAGGGTGTTGCTTTTAAAAACAATTTAGAATTGAAACTGATGCTGAAGCATTGCCCAATACTGATTGAAGTAATCCTTTGCACTATTATAAATCAGTTTGAAATGTGCTTAAATGCAAGTCCTCTCAAACTACCAATTTAGATCTGGTGCAGGTATGATTAATATCTCAGTTGTAGCTATTTAAAATTCAGGATACAGTATATTAACATATATTTAACCTGTTAAAATTAATTGGCAAATGACACATAACTTTTATATAAACTAAGAAATCACTTTTTTATGTTGAATTTGTTAACCTTCCACAGCAATATTCTTTTGTTCCTTCACCATACCAAAGGGGAAATGAACTAAATCTTTTTTCTTATTTTATTCTTTTCTCCTCCACCATCCCATTACAAATGTTACATGACTTTATCCTTCCCAGCTATTTCATTTTTTTTTTTTGCTTTCTTACATTGAACAAAAGGTGGTGAAATCCTATAAAATTTTGCAGAACTTCTCTGAGTCAAGTTTTAAGTTTGTATAAACAGCAAAATGAACCATAGTCGTTCCCTCGAAGTTGCTAACAGTATCAAAACAAGGAACAGTCCCATCCATACTTAAACAGTGCTTTCTTGATCTAAATTTTTTCCCCTGGCACTTTTTTCTAGATTCATCCTAATAGCCTCATCTGAAAAAATATTAGTAAGCATTGTAGTTTAGGAATATATAAAGTAAAAGAAGACTCCAAAAATCTGATTGGTGGAGACTTTGCCTGAGGGCAGCTAAAACTTTTTTTTTATTGATTCTAATTGTTTTTGTTGAGGAACAGGTTGCCATATTTTTTGCCTCACCCCATCTTAAAAAGTTGATCATGTCAATTGCTTTCATGGTTAGATTTTTTTTTTTAAACTGACATTGTAGGTTTAAAATGAAATGCAAGCACAATGACAAAACTGAAGCTTGATCTCCCAAAATAGTGCCTTGACCATCCCTGTCAATACCATCCTGTCCCTTGTTGACTTTTGAAAAAAGAACTTGCTTCTATGAATTCTGGACTTAGGGCTTTGTTTTCAGATTTAGATGAGTTTTTTATACAGCCAGAAATCTTTTTAAAAGGGTTATTAGTTGCAAAAAGAAAAAAAGATCTGTGGAAGGATCTGAAGTTGTACTTAAGGGGGAAAACAATATTAGAAAAGGAAACAGTTCCTTTTTTAATGCATTCACTTTAGTTTTTTAAAAAATGTTTGTTGGTTGGGTTGGTTGGTTTGCACTTTCAAGTGAGTATCCTGGTTACTGCCTGAACTAGCCTCCTTCAGTTTTCTTGGTGATCTTGCAGCAGTGATTTGTCATTGCCTTTTTTTCTGGGGCTGAGAGAGAGTGACTGGCCCAATACGTAACTATAAAGCTTAATGGCAAAGAGAAAAATATATAATATAGCAGATCTTAAAAAATTAGGAATACTTTTGTTACTGTTAACTGATCAATTACAACATTAGTAATGTTGTAGTTTAATTTTACTTCTTAATGTATACATAAGTACATAAAAACAACCCAGGTTTTATGATAACAGCCTATTTCTTAGAAGGAATAGGCCACATCAGGTTTGACTTTGGGGGGCTGGGGGGCATGGCCAAGTCAACACTCATGTCAGGGGCACTTGTGGTGGCTGGAGGCTGGAGGGATGCCTTGTCCTCCGGGGCTATTTTTCAGCTGCAATAGCCCTCTCCAGTCCTCTGCCAGTAAAAACAAAGTGAGGGAGGGATGGTGTGTCCCTATTTTTGCTGGCAAAGGAACTATAGGCCAGTCCTTCACTGTTTCCAGGGTGGCCCTGTAGGCCAAATTTAAGCACCCCATGGATCGGTCCAGCCTGAGGGTCTTGAGTTTGATACCCCTGTTCTAGAACATCAGGAAAAATGGGAGCCATATGTAGAAGCAGAGTTCCTGAATTGTTGAATTTTAAGCAAAGAACCTGTTCAGACCAAAGAACCTATTTAGACCAATCACTAAGGATTGTGATAATACAGCAGCAAAAAACTAAACAAGTGAAATCTGACATTTATTTATTTACCAATACCTGAAATCTTACTGATAACCAACACAGCTAATGCAGCAGAAGTGTAACATGACTATATTGAAGTATAACTATAACTGTCCATTCTGCCACATTCTGGACCAACAGCAGCTGCTGAATAGTCATTATAGCCATTCATTCCAATAGCCCATTGAAGCATTTCACATGCAAAATGACTATGAAATGGGGACCTCCGAGAGGGTCTCATGTTCTAGAATCCAATTACGATTTGCTTAATTCTAGCCCTACTGCAAATATGTCTTGTCTCATGTATTGAGAAGCACCTATAGTCCATTACTTGAAGATTTATTAGTATGCATTACATATACAATCATTCAGAACAAATAATACTTAGGATTTTTTTTCTCTGTCTGCATCCTATTCATGCTAATGGAAAAATATTTGAGTAATCAATTATTTAGAGCGGTGTTTCCTAACCATTACTATGTTTATGGACTTCAACTCCTGGAATTCCACTGCTAGCATGACCATTGATAGGAATTCTGTCAACTGAAGTTCACACCCTGACTTAGAGGGATAAAATATTGCAGGATTCCATAAGTAGGATGCAAAAAATGGAAGCTTTAATGTAGCAAGATTTAAACAGATATATTTTCCTTCTTTTAAGAGAACATGTAGGGCAGAGGTTCTGTGCTCTCCAGACATATAAAATCACTGCAATATAAAGTTCCATATTTGATTTCAGGATTAGAGCCTCAGCTGCAATTTGAAATGTGTGAGAGACTTTTTGAAGCACTATTATGGTTTGATTTTTGAAAGTGCTGATTTTGTTTCTACTTGAGTGTTCCAGTTCCCATGGGCGAACCCATCAGCAATCCATAAAATATACTTTGCTGTCTGAAAATTGTGGGAAAAACTTCCCCTGGCCAGTTTATAGAAATAGAAAATAGCAAACTGCATATTTCTGCATCTTATTACATGGCTACCAAACTAATATACATTAAAAATATTTTATGCACTATGAAGACTTAGAAGATAAAAAGCTAACAATCATTTGTCTAAAGATGGATTTAAAAAGAAACAATATTGAAATGGGAATACATAAGTACATTAATGGGCCTGTTTTATTTTTCCACTGCTGACTGAAATGCTTAAATGTAATGTTAATTCTTGCAACTACAGTCTGAGAAATTGAATATTTAGTGAAACTGTGCAAATAAATATACCAATGTCTATTGTCTAGATTTTCTCATCCATTTTATAAAATAAAAAGCCTACCTAGATTCCTAGAAATATTCAGGGATGCTTGAAATATTTTACTTTTAACTGAGAATAAACTTATGATTTTTTTTCTAAATTGTAATTTTGTAAGTTGTAAATGTATACAGGCCAGGTATAATTGACAAACATGAGATGACAATGAACATGGAATATGGAAGACTGTGAGTTGGAATTAATAAACAAGTGAAATGAAGTTAAAAAAAAAAAGTTGCATTGTGTGCTTGGGAACAATATAACGATTTTGAATGAATGCAGTTTGATCCTGTAAAATGAAGTGGCAAGTGAAGCATAGATTTAATAATGAAAGATAGTCTATCATATATGTCACATAATAAGAATTTGTGTTATTAATATTATTATGGGAATGTATAAAAGTAAGAATTCTATATGATGATAGTTGTATGCAATGCTCCAGTGCAGAGCTGTCAAACTTCCAGCCCATGAGCCCTATGAGTCACGCACTGGCCATGCCCACACCTGGTTTAGTGAAGGGGGGAAAAAGGCCCAATACATCACATGATGCCACCATAATGATGTGAGTTTGACACCCCTGCTCTAGTTGTATTAAAGCAAGAAAAAAAGGCAGCTTTTGTGAAAAATTTTAAAACTTTCTGAATCTAGAAGAAAAGACTATTCTTCTAAATATTTTGCATGGAGGGTGAAAACAAGGCAAGAAATCAAAGAAAAAAATGGTTGGACTACTCATAGACCCAAGAATAAACAAAAAATGTGGTTGGTGAATATTTGCTTGGCAAAAGATTTATATTCTTGAAATAAATAATAAAGTGTAAGTCCTGGGTAAGTATGACAAAAAGAGTGGATAAAAGGCATAATTAATTTGATTGCCTATCACAAAGATTCAAGAACTCAGTGAAGGTTATAAGAACAATTTAAAAATTCTGAATGTATGACAGACCATAATTTGGTAATATCAAGATTTGATCTTTGAAAAAAAATGGAACAGAAGAAAAGGTAAAGGTGACAGAAA
Organism: Pseudonaja textilis; assembly: GCF_900518735.1. The sequence goes on from NW_020769323.1 coordinate 15,988,415, forward strand.
CTTGAATAAAAGGAGAATGACTGTAGGAAGATAACATATGATTAAAAGACAGATGTCTGTACACGATAAATGGAAAATTAGAAGTGCTATTGAAATTGCTTGAAAATGAATAAAAATAATTAAGTTAAAAAGCACCTTTCTGGAAGTAGCAAATTCTGAGTGAAAGTAATCAAACTAGGAAAAAGAACAAAATTTGGGAAGAGCAGCCTGGTTTTATCATGATCACGCAAGCAACACACAGGCCAGATTTTTATTTTACAGCAAGAAATATAAGGATGGTTGTGAAAAAGTTTATTTCCTCAGATGATAATAATGTATTTCCAGAGAGTAGGAACCTAGTCTGAGAAAGAAGTGGTGAAGTAGCTCTTTGCAACTTCAGCAAAGGTTCACTTACAGGAAATATAGGGTGGGCAAAGTGTTACTCCTAATAGTTACTTTCTGTCTGGCAGAAGATCAGAAAAGAAATGATCATAGTAAATATTGGGAAGATGGGAGCAGAAAAGAATAACCTCAATTTCTCACATAATTCCAGATAAAGTATAAGATGAAGAACCATTTAACACATTTATGGATAGGTGGCTAGAGTTGGGGAGAGGTTAGCGGCTAGGGACAAAGGCAGAAGCAGACTGAATGCTTGCATGATACTCGAAATTTACTGGTTGAGGATATGAATTTTTTATGCAGATGATTCTAGTTGCCTTGTTGTTGGCTAAGAATCTAAATTAACCTATTAAAAACTACTATAAATATATTTAAAATGCAAATATAAAGCAATATATTTTGTAGCCCTGGCGCCATTTTACCTTAATGGAATCTGCTGGTCTGGTGAGAACATTTTTGAAAGCCTGGTAAAAGTCCTCACTTTCTCTGGAATTAGAGGGAAGACACTGTTATATTTATCACCACTGATGTCTTCTGGTCCTTGTTTATTACTCTGAAGTCTGGTTGATTGATCAGTACTACTCTCTCTGTCAGGATCTGGAAATCTCACAGCATCTTAATCCTGTTATTCTGCATGACCTTTTGCTGGAATCTCGAATCTGGACATGGGAAAATTCGGTCCTTACAATTGCTGATGTTTCTGCACACATTTCCAGCTACTTGGTTGTGTCATTCACTGTATGCTATTTCTTCACACACACACACACACACACACACACACACACACACACACACACACACACACATGACTATCTCTGAGATCTGTTTGCATAGTCTGCAGCCAAGGTCTGTCTAGTGTGATAGAACTGTGCTTTTATGAATCCTGTGCTTAGACCCTGTTCTTCAGTTGCTGTGATCAATACCTCTTTTAATCCAGCAGTTTCCATTCACTGGTAGGATTTTCCAGTATTAGCCACTTTATCTATCTATTGATAAATTGCATATAGGACACTTATAGGTCATACCATGCCATTTCCTCTGCTTAATCGTTCTTCCTCTGCTGTATACTTTAGACATTATATATTTTGCAGCTCCTTGGGCAGCTTGAGCTTTCTGAATGTTCTTTCTGCGCCAACTCAGAAAACTCAAACTGCCCAAGGAGCTGCTGATACAGTTCTACAGAGGAATTATCAAATCTATCATCTGCACCTCTATAACTGTCTGGTTTGGTTCTGCAACCCAACAGGAAAGACACAGACTTCAGAAGATAATTAGGACTGCAGAAAAAACAATTACTACCCACCTGCCTTCAATTGAGGACCTGTATACTGTACGAGTCAAAAAGAAGGCTGTGAAAATATTTACAGACCCCTCACATCCTGGACATAAACTGTTTCAACTCCTTCCCTCAAAACAACGCTATAGAGCACTGCACATCAGAATAACTAGACACAAGAACAGGTTTTTCCCGAAAGTTGTTTACTCTGCTAAACAAAAAATTCCCTCAACACTGTCCAACTATTTACAAAGTGTACACTACTATTACTGTAAATCTTCTCATCACTCCTTATTACCCATCCCCTCCCACTTGTGATTGTAGGACTGCAACTTTGCTGCTTGTATCCGTATGATTTATATCATCTGTTTCCTAGTATGATTTGATTGTTGTTGTTGTTTTTGTAGATAAAGCTTTTTTTATTTTTAAACACAAGCATACACATACAAAAACATAAAAACATGAAATCCTCTTCCATTTTATATACATACAGTGTATCAGTTGGTTATGTATCTTTTGTGCTATACTTTTGTAGTCATTTACTCACAATTTATATCAATCTTCAGATTGTCAAACTAACATATGTTTATATATTTATCAGTTATTAATCATCCATAACTAAACTATTTATTCCATCATTTTATACGAGGTTCCACATTTTATCTTAAAATTTATGTTAGACTTTCAACCAGTGGTTATATCTATCTGTATCTTGTTTATATCAATCTATTAGATTTCGATCACAAAATTATCTAGTCTATTATATTACCATACCTTTTTATCCAACCATTGATAAAACAAATCTCATATCATATAAAATTGCTTATCTTCTTGTTCTCTAATTTCAGATGTCAATTTACTCATTTCAGCACAGTCCATAATTTTTTTGATAACTTCCTCCTGTATAGGTATTTTGTCATTTTTCCAGTTCTTTGGAAATACAATTCTAGCTGCTGTTAAGACATTTACAATCAAATATTTCAGTTCTTTATTGTGTATGTCTGGTATGACTCCCAAGAAAAAAAGATCACTGGTTTAAAGTCTGTATACTGTTTTATCATTTTTTCCAACCATGTGTAGATTTTAGTCCAATATTTATTTGCATCCGAACATGTCCACCACATATGGTAATATGAAGCAGGTATCTGATGACCATTTCGAGCATTTATCCAATTTATTCTTAAACATTCTCACAAGTCTCGTCAGGGGTAGGTGCCACCTGTAAAGCATCTTATACAAAATTTCTTTATATGCAGTTGACATTGTCATTTTATAATTCTGAGACCACAATTTTTGCCATTTTTCCAAATCAATCCCATATCCAAAATTTTCCCCCAAGCAATCATCGTTTTTTTTTAACTTGCTCCTCCTCCAATTTAAATTCTAATAGATATCCATAAAGTTTTTTAATTACCTTTTCATCAGTACCCATCAAAATTTTATCTAAGTCAGTCAACTTATCATAAATACCTTCTGCCTTGGAGTCTTTATCAAACCTAGATTGTATTTGCAAATTAGAAAAACAATTCATTTTTACACCTTGTTCTTGCAACGTTTGCATAGATTTAAGTTCACCCTTTTCATTCAATATCTCACCATATCTAACTGTTTGTTCCTTTTTATATATTATTGGATAAGAAAAAGCTTCAATAGTTGATATCCATGTTGGAATTTTTAAGTAATATTGTCTTTTAATCTTCTCCCAGCTCAAAACAATGCCCCACGAATATAATGTCTTCTAAAATACCCCTGTGTTTTAGTTCCCTTATACCAGAGAAAAGCATGCCATCCTAGCAGCAAGTCGTGGCCTTCTAAAGTCAATAATCTACTGTTCCTTAGTGTTATCCATTGCCTTACCCACATCAAATTTGTTGCCTGGTAATACAGCTCCCAATTGGCCGAGGCAAACCCTCGTCTTATTCTTGCATCTTGTAACAGCTTTAATTTTATTCCTGCTTTTTTACCCTGCCAAATATATTTCAACACAATTCTATTTAAATCTTCAAAAAACTCTTTCCCTAATTGAATAGGAATTGTCTGGAATAAATATAAAAATCTAGGCAATATATTCATTTTAATTGTGGATATTCTTCCAAACAATGATAGTTGCAATTTTTTCCATTTCATCAAGTCTGTCGCAATCTGCTTTTTGAGTTTAACATAGTTATTTTCCTTCAGTGTACTACATCTTGGTGTAATATAAATCCCTAAGTATTTAACCTTCTTTGTGACCAGTATTTTTAAAATTTCTTCAAACTCTTTCTTTTGTCTTGTTAACATATTCTTTGCTAATATCTTTATTTTGTCTTTATTTATTCTCAGATCTGCTACTTTTCCATATTCTTCTATTTTTTTCTATTAATTTGGGTGTTGTTTCCAATGGGTCTTCTAATATAAATACCAGGTCATCTGCAAAAGCTTGCAATTTATCCTCCTCCTTTTTAATTTTCATTCCTTTTATTTCTTTTTCTTCTCTGATATTCCTGTTCAACACTTCCAATGTTAACACAAACAGCAGAGGTGACAATGGACAGGCTTGCCTTGTCCCTTTTCTTATATCTATGGATTCTTTTAATTCTCCACTCACCATCACCTTTGCAGTTTGTTCCTGATATATTGTTTCAATGGCTTGGATAAATTTCTTACCATAGCCCATTTGAATCAGTTGCAGTAAAATAAATCGCCAACTCACATTGTCAAAGGTTTTTTGAGCATCTAAAAACATCAAGGCCATTTGCTTCTCAGGGTGAGCTTCATAATATTCCAGAGTATCCAAAATTATTCTTACATTGTCTTTGATTTGTCTCTTTGGCAGAAATCCATTTTGATCAGTATGAATAAAATTATTTAAATATCTTTTTAGACTTTCTGCCAAAATTGAAACAAAGATTTTATAGTCTGAGTTCAATAAAGATATAGGTCTATAATTTTTAACTTGCTGCAGGTCTGTACCTTCCTTTGGTATAAGTGTAATGTACGTTTCTGACCATGTTTTTGGTATTCTTTTCTTTAACATAACTTCATTCATAACTTCTAGAAGATGAAGATTCAATATTTCCTGAAAAGTCTTATAGAATTCTGCTGGCAACCCATCTGGACCTGGAGCTTTCCCAGCATTCTGCTTTTTTAAGGCTTCTGTTAGTTCCATCATTGTTATATTTCCTTCTAACATTGTTTCAATATTTTTGGGTATCTGAGGTAAATTTGCTTTCTGAAGATATTGTTTGATTTTTTTTCTTCTTGAAAGTATTGCTCTCCGTAGTAATCTTGTATAATTTTTTTCTTCTCCTCATTTCCATAACAAACCTGTCTTTCTTTATTTATCAATTGGTTAATTCTTCTTGCTTCTCTTTCCTCTCTCAGTTTACAAGCTAGCCATCTTCAAAATAATTCTGTTTTGCACTTTTCATTTTTTGTGCTAATTCCTCTTTTTCCATTAGTCCCATTTTATGTTTAATTATATCCATTTTATTTTTAATGTCTTTTTGTGAGGACTTCTGTAAGTCTTTTTCCAGTCTTTTATAGTCATCCTCTAATGTCTTAAATGTCTTTTTCTGTTTTATGTTTCTTCTCCTAGTATAATCTATTATCAAGCCTCTTGTGTAGGCCTTCATCGTGTCCCAAAGATTCTGTAAAGATGTATCCTCTTTTCTATTTTCTTTGAAGAAGAAAACAAGTTCTTTCTCTATTTTCTGTTTAAAGTCTTTTTCTTTCAGAATCATGTTATTTAAAGTCCATCTAGATCTCGTCTTGTATCCTTTCCAAATAACTGATACTGGATTAGATCTGCCCATGTGCTTGTTTCTATTTCAATCTGTTGTACATTAGTCAATAATTCTGCTGACATCCATATCATATCTATTCTAGACCAGGATGTGTGTCTATTTGAATAGAAAGTGTATTGCTTACTTTCCACATTTCTCTCTCCATGCATCTTTTAAATTAAATTTTTCTGTTATTCGGAGGAAGGATTTTGGTAGTATCTTTCTAACTTTCTTTGTTGTTTTCTGTGTTTTATATTCCAACTGGTCATTAATTATTCCACTAAGATCATCCATCATGCAGATATTAACATAGTCCAAACCAGTTATTTTTGTATGTAATTTCCTATAAAATTTTTCTTGTTTATCATTCGGGGCATAAATTGCAATTAAAAGTGTTTTAACGCTGTTATCTGTTATTTCCACCATCAAAATCCTTCCATTATCACCTGTATAAATTAGTTCTTCCAAAATTGTTTCCTTAATATATAATGCCACACCTCTTTTTTTTTTTTTAATTGTTCCAGCGATGTGAATAATTTCCCTAACTTTTCTTGTTTTAGTATATATTCATGTTGCTTTTTAATATGTACCTCTTGTAAGCAGATTATATCAAATTTTAATTTATATAATTTGTAAAATACTTTCCTTCTTTTAATAGCTGAATTAAGTCCATTTATCTTAATTGTAATCAATTTCCTTTCATCGATGTTAAGCTTTATAGGAGGGCTTTATTGCTCTAGTAGATCTCAATTCTCGTTATTCTCTGAGTTCACCATCTACTGCACTTTCTTTTTCTTTTTCAATTACTGCTATACACTCCTCTTGAAATTCAATTAGTGACTCTTCCTTTCTTTCTTCTTCCTCCTTTTCTCTAAAGTATTCTAAGTAGAAAAGCTCAGCTTTTCCAACTGTGTCAATTCTGTGTATTTCTTCCTGCCAAGTGAACAAAAGGCCTTCTGGCATCAACCATCTGTAGTTTACTCCTCTTTTAAGTAGCTCTTTAGTCAAGAATAAATATTCTCTTCTCATCTCTCTTATTCTTCTTGGTATCTGTTTCAGCACCACAAATTCTTTATTTTTATATTGTAATGTTTTCTCTCTTGCCACCTGGACTATTTGTGTCTTAATACTTTTCTTAGTAAATCTGATGTGAACTTTTCTTGGTACTCTATTCCTCATTGCATATTTTGTGTAGACATGAAACACTTCATCCATTCCATCCATCATCTTTTCTTTAGTTATTTCCAGTGCTTCTGCCAATATTTCTGACATTATTTTAGCAAGGTTTTCACCTTTCCTTTCTTCTATATTTTGAAATCTTAAGTAAAATTCTGATTTATCTATTTCCCATCCTAACAATTCACCCCTGCCCTTCTCGATATTACTCAAATGAATATCAACATCTCCAATTTTCTTATCTCTTTGTATATCTTCTTCAATTTTTTTTGAATCTGTTTTCATATTTCATCATCATCTGTTGAATCTTGTCCACTTTTTCATCTGTCTTTTCAATTTTTTGCTCAATTTTCTGAATTCCTTGAATGATCATCTGTAATGTCACTCCCTTCTCTTTCTCTTTCTCTTTTTCCTGTTGTAATATTGTCTGTATGGATCATTGTCCTCCAAATGGTGAGGGGGTTGGTATGGAAGAAGCTGGGGCTGTTGTCTCTCTACTCATCTTGTAATGCTTATCAGTAAAGAAAGAGAGAGAGAAAGAAAAAAAAGAAAAAAAAGAGGGAAAAGGAAAAAGAAAAAAAACCCGAAGGCAAACAGTTGCCACTCCAAAGGAAAAAAGGAAACAGAAACTGTTCAGGCACCTGTATACCTTAATCTAATTATTTGCAATGGTAGATGTAAAAAATAAAAAGGAAAAAGGAAAAAATGAAAATATTCTATATGTTCCTCTTAATAGTCAAAAAGAAAAGCAAAATAAAAGGTTTATACATTCTAGTTTCTGGTTTGAAAAGTTAAAATCCAATTAGAGAGAAAAAAAGAGACCCACTAGTGGGGCAGGGGGCGGGGGTAGAAAGGGAAGCAAAAGGTAAAAAGCAATTCTAATACAAAACAAGCCTCTGCCGCCTGATATCCAAGGCTCTTTGATAAATCAGCTCAGAGTTTTTCAAGGTCACTTCAATCTTCTTTCTTTCAACTTCAACTTCAGACTCCAACTATCTGTTCAGAAATGAGCACCTGAATAAACAAACTGCCATGCTCATCTCTATCTTTTCCAATACACAGCTCAGAGTCCTTGATCGTAACACAAACTAGTGAAAGGAAAAAAGAAACAATATATCCAAGCCTCTGGACAGCAATACTACTTACTTTCCTTCACTTTCACTTCCCCCACCTCAATCTACAACCAGGAACTACCAAAAAAAAGTAGAATCTCCCCCCCCCACTTTTTTTTTAAAGGGAGAGAAATAAATCTTACATCAAGCAGAAGAGTCTTAATCAAAAAAGACTTTTCAAAAGGATTGTTTAAAAAAGAGAAGGAAATACAAACAGAAATAACAAGTTTAAAAAGTACCAGTCCAGCTTAAAAAGTAAAACAGCTTTGCCAAGTTCAAGATTCCAATAAAAAGGGGGGGGAAAGGACAAAACTTTCACTTTAACAATTAATACTGCTGCTTAAACTCTTTCCTCTTCACTTTTAGTCCACTTTCACTTTTTCAGGGTGTTCTCTCCAAGAAATAATAAGTAAAAGTTCATCTCACCAAACTGACACACTTTCTTCCAATCTCTTCCATTCTGGAGCTGTCTCAGCTTCAGCAGCTTGGGAGGCTGCCTCTCTGCTGCCGGCAAAAAGGGCTTCCCCTGGATCAACCAGGGACTTTGCAATGTCCCTGGAACCAACAGGACGTGCCCTTATCAGTCACCATCTCTACGGGACAGTTTAGGTCCATGGGGAATGACCAGCAGCTGAAATATTGGTGGTGATCTTGGAGAATCAAGATCTCCCTTCCAACTGCCAGGATTCCAGCTCCGCCCTCTCTTGATTGTACCCTATGACTATCATTAAGTGTTGTACATTATGATTCTTGATTCTTGATTCTTAACGAATGTACCTTTTCTTTATGTATACTGAGTATTTACACCAAGACAAATTCCTTGTGTGTCCAATCACACTTGGCCAATAAAGTATTCTATTCTATTCTATCTATTCTATTCTGTTATATTTTTTTCCAGAAGCTTTTGATTAGAGCAGGCTCTAAAAATATAAAATGTTCAAACCTATTGTGGGTGTGTTTATCAGAAGACATGAAATGAATGAACTTATGATAGAATACGATTTTTTTAAAATGGCAAAATAAAAGAAAGAATGGGAGCTGAATGAATGTGGACTGAATGAAAAAGTGAATGACTAATATGAAAAACATGTGTGCATGTTGAGCTATTTTGGTCACATTGAAAGAATGAATTAGAACTGGATTAAAAATAATATATGGAAGAAGAATGAGTGATTAATATGAAAGGGAAGTTACAAAAAATGTAGTTGGGTGGAGATCCTCTCCCAAAATGTAGTACTGAGATCCTCAGAAACAAAAAGTTAGGAAGGTTAAATAAAAGTAGAAATGCATGAATTGGTTTTTGGATAAGATCAAAGCAAATAGAGACTACAAGAGAAGTATGGAAAATTATACTGAGTTGTGTGGCATAACATAGACTTGGATTTTCATTTCTTTTGTTCATGCTTCCCATTTCTTTTATTTATTTATTACTTCTTACTATTTTTTTCTGTGCATTATATAATGTAGATCAAAACAAAATAGCTTGATGGGAATGTATATATTTATAGGGGAATTTTTGTCAACCCCACAAAGCACAACGCAAGAGTTGAAGAGTGCTTTGAAAGTACTTAACTTGGATTGTGGCTACAGAAAGATCTCTGCCAGGAGAAATCAAAAGTTTTGTGCCAATGAACATTTTCCTCTTCCTGAATATCTTATTGGAGAGAAAGATCAAAATCTTGTTGTTATTGTTGTTGTTCAGTCTGACTCTTCACAACCCCAACCTTTTTGAACAATAATTGGTTGGTTTGAATAAAGAACAACCTTGCCTTTGACCAGGAGGTTATCACAAATATGTTCAAGCATACCTTATTTCTATTTCCACATAATTTATGCATGTTATGCATCCTTCCCTCCAGTATAGTGCTTTCCTTTCTTTGTAATAGCTTCCACTTCAAATTCTTTCTGGAGAGGTGCCTACAGAGGTGTGGTGGTTAGAATGCAGTATTGTAATTAACTCTGCCAACTGCCAGTAGTTCAAAACAAAATAGCTTGATCCTGAACAGCTTAAGACTTATTCATCCTTCCAGCCTTCTGAGGTGGTAGAATGAGACCCAGATGGTTAGGGACAATATGCTGACTCTATAAAGGGCTGAAAAACACCATGAAGGGGTACATAAATTTAAGTGCCATTGCTATTGCTAAATGGTTTCTAGCTATGTCTGCTGATTCTGAGCAAATGTGTATATTAATATCTGTGTATATTATATCACAGAAGCAATATGTCATAGAAATATGATTTTGAAAGAAAACCCTCATAAATATATTGGTGGATATGTTTGCATCTGATCAGATTTAATTCTTATATCAATGTTACAAAATATGCTGAACTCATCACCAAAGTCTACACCCACCATCATATCTTTGAACATATAACAAGGCCTTTTGAAGTAAGCTTACATTTTGGAGCTAATTCCTACCATTCAGAAAAACAGGTATCTGATATCACATTTTTGACTAACATTGAGAAGCAGAAGCTTCTGTGACCTTTAGCTCACTTCATCATATGCATAGAGTGACTAGATTGATTTAGTATTCAAATTGGGCTGAGGTGGGGGGAGGAAATGGGGGAGCAAAAGTGTTGGGAAAGGGAGAAGAAGATAAATTGGTTATGAAGTTGCAACTCATTGAAAAATGGCTTTTAATAACATGGTTAGTCAGAAAAGGTGCTATCATTTTTTTTCTACCACTAATATGGCTGTTCTTCTACATTCTATAATGTTCACAATTTATATAGTGAGTTTCTTCTTCTTTCTCATCCTCCTCTTCCTCCCAGTTCCATGTAATATAAGGGTAATGTTCCAAAACCTGATGCAAAGCTACTGTGCTTTTCATATACAAAGCTACCTGTAGATAATTTGAGTTTGGTGGTTTGAGCAATCTCTATAACATTCAAGTAAGAGTAAATTTCTTTGGCACTTTGGAACTTTAAGTACAGATTCAAGCTATCCTTCTCCTTAACAAGAAGCAATTTGGTCTATTGCCTTTGCAGATTGGCAAAAATTGGGCAGGCTGCAGCAAAATTCATACTGAAGAAATTTTAAATTTTTAATAAACTGTGGGATGATTCATAGAAGAAGAACTACCTAACCATTTTACTTTTACAGCAACATGAACAGTTCACCATGTCTAGTCCCATATTTACACTTATATTAGACATTTCCAACTTATATTGCAAATTATGCTTTATCAAGGTGGTTGTGTTGCTGTAAGGTAATAATGAACTAGTAACATTATCAGCAAATTTCTGCATAGATTATATTTCAAGACAATGTGTAGCCCTTTTCTCAGGAAAAGCATCTGAGCACTATTGAGATAAATTGATATGCTCAGTAATAAAGCTGGAAACAGGCATCGTCCTGGCAACTTTAAGCTAGTGGTATTAATATTTCTTCTCAGCAGGAATTGCCTTGCAGTTGACAGTTGTAGTACAAATTGACAGAGAGTATTTCCAAGTGTGTAGTGATATGTGTCTCTCGGTAGGAAGTGCTAAGTTCACTGTTGCAAACCCAAATCCTGCTTGTAAAGCATGAAGCTCAATTATTCCCCATTACACAGATGATTGAAGGATTTGATCTTTCTGAGCAAGTATCAAATGAGCTGACCCACAGCTGCTGAACTGACAGGAACATCGAAATTAAGACGTCCACAGATTATCCATTTAATGTTCTGATTTAGTTTCCAGGCCTTTAAACACAATAAAATATGCAGTAATTGTGTAAAGAATTATTTTAGTCAATTGAAACACTTTAAGGGACTTTGAAAAGCGTAGGTTTTAAAACAACAGAAACTGTAGGTTAAAAAAAATAGGGCAGTGCAATTCCACTGAGATTTCAATGGAAGTAAAATAGGATGCTTGACAATGTCAACTGCAGTGAACACAATTTGCCACTGTTACGTTTTGTTGTTGTTTTTGCTAAAAAGGTGTACAAAAATAGCATCCATTGAGGAAGTATTTAATTGCCTGTGCTGTGCTGATGACAACACCTTGTTAACTGAAAATGCAAAGGATCTGCAAGGCCTAATACTGAAAGTCAAAGAGTGAAAAACATTAGACTAAATTTAAATTAAAGAAACCAAATTTTATGGACTTAATGACAACAGGTAGAACAAACAGCCTTAGAGTGGGTAATAAAGATATCTAAGTGTTGGATAGTTTCTGCCTTTTAGGATCAACTATGAAGGGACAACAGTCAAAAAGTACAGCACATCATAGATTTAACATTTAGCAGAGCAGCTGTGAAGGCCTTAGGGGGAAAAAAATCCGATGAAATGTCTATACCTACAAAGATAAAATTATGAGAACCACGGCATTCCCTGTGACACTCTTAGAAAATGAAAAAGGGGAATAATTTGTGTCCATTTAACTGAGCCCAGAAACTGAAGTGTTATTTTAAAATGCTATCAACAGAGGCTATCCTTCCAGGAAGAGAATGAGTAAGACAGGGAAGTTTTGCAGATCTGATACAATGTCCATGAAATTTAGCTAATTTGGGAGTGTGGCAGAATAATTGTCTTTTGCATATACAGTGTATGATTATTGCAATCTGTTTTATTGGTTTCATTATTCAGGCCCATTAAAAAATCTATAGTAAATAACATATTGTTTGGCTTCCAGTGTTTCCTAAATAGAGCCTTGTGTATATTTATATATTTATGCATTCATGTGTATGTGTCTATGTGTAATCTATCTAGTTTTCAACAAACACACACAGAGCACACTGTTATTATTCAATTCTCTCTATGTCTTTTTTTAATATAAATTGTCACACTGCACTTCCCCCCACCCCCTCCAACTATATGTTCTTCATGTAGGCATTTATTTTGTATGCAATTTCCATAAAAGTTAATTCCATTTGGTAGATTCATGACAGTCCTTTTCCTCTGCAAGTTTTTTGGTAATGTGTAGTGAATCTTGATTAAAAGAAGGACTTTCTACTTCATGTTGGTCACTGAGGACCAGAGCTGATCACACAAAAAGATTTATGAGAAGTGCAGAACAACTTGCCACTACATTTGCCAAACATATTACTTAATTCCTTTAAAGCAGCATTCAAGCTGTTTCAGAATAAAGAACTTAAGAGCTGTCAAGTTTAATAGAACAAGAGACTTTAGGGGCTAATAAAAAATATAAATCTCTGATTCTGCATTTGGGTTTGTTTTTTTGCTTGTCTCATGAGGGAAAAGTATTTTCCTGATATGTATTTATAACTGAAAATATGGTTTTTGTATGGTAGTTGTTTCTACATGAGACTTGTATACTAATAACCTTTATTCATAATGTTATCAAAAGATTTTTTCCTCATATAGTGCATTCAGAAAGTATTTAGATTCCCCCCTTCATTTTGTCAATATTGTTATGCTGCAATCTGATTCTACAGTTATTGAAATTCATTTTTTCCTCATTAATCTACATTTAATACCTCTATAATGACAAAGTAAAAACATAATTTTTGGTCAATTTCAAGAGCAACAAATTATTTATTAATTTGATACCTTTCAATCGTAAGATCAGTACTAATAGAACCCAAATAAAATATGCCTCCATCCCCAAATAAATTCATTATCTTGAATTTAAAATCTGTAATATAAAGGAAAACCCAACAGAAATGAGGAGGTCAAATTCAACCCCCTTGAAGTGACAGAATAAGGTAACAAATTTATGAAGTTTAGTTACAACAGCTGATCCTGAATGTAAGTAGAAGCAGGCCACACGAAGGCCATTTTCCTAAGAAATCACAGTAATTTGACTATAATTCCTTTTTTTTTATAGCTCCCCACAATTTTCTTTCTTGTGTCCAAAGATAATGAAATCCTCAGATGTACTTTCATCTAACTTAAGGAAATATCTGAGTAGCATCAAAATTATATCATTTCTGGCAGTGGTGGTATTCAATTTTTTTACTACCGGTTCTGTGGGCGTGGCTTGGTGGGCATAGTATGGCTTGGTAGGTGTGGCGTGTCTTGGTGGGTGTGTCTTGGTGGGTGTGGCAGCAGAAAGATACCATAAAATCTCCATTCCCACCCCACCCCACTAACCTGCTTTCCAGCTCTCCTGTGCAGGGCAACAAAAGAAGCCCCAGACGATCACCTGGGACTTGAGAGGCAGTGAATAGATGGGGGTGGGGCCAACCAGAAGTGTTATTTAACAGTTCTCTGAACCACTCAAAATTTTCACTACAGGTTCTCCAGAACCTGTCGGAACTGGCTGAATACCACCTCTGATTTCTGGGTAGCATCAAATTGATATTGCTGTACCGAAAGTATGTGTATTTGGGACAAGCCATATTTTCCATAGAGGGCTGGTGTATTTTTTTAAAAAAAAATTCAATTTCATGGAAGATGGCATAGGCAAGAAATATCACTAAATATATATCTTTTCCAGTTCTCCTAATAGTGATAAATGCATTCTGTGTAAATGCAGTCTACTTTTCTTTTAAAGTTATTCCTTCATTTTGATACCTTGATTGGAAAGTTTGCTCCTTCAAGTATTTTTCCCCACAGAGATATGTAGTCTTTTAAAGAGAGAGAAAGAAAGAGATTGTCTCTAATATTTGTTTCTTGCTCCTTGTATAGAATTATTTGCCCATGACACTAATAAATAACTAGTTTCTCTAGTTTTGAGAAACTATTTTCTGCTGTGCAATTCTGGTTTAGATATCGTCCTTCTCACAAATGATGGAACAAAGCTACATGAAACTATTTTTGATTTGTTTTAATCTCAATGGAAGTCTGATTCTTTGGCCTTTATGAAACATCAATGTGTAGACCATTTATTTCATTCAAAATAATATAGGCTGTGTATTGTTTCTAGCACAGACTGCCAAATATTTCTTAAGAAAGAGTAAATTAGAAGTTTTAATGCTATAGACTTTTGCTCAATATACTTCCAAATCAATTTCACCTGAAATACCTAGTATTGGTCAGTATCAGTGAAAGCTATATATACAATTAAGTTGATGTTGGTATGACAGCTGTTTTGAGAGTCCCTTGGAGTTTAACTTAGCTATAATGCTAACTGTAAGAGTGTACTGTATATTGAAAAAGGCAAACCCTTTTCTTTTTATTCAAACTAAATAAATCATTTGCCTAATACTCTGCATATTGAAGCATAACCCATCATGCATGCCATGTGACATCTGACAGGTTTTTTTCCCTGTTAAAATGAACTCTCACATTGGTTGGAAGCATGTGTAACATTAAAAACTTCATATTGGATATTTTTCTAGGATGGAAAAGAGAACCAAGCCTTTAGAACTCAAACAATAAAGATATTCAAATCCTCCTGCTCCTCCTCCTCCTGCTCCTCCTCCTCCCCCTCCCCCCCCTCCTCCTCCTCCTCCTCCTCATCATCATCATCCTGTTGAAAATTACTTTTAGACAGGATTTTAAAGAATAGAGAAACAAATCAAAACAAAACAAGAGAGTTAATGATCAACCACTTGTTCAATGACTGCTGAAACTTACAATAGCAGTAGTGTTTAGACTTATATACCACTTCACAGTGCTTTAGAGCCCTCTCTAAATAGTTTACAGAATCAGCATATTGCCCCCAACAATCTGGGTTCTCATTTTACCCACCTTGGAAGGATGGAAGACTGAGTCAACCTTGAGCCTGGTGAGATTTGAACTGCCAAATTGCAGGCAGCCAGCAGGCAGCAGAAGTAGCCTGCAATACTGCATTCTAACCACTGTGCCACCATGGCTCAATGGAACTGAATGAGTGGTATTTCATTTCCAATTACCATAGCTAACTCAGAATTACCAGTAGCAAAATGGAAACCAGACAAAAAAATGTAAGCATACAACCAAACATTTGAACTGAATAAGGGAAAGAGGGTGAGAATGAATAAGGGAAACTAATCAAGATGTATTAATTTATTCAGTTTCTTGGCTGCCTAATTTCAAAGGACCATGGTCAACCTGATAATTAGAAAAATGAGTAAATCAACCTAATATTGTTACCAGAAGAAATAGCAGTCAAATTTTATCCCTCACCAACACACATAAAGAATCTCTCTCTCCTTCTCCCTCTACCTTGTCTCTCTCACACACAAATTTGTATGTATATGTAATTTACTCACCATATGGATAATATAGACTTAAAAATAATTTTTCATCATAATCTCATTGGAATTCAATGTCATCCAAAGTGATTAATTAGCAAAAGGATCAGGACGATAAGAAAAGAACAAGTACTTATCTTCCAAGAGATAATTCATGGCATGTATTTGTTACATTCCGACTGTGATGATGGTTTTAATTTGAATGACTTTAGAGATGCATTAGACTTTTTGGGAATGCTAGCAGTCACACTGGTCACATGAAAGCTATACAACAAAATCACATTGTTTGGGGGAAAATAATGAGATTAATTTTGTTTTCAAAACTTTTTTTTAACTTTCGTGAAGTACACTACTTTGTCCAATTTAAGCACAGATTTTAATATATGTAGACTTTTATTCTCCACCACAATACACAGCTTTAAGCAATTAACTTATCAGCATAGAAGTACTAATATATTATAACGGGTTATTCAATTGTGAATTCCAACTTGAATTTTTTATGGTCAGACATCTTAAAAATCAAAAGTGCACTTAAATTGTTTTTGCCAGGAATGGAGAGGAAACAATCCTTAATGCAGTTTCAGAAATAGTTGGCAACCAGGTCAATATGTCTCTCAGTGAAAGACTTGTTTTATATTCTATTTCCATAAGTTTCAATTATATTTATAAGTAGCTCCTGAAAGAAGTGGCACCTTATGCATTATGAGGCTAAGGAAATTGGAATTTCAAATTATATGTGGTTGTAATGACTGCCAATTCAGGAACTGTTTTGACCTACTATAATGTTTTTATTTTTTAAAATAATCACATTGCAAAATGCATTATAGAAGGAAGTTGTGTTTATATCATATATTAAAATTAAACCCAATGGATAAAATATGTCTATGGCTATTGTTGATTAGTGTACCTTTTGAGATCCATACGTATGAACTGTTCATAATCTAGAAAGATAAATAAACAGAAGAAAATAAAGCATGTTAAAAGAGCAACCAGAAATTAGGTCTTTGTTTATATCTTTTCCCCCCACAGAAATCATTATACATTACTTTTCACTTCACAGACTATGAAAACTTTGGGTCTTGCTTTAAGCAAGTAGACAAAATGGAGAGTTCTGTGGTCCATTCTGTACATTTATACCCATCACTCATTCTAAGATAATAGACATGATAATAGAATTGATATTTCAGGTCTTCCAGGATGGCTGTTCTGTGAGATCTCAGTATTCAAGTTACTATTCCATTGGATAGTTCAGAAGTTGGGCCAGCGGATCCAGGGGATAACCTAATTAATCCCCATATATTAGGGGGCAATACTTGAATAGATATCCCAAAGGTGCTTTTTCAAGAGGCAACTGGACTTTCTTTGAAGATGTAAACCTCCAGGTGACCTCAACAACTTGCTAAAAGAATTCAAATGACCAGCTGTCTGCAAGAAGTATAAATCTTTCCATTCCACATCATCCATTCAGAGTTGAAGAAGCTTCTTGGATAAGAAGCAAAATGTCTTCAAAGAAAAACCAGAAAGTTTCCTCTTGAAAAAGCACCTTTGGGACAACCATGAACTGGATAACTGAGAAGCTCCATAGACTTAAATAGATACTTCCTTCTAAGTAGGAAATGAGGATTTTCGTAGCTCCTTTGTTATTTTTTATTGAAATTTTGATTTTTAATAACTATTTTCATTTTTAGGGTCTGCTCCTGAAGGTAAAGACCAATGTTGATTTGTCTCAGAAACTCTAGGGGATTTTCTGATTACTACGACTAACATTTTATCAAACCTTCCTTGCTTTTAACATGTTGAAATGATTAAATACATACCACTTTCAAGTCTTGCATCTTGAAGCAATTTCTAACTAGAAACAATAACTTTTAAAAAAAAAACATATGATAATTGCAGTAAAGAGCTGCCTTTGCTTGCATTATGGAAACCTGTGTGTATGCTAAGAAGAATGGGTCCTACTTAGAAATTTTCCCTTTTGGGTTTTATATAACTACAGTCCATTGGATTGCGATTGGTGGCTAAAGAAACTGCATAAATAAAAAAAATAAATAATACATATGGCACCAGGAACTTGGCAGCAATGAAGCCATTGTTTTCCATGATGACTTCCAGGGAGGCTGCTCTGCAAATAACTGGTTGTGAGATCCTGATTTGGGTCTCTAAGCATCAACTTGAACTGTCAACTGTGCATCAGTGTCCCTGCTGCAGAGCAGCCTCCCTATCTGTGCTGCTGAAGTCCATGGCTGTTGGCAGTGGAGTTCCCCAGGCTTACAGTACTGATGGATTTTAATTTATTATCCTTTGGTCCAGACTCAGGGACTAGTCAAGAATTCAGAGCCACCTCAACAACTTTGGATCTGACTCAAGTTGTGATTGCCTCAGTTGCGGGGGTGGGATCCCTACAGGGTGGTGGTGATTGTTTTTTTTTTGAATCTTGGGCAATAGCAATGTGAGGTTCTGGAAACTCTTGTCGGGCCACTAGGAGGATTATTTCATGCATCTTTCAGATAACATTGCTCAGATTCATTTAGAATTGGACTATAGATGCTGAAGTCCTGCGGAGGTGACTGAGGCATAGAGCTTTTTGAGTTTTGAGACTACATGGATCCAAATATAAGACAAGGACTTTCCATCCTTGTTGAATGGGACTTTACATCCCCAATGTCAATACTGATTCTGTGGCTCCTTCTGGTCTCATGGCTTCTGTTTGAAAAAGTAGGAGACAAACTTAGCTAGGAAGATATTTATAGATCTCGTAAATCAGCTGCACTCATTTCTGTCTGGCAGACCTATTCACAACTGGCAGGATTACTATAAAGCACTCTACATGGGAATATACAAATGATCTAAGATGCAGCAGCATGAGAAATTTTGGGAATTCCATGATGCATTCATATATCACCTCTGCTTCATATGCTGCATTGACTTTTTGGAGGATTCCACATGCAATTCAAGGTGCTAGTTGTCATCTATACAGCCCTAAAAGGCACAGGAACAGGTTATTTATGGGACTACCTACTCTATCCAAACTAAGGGTTGGCATAAATCCTTTCTTTTGTGAAATACTGTTTTGTGGGGCCTAGAAACCATGTCTTCTCTGTCTCAGTGCAATAGTATCTATGCAATAGCAAGAGAACTGGAAGGTCTTTCAAAAATGTTACATGACAAGCCTGAATCTGACTGAGTAGTGGCCAGTTCCTTTCCAGTGGTGGGGATTTGCTTCAGTCAGATTCAGGCTTAACATTACAAACATGGACATTTCCTTAGGCATTTGGGTCAGGAAATTAAACTAATTGGTTTGTCTGGTTCTTATTTTCTTGGACTGGAGATAGAATGACTTTTAGCCCTGACTATGCATTTTGGATGTATATTTGTACTTGATGTTGATTTGTAAATTATATAAATTTTGTCTCTAGGTTTTGGCTTGGTTATGGTTTTAACCAGAGGTGGTATTCAGCAGGTTCTGACCAGTTCTGGAGAACTAGTAGTGGAAATTTTGAGTAGTTTGGAGAACCAGCAAGTACCATCTCTGACTGGAGATTTTACAATATCCTTCCCCTGCCTCACCCACCAAGCCATGCCCCCATAACTGGTAGTAAAAAAAAAAAGAACCCCACCACTTGTTTTAATCCTCTTGTGCCACCTAGAATTACTCAGTAAGATGGATAGCTATATAAGTCATTTAAATAAATAAATATTAAAATGTCAATAAACTTAATGGGATTAAAGAATATGGTGGGAGGGGCAAAGAAATAATCATATCTGCTTGACAATTTATGGATTAATCACAACTTCCAGATCAAGTGCAAGATATTTTCAGAGACAGTGCTTTACATTATCCTAAATGTAAGATTAGTTTTACATTTCAGAAGTGGATAACATTGGGTAGACTACTCTTGTCAATGGGAAAAAAAAGAACCTGACTAAAGTTGGTTAGATAGTGGTTTTACTATGATAGCAGTGCAAATTTAATACTGAGATCCAAAGTGTCAAATTTTAGTTTTGACACAATTATTCCTGATGACATCTCCTGGCAGGTCCTAGACAATTCTTTGATATATACCTTTGCTGAAAGCAGTGAAGCAAACAGATTTTCAAAATGCTAGTAGCAAAAAACTTGTAATAAATTTAGTTAAGCATTAAGAAAAGTGACTGATCCCATTTTGTGGTCATCACTTCTCCACCAAAATATGAAACCATGAGATGAAGTCAGATCAATATTATGTTTTGCTACACAGTTGGTAGGTTTTTTTTTTAAGGACTTCTGCTAAATCTTAGCTGTTTTTCATGCTGGAATATGTCTATCATAGCAAAAGTATTAACAGTATTAATATTTGTGGATGTCACTGACTGATAACTAAATGCATTACTGCTGCAAAACTATTCAAGTCATTTGTCCATTCTTTCTCTCTGGTTCTGAGTAAAATGTATTTCTCGCTCCTGTGTGAAGTGGAGTTATTATTATGTTTTTATAGAGCAGTGGAAAATAGAGACCTGAATCACCCAATGTGCCCCACCCTCCAGCTTTGCTTCTTATAATGTACAAAATATTTCTGAACCCATTTGAATGGTTTGAGAATTCATACTGCTGATAGATAGGTGGTGTTTACATGGGTGTGCTATTTCTATAAATTGATGCTTTATGTGAAGGCTGCATCTGCCACTGTTGAGATCTTTGAAATTACAATGGCTCGGGAATTTCACAGACAATGCCTGCTCCTGCTGAGATGTAGACTAATACCAATGTCTAAGTGCATCCTGATGGGGATCTTTCTCCTCACCTTAGAGCTTTTATGCGTTCCTAACAGATTACATTTGGCAAAAGGGGGAATGTTACTGGTGAGAGTGATGATGGCTTTTGAACTTTTTTGAAAAAAATTAGGGTGAAAGAAAAATGATCAGCAAGAAAAAAAATAAGTTAAAGCTTAAAACTCTAGAGTATCAGATGATGTGATTTAACTTAGAGAAGGTTTTCACAGTAATATTTTCCGCTTTTGTATGACAATGAGGAAAAAGAGGAGGAGGGGGAGGAGGAAGAGAAGGAAGATTTGTTCCAGAATTGAACAACTGCATTTTCAAAGATATTCTTACTGCATAATTTGTTCACACCATTCACAAAAAAGTGCTTCAAATTGCCATTATAACCAGGTGCAATTTGAATCAATTTAATCAATCTCTCATGATAACAATTCAACTTGAAATATAAGTTTCATCTGCTAAGGTCATTAAATGAGGTGAGTCTCATCATTGCTCATTAGAATGCACTTCCCCCTCCCCCCTGTATCTGGAAATAACTTTTTAACATGAAATGGACTATTAGACTTCAGTGGAAGATATTATCCGATGAAGAGTGATTATGATTCATTTCTCTTCCCAGCTCATCATTATGCCTTCTGTCCACTAATACCAGAGAGGTTACTTTTCTGATTAGTTTCTTTTCTACTGTAAAGGGGCGACAGAATATTAAGGGCATAAACGGTCATTAAGGGCAATGAAAAGTTAATGGGAGGGCCTTCTCTATTATCTTAGGTAGAAAGCAATTGCCCATCCATTGAAAGTCCAACCAGATATTGGGTATTAATGAAGAGGCTTATCAGCCCATCACACACACCTGGGGCTGTGGAAAGGCTGAGAATTTTCTTCTTTCCTCACAACTATTTTTCTGATGATATAGCTTCATAAAGGTCTTACATCAATCCAACCACAAGGCCCTGAAGGAATAAGATAATCATTCAGATTCATGATTACCTATACAGATCTGACTCACATGAAAGAGGGGGGGAATGCTGCCCTCAAATTTTAAATAATCTCTTTCTCTTCTGCTGATTGGGCCCCTGACAAATGAGAATCACTTCCAGCAGCCACGTCCTCTCTGCCTCGGTTACTAGCATATAGCTTTAAAAGCAAGCAAAGACAATATTGTGTCTTGGACGTTGAAGCAGCTAGGGCTAGGTATTAATTTTAAACAATTGTGAATATTAAAAGACATCCCCAAAGTTATCTGATTCAGTAAATGTGCTTCAAAAAGAACATGGAAGCAAAACTGGACAGCTACTTCATGTAATTCCACCCTCATCTTCTCCATTGTATCAATAATTCAGATCACTTGTTTCAATTACATGCTTAGTAATATAGAGGTAGTTTCATTCATTCATTCATTTTAATTTTGCATATAAAAAAGAGCGCTAGTAAAATTAAATCTTATTTTGTGGTGAGGAAGAAGTTCTATTCCACCATGTTCTATCAGATGTTGTTCAGGATGGCCCAGGATGAGAGACCTTGAACAAAACGGATGTATTCATCTGTTGGGGACATTCTTTTCTTAAATTACCAATAGTTGATTCAAAAACAAGCTTTCAAACCTGCTAGTCTTTTGGTTCTAACCATGTCATTCTCACAAGGGTAGATGCTATTGTGGCCTGCCAGCAGCCAGTGGAGCTGGCAGTAGACTCAGACAGTGAGGAGGTTGGGGAGGAACATGGGCCAGTTCTGGAGTCAGGGGAAGGCTCTGACAAGTGCTCTGTGTTGGGGCAGAGGCCAGGGCCATCTGATAGTTATCAGCTGCCTTCAGAGTCAGACATCAGTGGGGCAGAAGAAGAGCTGGAGCCTGTTCCCAATGTGCGCATGCACAGAGCTGCCAGGAGAAGGGCACAGCTAAGGAACAAGGGTCGACTCGGGAGTGAAGCCACAGGTAGGCAGTGAATGGCTCCTCTCATAGGAAATAAAGAGGAGTGGTGTTTGCAGGAGACAATTAGTTCAATTCATTAGGGTGAAGATCTGTTCCTGACTTCTTGCCAAGTATTGTCTGCTACAGAGTGACATTTGAAAGATAGCAGCCTGGCAGCTCCCCAAGCCTGATAAAGGTCTGTAATTGTGAAATCACTTTAAAGACTGTTGGCTGGAACTTTGCTGGAGAGAAATTCACTTTAAACTAAATAAAATGGGTTTTATTGGGCTTCGTGATTTTGGGAAGCCTAGGTCAGAACAGATGCTTTATTTCTAGAGTGAGAACTAAGTATCTGCTATCTGCTGGGAACTAATGTGTGGCACCATTTTTTTTCTTTTTTACAATCTTGTAGTCATTCAGGGTAGAGTTGGGGTAACTGGGTGGAGCTGAGTGTTTACTGACCAGATGCCCTTTCTGATGCCTACATGGAGCTTGCAGCAATTTTTTTTTTCTTTGTGCCCTAAGAGAGAAACATCTGCCAGTATCTAGAATTGAACTCTCAATCTTCCCAGTCGGAGGTGAGCATCTTCACCATTAGGCCACCACACTGCTAATCTGCAGCACCAAATATTTTCATTTAAATATTGAAAAACATGTTTAAAAAGAGTGTGGATTTCTACTTCTCATTAGCAAGAAATTTTGATGAAATGGTGTTGAATTTAAGACTTGCCTTTTTTAAAAACAAAAACAAAAATGATAGGTGGATGGACATGAGACAATCAAAACCATCCATCAAATCTGATGGTTTTGAGGTGAGTGTATAGTCAAATTAGTGTTATTGTTTAGCATTTGTTGCCAGAATGCACATCCCATCTTAAAGGCTCCACAAGCAGCTGAAGCTGAGAGAAGACAGAATAGAAATAATGACAAATTCCTGCAAAAGTGCAACCAGTGGAAATGTGTTGTCACTGCAGAGGACAAGTTGGAATGCTTGAGGCACCTGTCAGAAGTGTCACTGTCAAGCTGCTACAAGTATGGAGCCACATTGACAGTTCCAGAAAAGGGAGGAAAAAAGCAATTACTGCACCACAAAGAAAAAAAAACCAAATTTCCACTGTATACACACACACACACACCAATTCAAACTCCTGAGAATACCATTCACCAATTGATTTCATACAGGTACTTAATGATACAAAAGTTCAGTAGTTAAGGATGTATATGAGAATCATACAGCCCCATGATTTGAGACTGCTAGTGAAATGGAAGAGTTATCTTTGGCTGGAATTTTCAAATAAACATTAGACATTTGGAAGTCAGTAAAAGTCGGTAGGAATCAGTGTAACAAAGCCTTATGCCTCAACATAGTTCAACAGTTCCCCTTAGAGCACCCATAGTCTACCACCCTGACAGGAGATCTATACAAACAACATTTTGACTGCAGTAATTAATTGGAGTTTTGAACTTTTGGTATATAAGTTTGCAGCTGCTAAGCAATTACACCTAGCTTCTATATTATTTTTTGACTAGCTGATTATATCACTGACATTAGAGATACCATGTTGGATAAATAAAATATATATTTCCATTGAAGGATGAGATAATGAAAATTGTTCTTTCCCATCATTTGGTCATTTCTCTACATGGAAACTTTCATATTATATTTTGCAAAAACCCTCCACATTTCTCTAAAATTATTCAAGATCCTACTAAATAGAAAATGTGTAAATGCAAAAGTAAATATGTAGCCTTTTGATATGTTATCAGGATTGCTTGGTTATTTTGATTTTGTTGCTATTGCTGTTGTTGTTTTTCTGCCAAAGCCTTTGCCTCTGGTCATATGGCCAAATTGTTCAAAACTATATGCAGACAAGATAGTCAATTTTTACATTTTTGTTAAATTGTTAAATTTCTATTTTCTTAGCAACTCCTCCTCCTCCTCCTCCTCCTCCTCCTCCTCCTCCTCCTCCTCCTTCTCCCCCCCTCCCCCTTCTCCCCCCCCTCCATGGAAAGTCTTTAACAGGCTAGTATAAAGTTTCCTGTACTAATCAAAATTTAAGCATTTCAGGCGAATCACTGTAACAGATGTCATAATTGTAAGGATGAATTATGATACATTGCAATTGAGGTATTTTGGAGATGACTAGTTGAAAAAGAATATGACCACATCAAGGTATTCTTTGTTATCATGCTGATCACCCACAGCATCACATTCTTAAAAAAAATCATTTTACATTTTGTTTTTCAAGCTGAATTGTGCTCATTTCATTGAAATTCTTGCTATTTGATCATTTATCAGCTTTTTGATTGTTATGTGTAACCATTATTTTCGACTCCTAATGACCACATAGATATATTTTCTTTATGATGATCCATCCCTTTCTTTCAAATCTTTGCACAGTGTATTCCATATGAGGACAAATTATACATTATAAAGATCGCTTGGAGTTGGGAGATACTTTCAATGTAATCTACCAGATCCCCTGTGTGAGTTGCCCCTGTGACTATGTAGGACAGATGGGAAGGAAGCTAACTACCAGATTGCAAGAACACAAGCAAGCTATCAAACAAGGAGACCCAAACTTATAGATAGCCTCACATTGCAATGAACTGGGACATACATTCAATTTTGCAGCTTCTAAGATTGTTGGATGAACAGGGACAAAAACCAGCCAGGGAAGTGATTGAAGATTGGGAAATGGCTCCCAATCAATTACTAAAAAGCCACACACAATCAGGCACCATATAAATATCACACACAGAATAGCTCAAGGCTTACATTCTATTAGAAAGGAATTCCCTGAGGATGAGCTCCAGCATAAGTCCGAAAGCTTGGAAGATTAAACTTCTGATTTGGTGACCAAACCCAAGTTGGATCCTGCAGTGTATTCCTTGCTAACGTACTTGAGTCCATCCACCTTACAGCTCATTTCTTTCCTTTTACTTTTTCAGCATTACATCCTTTTCCAGAGAGTGGATGATAATGAAACTGAAGTGGGATAATTTAAGCACAGTCATTTGCACGAATGAGACCTCTGAATTAATTGTTCAATGATCTAACAATTTATTTCCTTGGCTGTCTGCAGTATTTTCAGGAATCTTCTCACAGATGAAAGATCAAAGGGTTAATACTGTCCCTATCTTCTTCAAAGTCTAACTTTCATTTCATAGCCAGGTTAGCTGGGGAATTCTTGGAGTTGAAGTCCTCAAGTTTTACAGTTGCCAAGTTTGGAGACCCATGCCATAAAATTTTGATCTTTCTAGGTGTACACACATCATGGCATTTTCACGTAATTTTTCCCCAAGGCCTTCATGCCAGCTCTGCTGAGTTCTACTCTGCAATGTGTTTCTTGATTATTTGATTCTTTACTGTTGATAAAAAGACTATCTACCATTCAATATCTTAAATGTCAATCCTAAGGCTGGTTGTCATTACCTTTCAGTCATTGGTCTTGTTTGTATTTAAATTTAGTTCTTAGAGTTTGCACATCCTTTGAATCTTCAGCTATCAGGGTTATGATATCAGCATAGCACAGGTTACTGGTGTTTCTTCCCCCAGGTTTTAAGCCACATTTATTTTGACAATCTTAAAGCTTAATATATTTTCAGCATATTGGTTGAATAAATAAGGGTAGGACTATGCAGCCATGAAACTACAGTATATTCTTCCATACAGTGGCTTCCTGGCCTATATATAAATTTTTCATGAAGACAATGAGATGTTCTAGCATTCCCATTTTTCTAAGCACTTTCCACAACCTGACATGATTGACACAACTGGAGGTTTTTCTATAATTACCATAGAACTAGAACCTCCAGCTTCATCTAAAATTAAACACAATAGCAAGATCTGATTCTTTTCATTTTAACATGATATTGTATATTGATTTTCATTAACAGCTGAACTGAATAACCAGATCTGGCTTTATATTTGTTGTTTAGCTTTGAATCTGAAAATCTGTAGTTGCCCTTTCATTGAACTTTACAAAATACTTTGGGATTTAAAGAATTCAAACTTTCCAGCTTTCCAATTGCTGTGGTAATCATTTTTTTCTCTTTCTCTCTGTGTATGTGTGTTTTCTTTTTTTATTGTATTCATTTCATTTATTGATTCTTCCATGCCTTTGCCTTCTTTTACTACTTACCACAATGCTTGTCAAGTCTGAAATTGATTAATTTGGCTATGGATATACTTTCACATAGACAGCTAATGATGAACACATTTGCGATCCAATCTCTAATTCTATGCATATTTCTCACTCATTTTTTCTTTTCCATTTTCAAAATTTAAGGCATGCCTTCAGCCAGATGCTTCTGCAATTCTGTCCTGTTAATTTACCTTTTCTTTCAAATGTCTAGTCCCAATGGAAACCTATGCTGTTTAATTTGCTGATCCCTAGGTTTTTTTTTTTTAATTAGCAGACAGTTTTATTCAAGATCATGACATGTAGGAACTGTAGAATTGTGGTTCTATGTGCCTTCGAGTAGCTTAATCAGACAGTTACATACTGTTCATCCTCTACATGCTTCTTGTGGCAAAAATGTTCTCTTAACAATTGGATAGACAATCAGGAGGCATCTTTAAACCTTATTGTATTAATTATGTAAAGATACATGTAACCTTTAGGGGTAAACTTATTGAATCCTTTTAGAATCTGATTAAGATTAGTTCAGAGAATCAGAGGCATCCAATTTAGTCCAAACATTCCACCAAATTACATTATTCAGAAAATCAGTTTGATTCAGAAATTCAATCAAATAGTCTTTCTGTCACAGTTACAAACTGTTCAAGCTTAGTAATTATATATTCTGACCTATGCAAAATCACTCATCAAGAATGATGATTTTTTTTGGCCTGGCCATTACATTTTGTTTACCCTAGTAAACAAATTAGCATGGAGTTGCAGATGAAAATTGCAGCTGTCAAACTATACAAAAATGTCTGTATGCTATGATCATGCTATTGTTTAATTTCAGAAACAGGCGTTGCAAATGAGTCCTTTCACAAAAAGTAATTGAATGAGATAGAGTAAAATAATTTCCTACATGAACATTACAAATGGGCCCTCCTATCTTCAGAACAGCCAAGAATATGTAAAGTATGGTGGAAATCAGCCAATTAGTTATGTTACACATGCAGTTTACACAGGTGCAGAGAATATAAATGAACTTTAATTCATCTCCGTTTGATTGAAATCAGAGCTTAGTAAATATATAGGGATCATCGACCTACTAGGATCAACATGATATGATTAATTTCAATTTTCAGCAGCATCATGAGGTATGTTTAACTTCTCATTCAGGTAATGAAAAATGTTGCGTATGAAAATGTGTTTGAGAATAGAAAAGGTGGTTGTGTATACCTCCAACCACTTTTTGTTTTAACTGTTGAGCAGACATTCTAAAACAACTATAATATTTCACAATTTGGCACAGTAGATAGATTTACTAGGTGGCAATATCCAACTGAATTTAACTGATATTAGAAACTAAACAAGATTGGTCTAATTAGTACTTTGATACACTAATACTAAAAATGTCAAAACTGCTAACTACTCTGGGAAGTTAAAAAAAATCAAAGAAAAATGCAGTAGCAAACCATTTCCAAGTAATGTTAATGCTTTTGCTAGATCTTATATTTGAGGCTGATTTTAACTGTGTTATTGTAATGAAGGTAGTAATGAGTCAATATGAAATGTTTGCATCTACCTCTGTTCATCTTTTGGCTGTATTGTTTAAAACTATAGTAACTAATTATCAGGAATTGAATTCAATTCCAGAAAATTGTGATAGCCCTATATACCACTTTACAGTATTTTACAGTGCTTATATACCACTTCATATTGCTTTACAGCCCTTTCTAAGTGGTTTACAGAGTCAGAATACCGCTCTAGCAATCTGAATCCTCATTTTACTGACCTTGGAAGGATGGAACACTGAGTCAACCTTGAACCAGTCAGGATTGAACTGCTGGCAGTTGGCAGAATTAGCCTGCAATAATGCATTCTAACCACTGTGCCATCACACTGCATCTGGTGGTGGTAGTAATGCTGCTGCTCCTAACTCTTCTTTCCTTGTCCTTCAGAGGTACTCTGAAGTGTCCACATTCTGGGAATAGTCACAGTATGTCTATTAAAATATAGTAATGCAGAATAAAACACCTACAAAATTAGTCAAGGGTTAAAAAAAGAAAGTGTGTCTTGGAGGAAGTGGACTGAGCTAGGGAGATAAAAATTAATAGAAAATAGAAAACTTTTAGATTTTTTTAAAAAATATTATTATTGGAGTAGGTAGATAGGAGGAAAATTATATGTGAAATGAAATTCTGATTGGAGAAGATGAAAAAAAGATAAATGGGAAGAAAAGTAACATTTAAAAAGTTTAAAGTGCTGCTATTACAGGAGAAGGTGGGAGAACATGGATGTGGGGAAGAAAATTATAAGCAAAGAGAGCTTTTTGAGGGAGATGGAGAGAGAAAGTGGTGCTGGAAGAGGGGGAAAAAATAAAATAAATGGGAAAAATAATTATGCTTATGTTTAATTGCCAGTACAAAAATATGCTAGGATGTGATATGAATAAAGGCATATTAATTAATACAATGTCATAAATGAAAAAATCGAAAAATGTTGACATTCTTGATAGGTCTTCAAACACACTGGGTTTTACCATTCTTTTAATTGGGCCCATCTCTTTTCCCTCTGGATTCTGGTCTTCAACATATTTCTCTTGCAAGATTGCACAACTATGCATATATTTCTAAGTGTGATCTTCACGATGTCTTACTGGAAGATTCTTCAGTGACCCTTTCATTCTTGGTTGGTTCTAGTGTGTGAAGACAGCTAGATTAATCTTTAACTTAATTCACAAGGGCTTACAAGTTCTTCATAATGCTACTACTTCCGGGCATTTCTTCATTTCTTTACATGATTTATATGTCATCATCTATTAATAATTCTGGATGAGACTGCGAATTTCAGAGTAGCTGCAAAAACTGACAAGAGTAAATTGCAGGAGTGCAACACACAAGGATTTGAATGTGCTAAAGCTGATAAAGGAATTCTCGGACAATGACATTTGAAGCTTTACAGCATCAATACTGGCTCTCAGACGCTTCTGAAACAGGAAAGCTGAAGAAGAGAGAGACACATATGTAATTATCTGTAAGGTCATCCAGATTCTCTTTGCACTGATTTATAACTTAAATTGCAGAAATGCCCAAGTCTGGGCAATATAGAAAGTAAAAAACAACAACAACAACCCAATAACATAAACCCTTCCCCCTGCAAAAACATGAGGAAATAGATATAAACTAGTCACTTGTTGAGAATAGAACCCATACAGTACAAATTGAATGAATGAATGAATGAATGAATGAATGAATGAATGAATGAATGAATGAATACTTGTAAGTAAATATGCAAAACCAATCTCACATACCCCACCCTTGGCCAAGACCTAAGAAAACAGACTAGTTTTTAGGCTTTGCTTCAAAGAAAAGTTGGTTCGTCTCAATCTCTGAGAAGATACTCTTCCAGAAACTATGAAAAATGAAGATGGTACTTTCTTCTCCAAGCAACTAATGCTAATGCTAACTGTGATTTCCCCCAGTTTCATTTCCTGATTCCCATTCTTGAGTTCCTCCTTCAGTTAATTTGTTTATGCAACTTCTGATTCTTCTTCCACATCCTTCTCTTTTCTCCTACAATCTTTCCTAACATAGACAACTTCCAAATTTGTGAACTTCTCACTCCCAGACTCCTGCAGCTAGTATTACCAAGAATTCTGGAAGTGGAAGTCCACATATCCAAATATTGCCCAGGTTGGGAAAAATTGATATAAATTATATCCTAATCTTTTATTTTTTAAGAAAGCCATTTTTCAGCTGTATGTAAAAAGAATAAAGAAAGAAATCAGCTTGAAGTCCTGCAAACAATGATTTGTGAAATCCACTAAAAGGGACTTCATCATGCTTATTATGATAATATAGAAAATGTTTTCTTGATTTCTTTTTGAAAAAGTCTATGTGGAATGTATCTGAAAAAACAACAAAATACAAAATCTACAAATACAAAAAGAAAATACAAAATAATTTTTAAAATATATCCTGAAATATATCCTAATTTAAGGCTAAATGTGAAAAAAAAAATAGTTCCTGAAAATAAGGAAAGGAGCAGCTGCATAAAACATTTGGATAATTTAGTGATGCATTGGGAAAAAAGTAGAAATCTGTAGAAAGTAGATGAGTAGCTGGATAATTTATGTTGGGAAAACCTATACCTGGTAGTTGATGTTTCAAATGGTATCAAGAAAATTTGCTTTTAAAACAAGGTTTCCCGGTATATTTACTTTAACTGTATTCTCTGGGAAAAATACATCAAGGAAATTGCTTTAAAAATTCATAACAGCTATATTTTCATGATTTTACATTCACTGTACTCTGTAGCATTATGTATTATATTTCAAATATATTGGAAATTAAGGCAGGCTTTTACTGTGCTAAAGAAACCATTCAGATAATATAATAACAAACAGAAGCAGTTCACATTCAGAAGAGAGACTTATTTCCAGCCTAGTCTCATTGTTGTGACGTTAAACACACATTTATCCAAGAGGAAGGTTTAAGACATTTATTAGAGAAGTAAGATTTGTATATTCCACATATATCTCCTTATGCTGACTTCTTTAAAAAGGATCCAGACGGAATCAGTTCCAATTTGCAGTAACATCTTTTGAGAGGGACAGTTTAACCACAATTTCTCTACTTGAAATCCAATGAACAAATATGCTACTTTTAGCAATCACAAATAAAACCATTAAAAAAATGGAATGGTTCTTTGCTTGGACCAATTGCAAAGATAGTTTTTAAAGTTGCATAGTTTGCAAAGTTGCATATGTTAAATGTTTGGAGATGGTGGTATTTGTAGTCTAATGTATCACGTCTCATGGGTATCAGATTGCCTCCTGCAGTAATAGTAACTTAGCTAAGGAGAAATGAACATAGAACATACTATAATAGACCAGGAAAGAATCTTGGAGATCTTCTAGTCCAATCCACTGCTCAAGCAAGAGACCCTATACCATTTCAGACAAATGGTTGCCTGGTCTCTTTTTGAAAGCCTCCAGTGATGGAGCACCCACAACTTCTGAAGGCAAGCTATTCCACTGGTAGATTGCTCTAATTATTAGGAATTTTCTCCTTATTTCTAGGTTGCTTCACTCCTTGATTATTTCTAGGTTGCTTCTCTCCTTGATTGTTTCTTGTCTTACCTTTTGGTGCTTTGGAAAATAGTTTGACCTCTTTGTCTTTATAGGAGCCCCTCAAATATTGGAACACTGCTAACATGTCTCTCCTAGCTCTTCTTTTAGTTAGACTAGACATACCCAATTTCTGAAACTGTTCTTCATATCTTTTAGCTTCCAGCCCCCTACTTATTCTTGTTGCTCTTCTGTGCTATCTTTCCAGAGTCTCAACATCTTTTTATATTGTGGTGACTAGAACTGGATGCAGTATTTCATGTATGGTCTTATAAGGCTTTGTATACACACACACACACACACACACACACACACAATGTTTCTAAGGTCTCATTGCAAAGTAGAATTTGAGCATGGAAATTTAGCAAATGTGATTCCTACAAGCACTGCTATATTAATCTGTGTAAACCACTTGAAAACCCAAATGCTCTCTAAGTAAAATTCCCAAGAAAACTAAGAATGATATAAAACAATAGACATTTCATTAATAAGAAAACATTAAAGAACTACATTAAAAGTACCACTTGTTGGACATAATTGGAAGATGTATTTAACAGATAAGAAAAATAGGAAGTTCTTCATTGGTCCTGAAATGACACCTATCAAAATAATAGATGTACCTGTTGCAGAATTTTTGAAGGCTACCTCTAACAAAGCCCCCTCCCCCCCTATAGTTTCCTATCACAAAACTATCATCTGGGACATTTTAAGAAAAGCATTGAAAGAAATGTTCTTATTGTACCAGGTCCAAATGGATTATGAGTACTGAAGAACAAATGTAATTCTTCCACCTTGGTAGAGAATATAGAATATATTTTTCCATTTCCTTCACTTTCATGAAGGGAAACATAGTAAAACAAAGAGAAAAGGTAGATAAGTTAAAAAAAATACAGATTGGTATGAAGAAAGAAAAGTAATTTATAAGTATTCTCAATTTATGTGGTTGCTTATGGCATAGAAAGAACATTAGCTATTTGGTCATTTATTCTTTAGCACAGTATTGTTTTTAGCTGTGTTCTTGTAATTAATATATATATATACATACATATATGTATATGTATATATATTACAAGAACAGAGCTAAAAACAATACTGTATATATCAAGGTTCTTATAAAATAAAAGGCAATGATATAATACTTGTTGAAAAGAAAATTAACCTCAAACTGTTCCTTTCTTGTGTGCTTTAATAAGCAGATATATTTTACATTGTTAGATCACATGCTCTGACCTTGCACTGCATAAGAAATTCTAAGGATCACATGAGGTGTTAACTTAACCAAAACATTCTGCTATTTTTGTGAGAAACCTGCCACTATAACACAAATAAATTAAATACCCCAGCTGTGTAAATGCTTTCACAGTAAAGTTTTTATATGTAAAAAAAATACTATAAATATAGCACTGTATATATCAGTGCTAGCAACCTCTGATATGGCCCTAATTTACGCAATGAATTCTGATTGCAGCAGTACACCAATAAGAAATTGAAATGTTTTATTTTTCTGGGTAAAATAGCTTTTTTCAGTGAACCCATTCGAAAACCTGCAACTATATTTACTTTTCTAAAAAGATAGCTCTGCTAAACAGCTATGGAGGAATGTGAATTTCCTAAAAGCTTGTGATGAATGTGTCATCTTAAAGGTATGCAAAGAAATTGAATAATTGCTACCATTTTTAAAAGAGGATATACACATGCACATGCATGTTCAGATCAAAGATTCAAGATTGTCATCCCTGGTTGAACTAGCTTCTGATAGAAAGTGGTTTGACCAGTGAAGAATAATCATGTCCTTCTCTAATTATATTGTATATCAATTGCAGTTATAATCAAGTTTTTAATTTACTCAGTAACTGATGCTCTCCTGATGCATTACCAAAGCATTTAAGATATATACCAATAAATAACCCAGGAAAGATACAATAAAAATATAGAGAACTTAATGAGCCCAACATTTTTAAAATAAAAAAGTAGCTAATGTTCATGGCTTTCTTTTTCTTTACAGTGCATCATAGGATTCTGTGAATCTTTTAAAAAATACTGTTCATTTTTTTTCTGACTGTCAAAAAGGATGTTTCATAATGAATGGCATATTCAGTTCTATGAAAAAAGTAGAGTTGTTATCCTAAAAAGAAGAAGCAAGACAGATTTACATCTGTATGTTATCATTGAGCACTGTGTACCTTATAAAGAAAAAAGCCCTAACATGACAGCTTTCCTTTCTATTTACTTTCTATTTTTCAGGAAGACTAACATCAGGTTTATGAAATACCCATGTGTGTTTTTTCCAGTCATCACTTCTCTCTCATATGAACATAACAGCTGCTTCCATTTCCTGCTCATCTGCTGGGACTATCATCATTAATGCGCAGGTTGTCACAAGTCATTCTTCATTCTCCCCTTACTTCCCTGCCCCAATCACAATCGAAGTTGGTGAGTAGAAAAGGGGGATTGTCATGTGTCACATATTCTCTGGTACCAATAATGACAAAAGCTGGCTTGCTTCACTTAACTTCTCTCTCACGAATAATGTTTATGCTCTGATGGCTACAAAGGCTTTTAATTTCTGATAGCAATTTCCATCTGGTTCGTGCTAATCGCTAAGGACTCTATTTCAGCTTTAGTTTGAATAAAAGACAAGGCACTCTGAGCTACATCTGTAAAACAACTCCATGCCTTTGTCTCTTTGAGAAAAAGAAAATTCTAACTCTGAACGTTCAGGTCTTCTGCTTGAGCTCCAGAGAGCGTTCCTAAAACTAGGAGGCATTGTCTTCATTTTTAATGGAGGCTGCTCTCAGTGTAATGTAGATGCTGAGAAGCTCTGGCAACAATGGCTTGGAGATGCTGACTGAATTAGAGCTGTAACCTTTTTTAAAAAAATGTTGACTTGTTAAAAAGCAAAGCTTCCAATTAAATGACACATTTCTGAGAAATTGATGGCTCACCTTGTCACACCTTGAACAAATATCTATAACAGTTTATAATTTGTTTTATTTTATTTTATCTAGTCTGTCAATTGCTTACAAGATAATAGGTATAAGTAAAAACATAGTTATGAATACATGGATACATATAAGAAAAATAAAGAAACAATAGGACAGGGACGGTAAGCACATTGGTGCGCTTATGCACACCCCCTACAGACCTCTTAGGAAAGGTAGTAGAAGGTCTAAGGTTAAAGTTTTGGGGGTTTGGGGGAGAAATCACAGAGTCAGATGGAGTGTTCCAGACATTGACCACTCTGTTGCTGAAGTCGTGTTTCCTGCAATCAAGTTTGGCGCGATTAACCTTGAGTTTGTATCTATTGTTTGCTCTTGTATTGTTATGGCTGAAGCTGAAGTATTCATTGACAGGTAGGACACTGAAATGTATGATTTTATATACGATACATAGATCAGACCGAAGGCAGCGTAGTTCTAGTTTTCTAGGTCTAGAATTTCAAGTCTGGTGGTTTAAGGTATTCTGCAATGAGTAGAGGAGTGGAGAGCTCTTCTTGTGAAATATTTCTGGACTTTCTCAACTGTGTTAATATCAGATACGTAATGTGGGTTCTAGACTGATGAGCTGTATTTGAGTATTGGTCTAGCAAATGTTTTGTATGCTCTAGTTAGTAGTGTAATATTACCAGAGAAAAAGCTATGTAAGATTAGGTTAACAACTCTTAATGCCTTTTTGGCTATGTAGTTACAGTGGGCTCTAGCACTTAGATCATTAGAGATGAGTATTCCAAGATCCTTGACAGAGTTTGGATCATCAACAAGGTCTTGACTATTCATCCTGTATTTTATTTTCTGATTTTTTGTTGCCAATATGTAAGACAGAGCATTTATTTGTTGAGATTTGAAGTTGCCATTTGTTTGTCCATTCTGATACATAGTCGAGGTCTTTTTGAAGGGCAGCAATATTGTCTGTGATGTTGAATAGCTTTACATCGTCAGCGAAGAGAACGCAATTGCTCTTAATATGATCACAGAGGTCATTTATATAGGGTATGAAGAGAGTTGGTCCTGGAACACTGCCTTGGGGGACACCACTGTTGACAGGTACAGAATTTGATAGGACGCTCCCAATTTTGTCCATTTGTTGTCTATTTGACAGGAATGCTTCTATCCAGTTATGCAGTTGTCCAGAGATACCATAAGATTTTAGTTTTAGGAGTAGTTTGTCGTGTACCATTGAATCAAAGGCTTTACAGAAGTCTATGTAGATTGCGTCTATTGCTTTGCCCTGATCGAGTTGTGTAGTCCATATGTTTTTGCAGTGTAAGAGTTGCAGATTGTAGGATAGTTTTTTTTCTAAAACCAAATTGTTTATTAGAAAGTAGTTGTTTGTCTCTAAGTGGAGGATGATGGATTGGTTAATAATTGATTCCATGACTTTACAGGTGACGCAGCATAAAGAGATTGTAATTTTCAACTAGGCTGGTGTCTCCCTTTTTGAAGATGGGGACGACTGTGGCTTGTGACCATAGTTTTGATAAGGAGCTGGTCCTGAAAGGTTTTCTTATAACCTATTCTACTGTTCAGGAATGAAGGCTCTTGTTATTATTAAAATTTTAATGATTGGAAGGTTAGCTTCCTAGCAGAATCTATTCAAAACTCCAATCTGCTAAGATTCACTGGGGAATTTTTTCTTTTAAGAAAGTACTAGGTTGCTTGGAATGTCAGGTAGGCACTAGATCAGGGGTGTCAAACTGGCAGCCAGATATGTCATGCACAGGCCACACCCATCACACCCACAGGCTCCATAAAGGCAAAAACCAATATGATATCCCATGATACATCACATGACATGATCAAGTTTGAAACATATGCACTGGATAAAACCTGCTTACCTTCAGCAAGGTGACTGCATCATGTGTTCTCAAAGAATACATATAGAATGGAGCAAGAGTTAGAGTCAAGCACTGAGTGTTGGGAGAAATATCCATCTGATTCAATTCCAGGCCAGGAGAAAGACACTGAAACATGGAGGCTGATTGGAAAGAAGTTTTAATGGTGAAATAGAAGCACATGGGTGATTCTGGGCAGCTGATCACATGGAATTGAGAATGAGGGGTATTTATATCTTCTCTTGGGCTTTGAAGTTGAGCTTCCTTTTCCTGTGTAAGAACATGTATCCTGTTGGCTGTTGTAGGGGCCATAGCTGGTTCTGTAGGTTGCCCCAGGTTTGGTTGAAGTTTGGAGAGTGTGGTGCAACTGAGATGATGCAATGAAGGAGTTTGAGGTCTGAAAGGGTATTGGGAAATTCCTATTATGGCTGAGGGCTAATCCTACCTTTGTTCACCTTGTTGCAAGGAATTTGCTTAGGAATAGAGTAGCTATCTTTTTATCTCTTAAGTGCTGACATGTGCTGTGGTTTATTAAGAAAGAGGGAGGCTGCTTTTCAAGAGCACGTTTCTCCATTTCTCATCCAAGAAAATATGATATTCTGCCTTTTTAATATTTCTCAAAATATTTCATTCTACTAGGAGAGGGGTGGGTGCAGTGGTGGGATTCATTTTTTTTTTTACTACTGCTTCTGTGGGCATGGCTTGGTGGGTGGGGCAGAGGAAGGATATTGCAAAATCTCCAGTCAGAGGTGGTTTTTGCTGGTTCTCTGAACTACTCAAAATTTCCACTACTGGTTCTCCAGAACTGGTCAGAAACTGCTGAATACCACCTCTGGGTGAGTGCTAACTTTCTACATAAGTAAATCATTTTTCACCGAAAAAGAAGGAAACATAAATAGAATGGTCTCCTAAATGTAGGGAGGAAGAGGGGATATCAAATGAGGAAGGTTAAAACTGGAACTAACCTTTTGCAATGTCAGGCTAGAACTTAGTCAGATGCTAATGTTTTATGAGCTTGTTGTAAAAGTCATTTTGTGACTCAAACCTGCTTCTTAATGGAGAAGGAAAATCATTTCAGGAAAAAATGATTTAATTTTTTATTGAGGTCTTTATGCTTTGGGTCACCCTTTCAGGGAAAATATTACTTTTATAATATTTACTAAATTTAGTAATACTAAATATTACTAAATTTTAATGGACCAGAGAGTTCAATTTTTCTGAAACAAAGATAGTCCTCGACTTACAACAGTTCATTTAGTGACTGTTCAAAGTTAAAACGGCACTAAAAAGGTGAGTTATGACCATTTTTCACAGTTATGACCAATGCAGCATCCCCAAGATCATGTGTTCATAATTCAGATGCGTGGCAACTGACTCATACTTATGATGGTCACAGTGTCTGAAGATCACGTAATCACCCTTTGCGATCTTCTCACAAGCTAAGTCAGTGGGGAAGCCAGGTTCATTTAACAACTGAATTACTAACCTATCAACTGTAGGGTGTTACTTAACCATCTTGGCAAAAAATAAAAAAATCATAAAATGGGACAAAACTCACTTAACAAATATTTCACTTAAGAACAGAAATTTGGGGTTCACTTGTGGTTGTAAATTGAGGATTATCTGTAACGAGGAGTATTACAGTGACTCCTTTTTATGAGAAGGGTTCAGTAGATAGATGCCACATTTTTAAAGTTATGGTTATGGTCTAGCTGCAAAAATATGGACCTTCACTAAAGAATTCTAATTGTTTGTTGCCTCCTAGCGATCATCCAAGAATTTTCAACCACTATTTAGTGTCCCTATCTTAGTCTGTAAATTACTGAAACAGGGAGGAAGTTATGACTGAATGATATTGCTAGGGAGCATAGGAATATATCTAACTTTTCATCAATAATTTTAGGAATAGGTTTGGTTTAAAACAAAAGCATCACATTTTTTCTTTTGCTAAAAGCAACATTTAAATAATACATACTTTTTTTTTTCTTTGCTTTTCCTATGTTAACTCCCATTGTGTAGGTCAGTGTAAACTGTATATGAGGGGGAAAATATTCTGGGTATTTTGGAGAACAGCCAGAATTCCTAGCTATAAGCCAAACTGGATAAAAACTGCTGAAGCTGAACTCAAAAATATCTGGAGAATCCCAGGTTCCTTAATCTGGATTTAAATAATGCAAAGTATTTATGGTTGGCAGATATATTACATATGCTGGTTTTGTGATATTTGAATTAAAAGTAGGAACAGAGAAGAAAGATTGTAGAAAAAGTTGTTGGTCTTTCTAGTTTTAATATGTTTATGTTACCATGGAACAGCAGTTTCTGTAATTACATGGCAAGTACATAGTAATTAAATATGTTTTTCTGCAAATTTATTAGCATTAACATTTGATGTTAAGCACTTTTGCAAAGTTTAATTGCATTTGTGACTTTCAGCTTCAGTACAATGCATTTTGGAAAGGAGAAACAACCATGCTATTTGAGCAAAGAACTGATAATTGCTTTTTGTTTAGGAAGCATAAGAGTTTAGGAGCTTTCAAACAAAAATGAAAGCATTAAATTTGTTCTGATTTGAATAGCATAGTATGGGATCTTCAGTGGGAGGAGAGAAAAAGCAAATATCTATTTAATCATTATTTCTATTCAGTGTCAATGAATGCCTGACAATTTTATGTTTTCACTCTGCTTAAGTTATACATTTAAACTATGTCATGTCAACAAATAATCAAAGCAATTTTTTATTTCTATGGGAATATTCATTTAAATATCAAAGTTTACAAGTCAATCAAAGAGATTGATGCTGTAGAAGCTTATACTTACGTTGCAATTAACAATATTGTTGATAGATTACCTGAACAGATTGAATGTTGAATCTTGGGAAGCAAAGGTAGAATCAGATATGAAATGCTATGAAACTCCATCAAAGAAAACCTAGTTACTGAGTGTCCAATTTTGCAGAATATGTAAAGATATAAAAAGTGCTAGGCAAAACTCAGGGAAAAATGTCAAGTTTGTAGGGTATCAGATCTCTTCCATTTCCCATTGTTCATATTGGGTTTAATAATATGTCAGAAGCATATCTCTTGTTAGTTTTGTTTTAAAGGAACATGTGAAATATGCATTAAAATGTGGGTATAATTTACTTTTGGACTATATTCCCAAGCAGATTTTTCTGGGAAAAAAATCAATCTTCTCTTCAATTTAATGAAATCTGAAATGTGCTTCTCATCCTACCATTTTATTATTATAGTTATTACTGTTGTTATTGCTATTATTATTGTTATTATTTATCTTTTATTCATTCACACCAAGTATCTTCTTAAAATTTATGATGTTCTGAGTAGCACAGTTTTTTTGCAGTTCTGCTTGGTGTTATTGCAGGAAGTTGTAATTTCTTGATGTATTTTATAAAATGGTTGGACATGGTACCAAGTGCCTCAATGACAATGGGTATCAGTCACATGTTTCATCCATAATTGCATAGTTTCGATGTCCAGGTCATGATATTTTATTATTTTTTTTCCAATTCTTTTTTTTCAGTTCTCGCATCTCCTGGTACAGTGATATCAATAATTTTTGCCAATAATTCCAACAAATTATTATTTTTATTATTATATACTTTATTCATTAAACATGAAAGTCAACTGAACATTTAAAAATGTACCACAAATATCATTGACTGGCTCTGATGATTGATACGGGTTGCTGCCAGCAACCTAGATATCAACCAAGTATATTCTTAAATGCAAGGTGTTCCGAGTAGCGCAGTCTTTTGCAGCTCTGCTTGGCTATAGCGGGAAGCTGCAACTTCTTGACATATTTTGCAAAATTCTTTGACATGGTACCAAGTGCCCCAATGACAGTGGGTATCACTGTTACATGTTTCATCCATAATTGCATAGTTTCAATGGCCAGGTTGCAATATTGTATAATTTTTTCAAGTTCTTTTTCTTTGAGTCTGGCGTCTCCTGGTACAGCAATATCAATAAATTGAACACTTTGTTTTTGATTACTGTGATATGAGATGTGTTGTGTTCTAAATGATGATCCATCTGTATTCAAAATCCCACAAGATCTTCATCTCATTTTTGACAACTTTTTCCCTTTTGTGTTCCCATGACTTTCCAATACAGGTAAGTTATATTTTTTATATAATGCCCCGTGGATTAGTTTCGCAACTCAGTCATGTCTAGCTTTGTAATCAGTTTTGCTGCCCTCACATATTAAATGTGAAACAGTTTCAACTTTGTCATTGCAAAGTCAACAGTTGTTGGTGTTTTTTTGTATGTTCACTTTCATGGCATTAGTTTGTAGTGCTTGTTCTTGAGCAGTGAGTATTAAACCTTCCATGCCCATGTCAGGTTGTTATCACATTTTCCTTCAATGTTTTTCAAATGCTGTCCATGCAAAGCTTTGGTTTTCTATCTATTTAATCTGTCATTGAGCTATTTTTCCTTATATTCTGCCTTTGTTTCTGTTGTTTTAATAATGTTCTTCATTTTCACAACCTGCAGCATTTTTTCTGTACTTTGGTTCACATAGTCATTCAAACTTCACTTTTCTTCTTCTACAGTTCGATGGACTTGCAATAGTCCTCTGCCACCTATTCTTCTTGGCAGGAATAGCCCGTTGTCTAATATTATTATTATTATTATTATTATTATTATTATTATTATTATTATTGTTATTATTTACACAATATGTATATGTAGTATATGTATGGATTCAAGCACTGTGACATTTTGCAATTTACCAATGGGAATTTGGTCAATGCATAGATTTTCTAAGTGCTTCCAAGATTTTTGATATGTCCTCTATTGTACCAATAATCACTGGGACCACCACAGCTGGTTTATGCCATAATCTTTCAATTTTGATTTTCAGATTTTGACACATTGTGATTTTTTCCAATTCTTTGTCATATATCTTTTGTCTCCTGGTAATGAATTATACACAATTTTCTCTCTTCAACCAAAGTTATATTTAGTGTATTATGAGCCAAGACTTTATTACTCTGTATTATGAATCCCACAATATTTTAACCTGCTCATTTTTTTACTACTTTTTCAACTCTTATCTTCCCATAATTTTTTTATTACTGGCAAATTAATTTTTTACAGATGTTCCAGTAAATCATTTTGGAATCTGTGTTATGTCATTGTTATAACAAATTTGCATTATCTTCTTTCATAGGCTGAATATATGATCTACATTTTAGCCTGCTCCGTTGTGCGCACTGCACTTTGAATCATTTTATGATTTTTCAATTCTAGCCTTGATTGCATTAGTTTGAATAGTTTGCTCTTGAGTAGTCAAAATCAAGCCTTAGGTTTTATTTTTAATGTTTTGGTTGTAAGTCATTGCCAGGTTTTATTTTTATTCACTTTCACCTCAACCTTTTACAGAAAAATCCATGTAATGATTTATTATTATTTTATCCCACTGTATGTAAGCAGTGAACATGAATAATATTCCAACAACCTATTTTTCCCACAACAATCCTGTGAGGTAAATTGGGCTTGTAAACCATGACTAGCCCAAAGATACCCAGCCAGTCACTTTTTTCTAGTCCAATCCACTAACCAGGTTGTTGTTCTTGTTGAGAAAAAGGTAGCAAGTGGGACGTTACTGTTTTCCAGTAAATTTTGCTTTCTGAGCTATGCTTGGAATTCTAAACATATCCATAAGAGTAGAGGTTGGATAATATTTATTATTTTTAAATCTGGATATTTAGATTTCTTTGGAGTGATCTAAGCTAGGCTAGTCATATTTTGTCCTATCAAAATCACAGCCAATTTATCCTGTTAACTTCAGTAGGAGCCAACTGTTAATTACACATTATTTATATTGACTACCCATGTATATATCAAGTATGGCTGAAAGAAGCTAAGCACATGCCAAAGCACATGCAAAGAAGAGCAACTAAGATGATTCAGGCCTGGAGACAAAAATATGTGAAGAATAATTGCAGGAATTGAGTATGGCTAGTCTAGAGAAAAGAAAAGAAAAAGGACTATGGGTAACATGATAGCAGTATTCCAGTATTTGAGGAGGGGGTCAACTTATTTTACAAAGCACCAGAAGGCAAGACAAGAAACAATGGATGAAAACTAATCAAGGAGAGAAGCAACTTGAAATTAGGGAGAAACTTCTTAACAGTGAGGACAATTAATCAGCGGAACAGCTTGCCTTCAGAGGTTGTGGGTACTTCATCACTGGAGGTTTTTAAAGAAAAGACTGAACAGCCAGTTATCTGAAATGGTGTAGGGTCTGCTGTTTGAGCAGGGGTGTGGACTAGAAGATTTCTAAGATCCCTTCCAGCTTTGTTCTGATTGATTGCCAAATATTTTTGTGGGGGAAATAAAAGTGCTTTGTGAATTAATAAACAAGCCCAGCTTGTTTCTATGCCTCTAACAGAGATTTTTTGATGGTCAGTTCCTGTCAGTTGACTTTGAGAGAGGTCAAAAATATCCTAATATCCAATTCATCTTACTAATAACTTTAGGGCTATTTGCAATGCAACACAAGTTATCTGATTTTATCCTCATATCAGTCCTTTGAGTCAACTGAGTATCTTTCTTAAGCCCACCCACTAAGCCTGACAGCTTTGATGGCAAGGATAATAAATTCACATAACACACCATAAGAGGAAAAAAAGAGTAAAGGAAATAATCTCTGCCTTGGGGTAAGTTGAAAAACACTGTTATGTAAATTGTGAAAATGGTTTCACACCAGCTAGTTAAAGAACCCGCTGTGTTTTTTGCTTTAATGGGGACTAAGGGTTAATGGGAATTTCTAAACTTGCTTCTCTGGTTATAAATCTAAAATTCTGGGATGGTGATACTTTTTGCACTCTTATCATCAAACCCAATACCCATTAATTTAAATGATTTCTCACAGGTTGGTAATGGCTTGTAATTTTAACTCCTTCTATTTTGGATTAATAACCTTAGTAGTTGACCAATTATTTGAAAACCAAAGTTAATACACTTCACCAGTTGCAACAGTAGTTACCAAGCTAAGCTGGCAGCATATAGCAGATGTTAGATAGTATAAGAAGGCTAAGACCAAATAGACACTTCCATGTGGAACCACTGGGAAATACCAGGGATGTAAATTGGACTTTGAATCCTGGGAGAAGGCAATGACAAACCATTTCCATATTATAGCCAAGAAAAGAGAAGAGTGAAATGAGTGAGTGACCTCACTCCTTTCCTAAGGGGGTGTGCATAAGTGCACCAACATGCCTACCGTCCCTGTCCTATTGTTTCTTTTATTTT
The DNA here is from genome assembly GCF_900518735.1 of Pseudonaja textilis. The sequence continues at coordinate 16,032,220 of NW_020769323.1, forward strand.
TCTTATATGTACTCATTTCATCTATTCATAACTATGTATATACTTATACCTATTATCTTGTAAGCGATTGAAAAATCAAATAAATAAATAAAAATAAAAAAATAAATTGCAGAGATTTGAATAATAATTTTATTTAGGATACTTACTGTGTTTTTTTTTTAATTGGGGGAGAGGGCTGTATGTGTGTTCCATAGATGTTTGATTGTATTCATCATAAGTTCCCTAAAACTAGGGAAAAGTAACTGTTTGTAATATTGATAAGCCCAGGCATCAGATTTAACTCAATGAGCTCAACTTATTGTTAATTTTCAGTGAAGTATGAAAACAGAATTACTGAATACAATGAATCATCTAAATAGAAAATCACAATGTTGACGGAACAGTACTAAAGAAAAACATGTGACATTGTTGAAAAGAAACCATAATTTCTTTTCAATAACCAGGTTACAATGCAGCTTTGCAGGAAAAATCTGTCCACAATATGGAGTTCAATCCTGATAGAGCTCAGGGTTGATTCAACCTTCTTCCAAGGTTGGTAAAATGAGGGCCCACATTGTTGAGGGAAATATGCAAATAATGTTGACATGTGCTATAAGGGACTGTGGGGTGATATATAAGTCTAAATTCTATTGCTATAATAGAAAACATAGGCACTAATATAAACAGAAAATAGGAGCAGCATTAGAGGTCCTGAGAAGCAAAGCTTCAATAGCCCTTGACTTTTTCCCAGATATGAGTTCAGGCTGTATCAAAGGAAAGACTAGGTTCCTTATAAACATTAACCAAATGTACTTGAGTTTCCCTATTTTTTTTTCTTTCTTGCAGCCTTTTTTCTTCTTCTATGCTATTTCTTTTTCTTTTTAAACTGGAACTGGAGCATTTCTGGCAGAGCATATTTTTGTCTCCATTGATTGACCACAGCAGCTTTCAAAATTTCTGAATTTTCTAGGTCTATTTAGCCATGCCACAGATTGAACTCTGGACTCTGTGTATACAAAGCATATGTCCAATTACTGAGCTACAGCCTTTGACTAGTTTAGCTAAGGCTTTTTCCCCCCCCACAGAAATATTTAACATATGTAGTATAATCAGCAGACCTTGTTTTGAAAGAACCGTTTAGTCTGTCAAAATGCCTACCAGCAATTTTTGTTTTTTGTAGAAGAGATGTTCATTTGTTTTACTTTTAGCATCTGGGCATATAAGCTGTTTCATATTACAAACTATATATCTTTAAATCTTTGCTGATCTCCCCATATGCTAAGGCCATCTGGAACATGACTTCCCATTCTATATACAGTGAATGAGAATAAACTATAGACATCATTCTGTTTGGTGGTTCATCCTTTATAAACAGGGACTTCCCTAATCACTGAAAGAAAAGATTAAAACACTATATAGTGTTCATTAAAATGGGGTTTTTAAACATATACGATCAGCTTCTGCAATTTCAACAAATCAACTGAATTGGAATTACAGAGCATTTTTCATTGTAAGTTTACTTTGCTCCCCATTCATTGATTGTTAAATAGCTTTTTCAGTACTTTATAAAAATGGTAGAGGGTTGATCACACTGTCCTGTTATAAACAGAGTTTATCAATTAAAATCTTGTTTCTTTGCTGTTGGTATTAATAGCATAAAATTCTGTTCTTTCTATAGGATTGTTTAATTATTATTTTTAAATTGGTAATATACCGTGATTGTTTTGTTTGCAATATCTCTTACTCACCCCAGCCTTTGTACACCTCTTCCCTAATTCATGTAGCCATTAAAATAAATTGCTTGCGAACCTTTTAAAATGCAAATTATCCCATTTTTTGCTCTTTGATATGTAAATTTCCTTGATGTAGACATCTTTAATGTAAATTTCCCTAATGTAAGCTCTGTTTTAAAAAGCTTTTTATGTGACTTTTAGGAGCATGTTTTCTTTTCCCGGGTAGTCTTGAGAAATTTGTCAGTGAAAATGTGTGCTATCTAGAATGTAGTATCATCAGGTCATTTGGATATGTTTGGTCTCTTCTCCGTGAAATCTGTGAAGTCCTTTATAAATGTTAACAGAGCCCAGGGATAGGATTCTACCGATTCTGTTCACTTCTGTAGAACTGGTTGCTCTGAAAAGCAGCAAATAGCATACATAGAACTGGTTCTATGTCTGCTGCTGTTTTGGCGCACCCACCCACTCGGGCTCTTACCTGACCTTTATTTCCTGCTTTTTCAACTGCAGCTGCTTTGCACAACAGAGCTGTGGTTGAAAAAGCAGGAAAGAGGGGCCTTTTCCAACTGCTGCGCATTTGCACACAGCATTGCTCAGCTGTCCAAGCAGCTCAGCAGGTCATAAATTGCACTCGCGCATGCGCACTTGACACAGAGCAACAGAACTGGTAATTATACTGGTCGGATCCCATCCCTGACATATCCCCAAGTTCAGAGGTGGTATTCAGCCAGTTCTGACAGGTTTTGGAGAACCGGTAGCAGAATTGGGTTTTTTTTGTATTTCTTTTTAAATTTTTTAACAATAAACATAAACAAAAAAATTAAATAAAACCGTCTTTCAACTGTACAGTGTGTCGATTGGTATATATTTCTTGTGCATAATGTCTATAGTCTTTTCCTCTTAGATTTAATTTCACATTCAAATTATATTAATCAACTTTCCATGTCATGTTATAATATTATTATATCATCATTAGACTTTAATTTCAAATCCACATTATCCTTTTAGAGCAAATCTCAGTTCTTACTGATTCTAATTCATATTATAATCCATTCCATAACAATCAATTATAACATATCATTACTAATGTATTATATTTACTACTGTATTATATCTATATTATAATATATTTCATTTTTCTATTTAGCCATTGATAAAATAAATCCCATATTTTATAATATTCTTTTTCTTCTTGCTCTCTAATTGCTAATGTTAATCTACTAATCTCTGCACATTCCATTATTTTCACCTCCTCCTCTATCAGAATTTTTTTCATTTTTCCAATTTTGAGAAAATATAATTCTAGCTGCAGTTAAAACATTAATAATCAAATATGTCAATTCTCTGTTGTATCCTTCAGGTAAGATTCACAATAAAAAATATCTCTGGTTTTAAATGTATATGCTGTTTTGTCATATTTTTTTTTGAACCATGTGTGAATTTTAGTCCAGTATCTTTTAGCTTCCACACACATACACCACATATAGAAATATGATCCAGGTATCTGATGACATTTCCAACATTTCATTGATTTGTCCTTGAACATCCTTGCTATTCTTGCTGGGGGTAGATGCCACCTGTATACAAATTATCTTTATATGCTGTCAACATTGTTAATGTATAGTTTTGAGTCTATAGTTTCTGCCATTTTTTTAGATCTATCCCATATCTGAAATCCCCCCCCCCCCAAGCAATCATTGCTTCTTTAACTTGTTCTTCTTCTAATTTCACTCCAAGTAAATAGTCATATAATTTTTAATCATCCTCTCCTTAGTACCTGTTAAAATTTTATATAATTCAGTAAGTTCTTTGTGACACCCTTCTGTCTTGCTATCTTTATTATATCTATGTATTTGCACATATGAATACCAGTTCATCTTTATCTCTTGTTCATCTAATTCTTGCTTTGTTTTCAGTTCACCCTTTTCATTTAGTATTTCACTATATCTATTTGTCCATTTTAAAAACAATTGGATATGTGAATACAGAAATTTTGAATAGTTCGGAGAACTAAGTAAATACCAGCTCTGGTTGGCCCCGCCTTCATCTATTCACTGCCTCTAGAGTCCCACCTGATCGGCTGTGTCCCCTTTTGTTGCCCTGCACAGGAGAACGGAGCTAGAGAGCAGGTTAGTGGGGCGGGGAGAGGATGGGGATTTTATAGTATCCTTCTCCTGGAGTGGGGTGGAAATGGGGATTTTGCAATATCCTTCCCCATGCTCACCAAGCCACAGCCACCAAGCCACACCATTCCACCAAGCTACGCCACAGAACTGGTAGTAAAAAAAATTGAATACTACCACTGTCCAACTTGTATTTTCTGGTCTGAAAATATGTACTTGGGAGGCTGTTAACATTAATCTTACAAATAATCAATACAAACCAATGTTTCCATTTGGATTTGAATCTAAATATTTCCCAGATTCCCAGTCAAGAGTGTCTCAAAGCCAACCTTTAACCACCTCTTGTCCTTCAAGAGCAAAACCTAGCTCTCATGACAAGTTACAGGTTAACTACCTTTTACTGTTAGAACTAGCAAACTTTAGGGAGATGCTATAAACTGGTGAACAGAGATAAGCATTTTCCTGGGGCAGGATAGTTGTTTTGGTCAAGTTTCCAATTCCCTGAAACATGACTGGTTTTCCTACAGGAAGAAAGAATTCTGATTGCAATGTACCATATTTTTTTGCACTATAAGATGCTCCAGACCATAAAACACACCTAGCTTTGGGGGAGAAAATCAAGGACAAAAAATCTGCCTCTGCCACCCAGCAATTTGCCTTCTTGCAGCAAACAGCAAACAGCCTGGTCAGCTTCAGCACATCCTGATTTAGCATAAGCAGCTGATTGGTGGTTGGATCTGCCTCCCAGAATATTGCTGATCAGCTGTTCCAGGCTCTGGGAATCGCCACCACCTATCACCGCCTCGGTGCGTCCCATTTTCGGCTTCCGTGCGTCCCATTTTCAGCCTCTGCGTGCCCCATTTTTGACCTCAACACATCCTGTTTTTGGTGATTGGTGGTGACAGGCAGTAGTGGGAGTGGTGATTCCCACTGCTTAGAATGGGCCAAAAATGGACTGCAGGAGGCCAAAAATGGGGCATGCGGAGGCAGAAAATGGGATGCCTGGAGACCAAAAATGGGGTGTGCAGAGGCCAAAAATGGGGTGCGCAGAGGTGGCAAGGTGTGGCAACAGCAGCAATGGGTAGCAGCAATCCTCACAGCCTGGAGCAGCTGATTGGCAGTATTCCGGAAGGCCGCTCCAACAGCTAATCAGTTGCTTGTGCTAAATCAGACTGTGTTGAAGTTGACCAGGTTGTTTGCTTCAAGGAGGTAAATTGCTGGGAGGCAGAAGCCAAAGGATGGAGGGGCTTCACAACCTTCAATGTACATATGCACATAAACACACAGACACACACATACACCCCAACATACATTAAAATAGTTTCCATCTGACAACATGTGTAGTGCTTCCAATCTTTAGAAACTGAGTGTTTCAAGTTTTCAATTTACGTTAGCTAGACACAAATATATCTCACTGTACAAGAATTCTTAAAGTTTCCTATCATGTGAAATTTTATTATGACTATGCAACCAAGTGACCTGCAGTAATTATTCCATTTCCAGTTAGCAAAAAAACTAAGCTATTTGCATAGACAAAACCATGTGATGAGGTGAGCATCACATCTTCTCTTTCAACATGCTAGTTTCCTATGTTCAGAGACAGATGTTGGGAATCATTTAAATATATCAAGCCCCACAACATTTTGTCATTCAGCCAAGAGAAACAAAAGGTCATTTTGTTCATTTTTTTGCTGATATTTTCCTGTTTTTTTATTGCTGTGCTGCTTTACAATTCTTTAGGGACTGGGAAACTATATATTGTACTTCATCATTCATTGTACAGGTAGTCCTCAACTTACAACAGTTCATTTAGTGACTGTTCAAAGTTAGAACAGCACTGAAAAAAGTGACTTATAACCATTTGAGCCAGAGTGGCACAGTGGTTAAAGTGCAGTACTGCAGGCTACTTCTGCTGACTGCTGGCTGCCTGCAATTTGGCAGTTCAAATCTCACCAGGCTCAAGGTTGACTCAGCCTTCCATCCTACCAAGGTCGATAAAATGAGGACCCAGTTTGGGGCAATATGCTGACTCTGTAAACTGTTTAGTGAGAGCTGTAAAGCACTGTAAAGCAGTATATAAGTCTAAGTGCTAATGCTATTGCTATTTTTCACATCACCGTTGCAGCATCGCCATTGACACATGATCAAAATTCAGATGCTTGGCAACTGACTCCTATTTATGATGGTTGCAGTGACCTGCAGTCATGTGATCACCTTTTGTGACCTTCTGATGAATAAAGTCAATGGGGAAGTTAAATGATTCATTTAGCATCCATGTTACTAACTTAACAACTGCAGTGATTCACTTAACAACTATGGCAAGAAAAGTAGTAAAATGGGGCAAAATTCACGTACCAAACATTTTACTTAACCCCAGAAATTTTGGGCTTAATTGTGGTCATAAGTTGAGTGCTATATATGCAGAAAATCCTTGAATGGACAAACATTTAGGCAATTGTTCACTTTCAGACAATATGCATTATTTTAGTTACTACTGTAGTTCTTCTTAGCTGTTGCTTTAACTGTCATTGCAGTACCTTCCAAGAAAGGAACAGAGTATATAAAGAGTATATTGCAATGTTTCCCTTAACTGATCTCACCTTAACATTTAAGCAATTGGGGTCTGTATTTCCTTAATATCTTAATGTCCCTATTAAGACCAACCATCAGTATGAATCTTTTTTCTAGGTAGGAGATCTATCAAAGTTAATGCCTGAATAGTGCTTAAAACCACAATGCAGAGCACACTATTAAACTGTTATTTAAACAACTTTTACCAAACCAAATGGGGTCACATAAAGGTAAAACAAAAAACTGCAATAATAATGTCAGTGATGTTAATTAAGGATGTTCATAAGGATACATTTAAGGGATTTTCCCCTTAATGGATTTCCTCCCCTCCCTAAAAGCCACTTCTTGCAACCTACCCTCAAAAAATTACTCCAGAGCAGCACTATGTTCAACATCTGTATTTCATTTTAACAAGCCCCCAAGCTGCTTTCCTTTCTATGGGGAAGTCATAAAAAACCCACAAACTCAGGATTTCAGTGGTATAATATATATAGAAATCTAGGGATGCAATCAACAGAAATGCAATATATCCAGAAGCATGGTTTCTAGCATTTCTCATGACAAAATATTTCCAGAACAGGACTATCTCTTATAGCATTCTTACTGCTCTTTCACCATCTGCATTGAAATAAGAGATATTTTTTTAAAAAAATCTTCTGAAATAATTGTTCGGGGAACAGTTTTGTAATGACTTCTTCAGTGTACTTTTTCCCCACATTAAAGTATACGATGACCAGACTGAGCCTGGGTGAGTGGGTTCAAACATGTCATGAATTATGAGTCCCTACATGGCCACAAGAGATCTAATTCCAGCCCATCTTGAATTCCTTCCTATCCTTTTTTTAAATTTTTTTTATTGAAAATTAGGTTTTAAAAACATTGAATGTGGTGATCTTTTTGACATACATTTCAGACTTTACATTATTATATAAACAAAATATTATCAAACAGTACAGACATTTATATACATATATACAACTATACATATATTTACATTGTAATAATCTTTGTATCGGTTTCTATCTTAGACATTATGTTACAAGATAATCTCTTCTTAAATTCTATTTCACATTTTTTAGACTTCCTTTCATATCCTTCCAATTATAAAACTTTTCCCATATTACATAGAATTCTGAAGTGTCTTGTTCTTTCAGTTCTAATCTCATACTATCTAACTCAGAGCATGGAAAAAAAATCTATTATTGCTTCATTGTTCCATATTTCTTTTAACTTCCAGGTCTGCAGCTGTGATAATATGAATGATTAGGTATATATCTGCTTTTTTGAAATTCTCATTTATTATTCACAATAAAAACATTTCTGGTGTATAATTTATTTTTAGATTCAGCATTTCTTCTAACCGTTGTGCCAAAATTCTAGTATTTTCTTGCACTCCAACCACATATGATAATAGGTGCCCCATTCTTTCAAACATTTCCAGCATATAGATGATTGAGAGGTATACATTTTGGCTAACCTGGTAGGTGGGAGATGCCATCTGTAAAACATCTTAAACAGGTTTTCTTTATAGGATGTAACTAGTGTAATCTTTTTATTACGATCCCAATTTTGTTGCCATTGATCTAAATTGACATTATGGCCAAAATTTCTAGTCCAAGTTAACATGGGCTCTTTCACCTACTCCTCATACATCCTATAATCCAGCAAATAGTTATACAATTTCTTTATTTGTTTCTTCTCTGATCCTAATAATATTTTATCTAATATTGTATCTTGACAATTTATTCCCCATTCTTTTTTATCCCTTTCATATCAAGATTGTACTTGGAGATATGCCGACCATACCAATGTTAAGCCCTGCTGATTAAGTTCGACACTTTGTTTTAATCTTCCTTCATCTGTCAGGATATCTTTATATGTGATTGCCTTTTTCTAGTTGTAGAGATTGAGATATGATATAGCTTCTAAGGGAGAAAGCCAACTTGGAGTTTCCATATAATTTAGCAATCTTATTTTATGCCAAATTGAGATTAGAGTTTGTTAGATTTTTTTTGTCTCAAAAAATATTGATGTGTCATATGTCTACTGGGCCATAGATATGCATGCCAGCTCTGTTGTAGGTCATGCTCTTCTAAAAATAAAAGTCTTTTATTTTCCATGTTTATCCAATCCTTAATCCATGTTTAGTGGCCCCTTGATAGTACAGATCCCAATCCAGAAAACCAAATCCCCCTCTTTCTTTTGCATCTTGTAAATGTTTTAATTTAATTCTTGGTCTTTTACCCTGCCACACAAAATTTAACGTTATTTTATTCAGATCTTTCTTTTAAAAATCCCTAATTTAATCAGTATATTTTGGAATAAAAACCAAACTTTGGGTAGGGTGTTTATTTTAATTGCTGAAATTCTGCCTATTAATGATAGTTGAAGATTATTCCAATTTTCTAAACAAAGTTTTCTCTTTATTTGCTGGTCATAGTCTTAGTTATAATTTTTTTTTTCTTTATTTATTTTCAAACCAGCTACTTCTCTGTATTCTTCAAGTTTTTCTAATAAAATCAGACCTGTTTGCTCAGGGTCTTCCTAGAAAAAATACTAAGACATCAGCCTATGCTTGTAATTTAAAATTTTCTTTTTAAATTTCTAATTCTTTAACCTGTGTTTCTTGCCTAATTATTCTTGTTAGGACCTCTAATGTATATATGATTAGTAATGGGGACAGAGGGCAGCCTTGTCTTGTACCTTTTTATATGTAGACGTTACTTGAGAATTCTCCATTTATTATTACTTTTGCTTTGTGTATATATTGCCATAATTATCTTTAAAAACTTTTCACCAATATCCATGTGTTTTAACTGTTGCATCAAAAAGGGCCAATTTACACTGTTGAATGCTTTCTGGGCGTCTAAAAATAATAAGGCTGCCTGTCGATCATTATGTTCTTCATAGAATTCAAGAGGATCTAATACTATTCTGTACACTGCAAGATGCTTGAAGTCCAGTGTGAAGTTTCCACAGTCTGTGTTGATTTGGGGAGCCAGGTCATCTGCTGGTGTTGGTCCACTGTGCTTCATTAAGTCCAAGGTCAATGTAGCCATCTACCAGGAGATTGTGGAGCACTTCATGCTTCCTTCTGCAGACGAGCTTTATGGGGATGCTGACTTCATTTTCCAGCAGGACTTGACACCTGCCCACACTGCCAAAAGCACCAAAACCCTGTTCAATGACCGTGGGATTACTGGGCTTGATTGACCAGCAAACTCATCTGACCTGAACGCCATAGAGAATCTATGGGGCATTGCCAAGAGAAAGATGAGAGACATGAGACCGAACAATGCAGAAGAGCTAAAGGCCGCTATGGAAGCATCCTGGTCTTCCATAACACCTCAGCAGTGCCACAGGCTGATAGCTTCCATGTTGTACCACATTGAGGCAGCAATTGCTGCAAAAGGGCCCCAAACCAAGTACTGAGTACATATGCATGCTTATACTTTTCAGAGGTCTGATATTTTCTATGTACAATCCTTGTTTTATTGATTGCATGTAATATTCTTATTTTCTGAGATTGTGGGTTTTCATGTGCTGTAAGCCATAATCATCACAATTATGACAAATCACATCTTGAACTATCTTGCTTTGCATGTAATGAGTCTATCTCACATATTAGTTTCACCTTTTACATTGCATTCCTGAAATAAATGAACTCTTGCACGATATTCTAATTTTTCAAGTTTCACCTGTACATACATACACACATACATACACACATACATAGAAGGTAAAATATAAATGTACTTGTAAATGGTATTAAGAAATCTAGGAAGCCATTTTTCTTTTTTTTTCTTTGCATTTTTTTTCTTTATATTTCTTTCTGCTTTCCATGCTTTTGTCTTTCAAAATTTGTATTTTTTTCTTTCATTTTTAAATAATGCACACACACACACACACACACACACACACACACAATGCAGGTATCCCTCAACTAACAATCATTTGTTTAGTGACCATTTGAAGTTACCCTGGCACTGAAAAAAGTGACATGACTTTTTTTCACACTTATGACCATTGCATCATCTCCAGGATGAAAATTTTGATACTTGGCTGTTGTGGCTCTGGGCTTGGATTCAGCTCCTGTGATTGATATGAGTTCAAGTGAAGAGGTCATCGCAGAAAAATATGAGCCAGCCTGGCTTACTGATTGGACTGATAACCAGGATGAGGAGATGGACGTGACAAAGGACGACAGACCTGATGTATTAGAATTGTCAGGACCTTTGACCTCCTCTGGTTCCTTATCTGATCAACAGCTGGGAATGGCTGACAGGGAAGTTTTGAGAGAGTCTTCTAGTGGAGATGAGAACTTGGAAAATTTGTGGTTGAATGTAAAAAATAGAAGACGGTTGAAAAGGCAAAATCAGCTGGAGCGAATGAGAAGAGCAAGTCAGTAAATTAGCACGTTGCCTCAATGAGTATAAAAGGACACAGCTGGGCTGATACATTTTGCCAGGAACAAAATGACTATTTGAGTGAGGACGTTACAGCAAGGAGCTCTGAGACTGGAGATTTATTGCCAGGACTGGTTTGCTGGACAGAGTAAAGATTTATGCTGTGGTTTCTGCCAGCCGTTATCTTGTAAGACTTCTTTCCATTTGATTTAATTGTGAAACGGCTGCTTTCTGTTTTGTTCTTTTGAATTTCGAAGGGGAGTCATAACACTTGGCAACTGACATACTGTATATTTATGACAGTTGCAGTGTCCCAGGGAATGCCTCCCTCAGTGAAAGAAATACTCACTTCTGGAGTCACTCACTTTTTCCAGTTTTAATACAGAGACAGGTATATTTTGCAGTTTGTCAGCTCCCCAAAATTTGACAAGGAATAGGCAATTCAACACACTAGTCCCTCTCTGTGTGTACAAAGCTCAAGCCCCAGGAAATAAATAAAAAAGAAAAGAAATAAAGCAGGATGGCCATTGAAAAGATCAACTCCAAATCTCTCTCTCTCTCTCTCTCTCTCTCTCTCTCTCTCTCTCTCTCTCTCTCCCCAGTAACATTGCTGAAAACATTCAGAATTGATAAAAGACAAATACTTTGAGAGATGGTTGTCTATTTGTAGCCAGTGACTCCTGTGATCATTTGTCATTAAGTGTTACAAATCAGCAACATTCAGGCCTGAGGCATATGTGTCTTCACTTATCTAGGTCACAGCACCAATTAGCTCTTGCTACAAATCCAGTTTGAAGAAAACTTCAAAAGGTCATCTTCCTCTTGAAAGGTTTGATGTACTTGAGATGGCGGGTTTAAATATTACATGGCAAACCTGAGAGAACAGTTATTTGATTTGTCTAGTCCATCCATCATTTAGTCAGACCCTCGATAAATACTTTAGGAGAATGTTGTTAGGTGTCAAATTTACCACAAAGGTTACAGCAGAACAGGGCAATTTTCCTATGGAAGCAAACATTGCTTGACATGGTGTTCTGTTATGATACAAAATATCCTGTTAAATATGAAAGCTATCAGCCCCCCATAAAGAAACAAACAAACCTCAAGCAGAATAGGATAATTGGTTGATTTTTTTATAACATGTTTAGATTTTCAGAATAAAAGGCAAAGATAATAGCCTGCCACTTTATTTATTTTTTCTCATTATTCATATCCTGACTTGTGTTTTCTTTAGAAAATGTTGCTTTTATTCCCATTGAGTAATGAGAGAGAAAAAGCCAGTAATCATCAACCACTAAAGGGCCATAAGCTGTCTAAAGCTTCGTGCAAGCCTAACTATAATCTAAAATAGATTTCCCATGACCAATAAGTATTGCCTCCAAATGTGCTTATATTCAAATGAGCAAACAAAAAATAATTAGCTAAAAATAGAGCAATTTTTTAAAGCTATTTTTTTGCATTTCTTTTAACTGATGCTATATTGCATGCATATGCATGTATATATGTATATGCACACACACATATGGCTTTGTAATGTATAGATAGAAGTGTTGAGTATATTTCCAGTATACTTAGTAAGTATATTAATAGTAAGTATATTAATACTTCATGGATATTTTCCTGTCAAATAACCAAGGCTTACAAATATTGTACTAAGTATAACATGGCCCTCTGGAATATTCAACATTATTTTACCTAATCTTTTGTAAAGGGAGTTTTTTTTAAAAAAAATAATGAATAAAATAATACATTGAGTTGAAGACTGAAAACTTTAACCTGCATTCTAGTTTCTGTCACTTGCTACATAGATTAATTTTGTTGATTTCATTTTTAAACAGAAGCATCTATTACTGTCCAAATGTAACAGAAGGACTGAGTGATACATGTTGGGCTACCTCAGCCCAATTGACTTCATCGGTTGGTTATTGCAGGGGCAATCTGTATTTCTCAATCCATTTTCCCAGTTTAAAGTGACTGAATAAAATAACTGCAAAACTTAAGTGGGATGTTGTACAACACCTTGAGATTTTAGAAACAGCACACAAGATTTTAACACTTCTGCATGAGATTTTAATGTGATTTTAGCATGGCCAAGGAAGCTTCTGGAAATCAAGAACTCTTAAATCTCATGAAATTTAAGAGTTGTTATTTAATTAGAGAAAAGTCCTCCTGATATTAATTATATTATATTACATTATATCATATTAATATATTATATAGTTGTTCTAAAGAATTACATGTTCAGCCATGTTTTCTATGCCCCTTTTTCTTGCATCTTTTATCAGAATTGCAAATATACAAAATCTAAATTGACCCTAGATTAAAATGGTTGTGAGAAAGCTTGTAATCTAATGGGAGCATTACCAATTTATTTCCAACCATGGAGGAAGCAAAGAAAAGATCTGACATTCAGTTGATAAGAAAGCACTACGTGTAACAATAACTTTTAGACTTTTTCTGTTGTGGTACCAGCTAACTGTGATTTTTTAAAAGGTTGTCATGGCCTATTGGAAGCAAAAAAAAGCCTTGTTTTTATTGATGGGAAAAATAGGATGATGAATGTACATGAGGATTATATTGCAATCATATCATTTGAGGCTTTTTTTATAGTGAACAAGTTTGTTTGCTTGTTTGTTGTAATTTTCTCGCATTGTATGTGGTCTTTAGCATGCATATGTCAGGTCAGGAGTGTCATATTACTTTTAATATGGAAGTAGTAATTCATGTTTCTAATACTTACACACAGTCTTCCTGAAAATTATATCTAATGTGCCTCAAACCAATCTACCTAGTGGCCCAGCCATTTCCATTAGTCTAATGCTTCTAATGCCTAATACAGATTCCAGGGTCCTGGGAAGACCATGCGTAGAGAAGTGTGTGTGTGCGGAGACTTCTACTTGCCTAATACACAGGTTCAGCAGTAGGATCAGTTTAAGGTCAGAGCCAGTGGTGCAGACTCCAGATTCCATCAGTTTGGTTTGTAACTATATGGTCTACCCAGATCAGGGATGTCAAACTCACATCATCACGTCATGTGGTGTATCAGAACTTTTTTCTCCTTTGCTAAACTGGGCATGGGCATGGCTAGTGCATGATGCATCCAGCCCGCAGGGCAGGAGTTTGAAGCCCCAGTCTAGATGAAATGGAATATTTTCTAAAGTTGATCAAAATATATCATAAATAGTGTGATGCTTCCTGACAGTTCATGTATGATTATATTGACTTTAGGAACGGTCTAATATCAATGTAATGTGTTTGAAAATGTACAAAAAAGTTTCATCAGGGACTAATGACATATTACAGTGTATTCCTTCCCCAGGTTGAACTCAAGCTCAGCAAAATATCAGTACCATATGCAATGAATGTTTTTTTTTATATAAAAGTTTTTATTGTTTTTTAACATACAAACAAACAGACAAAACATAAAAACATCAGCTCCCCCATATTTATATACAAACAGTGAGTCAGTTGGTTCATCAGTTTTGTGCGTTCACTTCATAGTCACAATTACAATTACCTTATATAATAACTCTTATCGTCAATACAAACTTATAAATCATCATATCATTATTAAAAAAAAGAAGTTTGACTGTACTTTTGTTCGATCATGCCTTTGTGAGATAACTATATTTTAAGTAATTTATTCTAAAACAAATCATATAATCATGCCAGTTCTATCCTAAAGTAAAAGAAAAAAAAGGAAAAAGAAAACCATTATATAAATATAATATCCAATACCAAAAATGAAAAAAGAAAAATAAATTCAATATTATTCCTTATTATCTAGCATTTCAAATATTCTATTTTTGTATTTCATCATTCAGCCATTGATAGAAAAGATCCCAAATTATATAAATTTTTTTATCTTCTTGCTCTCTGATTTCAAAAGTCAATCTACTCATCTCAGCACATTCCAATATTTTCTTTATAACTTCTTCCTGTAATGGAATTTTCTCATTTTTCCAATTCTTTGCAAATACAATCCTAGCCGCAGTCAATACATTTACAATCAAATATTTCAACTCTTTGCTATAAACATCTGGTAAGATTCCCAATAAAAAAAACTCCGGTTTCAAGTCTATGTGCTTCTTTGTCATTTTTTCCAGCCACATGTGGATTTTAGTCCAATATTTTCTAGCATCCTCACAAGTCCACCACATATGGTAGTATGAACCAGGTTTCTGATGACATTTCCAGCATTTTTCGGATTTGTTCTTGAACATTCTTGCTATCCTTGTCGGAGGAAAATGCCACCTGTAAAACATCTTATACAAATTTTCTTTATAGGCTGTAGACATTGTCATTTTATAATTTTGCAACCATAAATTCTGCCATTTCTCTAAATCAATCCCATATCCAAAATTCCTCCCCCAAGCAATCATAGTTTCCTTAACTTGTTCTTCCTCCAGCTTAATTTCCAATAAGTAACCATATAATTTTTTAATCACCTTTTCATCAGTACCCATCAAAATCTTATCTAAATCAGTTTGTTTATCATAAAATCCCTCTGTTTTGGAATCCTCATGATACTTTGCATGTATTTGCAAATATGAAAACCAATTCATCTGTATACCTTGTTCCTCTAATTTTTGTATCGATTTAAGTTCACCCTTTTCATCTAGTAATTCCCCATAGCTAACTGTTTGTTCCTTTTTATAAATTATAGGGTAAGAAAACGCTTCTATCGTCGATAACCAAACTGGAATTTTCAAATAACATTGTTTTTTTATCTTCTCCCAATTTAACCACAGAGACTCCCGAATAAAATGTCTTCTAAATGTTTTATAACCATCTGTACCTACTATGGTAGCCATTTTCTGAAAATGCTCACAACATGCTTTCAGTGTCTGATCTGACAGTTAGGGTGAGGTATCATTAATATACTGACCATACCTAGCCTTTAATCACCACCCCGGCTTACATAATTTATTCTATGGACATCCCATCTCAGTGCTTGAAGGCTGTAGGGGCCCGAATGGGCCCTATGGGCTTCAACTCAGTCCCCCCCCCCCAAAAAAAAAATATGAATGACTTCTGTTGCTTGATGTGCCAAGAATTTTCCACCTCTGGTCTGGTCTACCCAGAACATACCTTGAAAAAAGATAAGGTGCAGCATGCTTTATTACCCTTTAACTGAGTCCTCAACATACCATGGTATTAAGGACACAAATGATAATAAGTTGGTTGTTAGTGGTTAATGTTGAACCGAATGGAGGACTGTACTCAGTAATATTGTTCCATTCCCACAATTCAGACTCTGTGCTTTGCTATTAAGCTGAGATTTCCTAGTTTGTCATGTCAATTCAAACTGAATCAATGGCTATGCTGAACATTGCCCTGAAATTGTTTGTCCTGGTGCCAATCAAATAAATAATCAGGGCCAAATAACCTGCCACTAAAACTGTTCTTCAAATCTGAAGGACAGTCACTAGTGTAGTGAGTCCAAGGGCTTTAAAACGAATTGAAACTCCAGGGAAATACTTCCATTTTTTAAAAAAAGACGAAGATGAACTATCTGTTTTGGCCTGAAGGGAAACAAATTTCATATTTCAGCCTTGAGTCGAAGGCTTAATGGGAAGACATCATCAGAGTGGGGCCAAAATCAGAGATAAGCTTTTAAAAATGTACACCCATGTACAGTATTTTCCGCCTATTCTCATATCTAAATGACAGAGATTATCTGTAGTTTTGGACTGAACTATAGTGTTCTTGGTGAACTCTTAGCATAGTTGTTTGCTTGTAGATTTTCCTGATTAGATAATATCATCAATGCACTAGTTGGACAATGAACTATCTGCAAGCAAATAACCAAGCTCAGAGACCACCAAGAACTCCATAATTCTCAGATGCTGAACATGCACATTTTTTTCTGAAAATTATAGAAAACTGTAAAAGTTTCAAAGAGAAAAATTGCAAGTTTCCCTCCCCCCCTCCCCCCCCCACTCTACCCATGTTGGAAACTCTGTCTTCCTGGGTGATGCGTGAACTCTGAGATTTGATAATTTTCTTCATGCAATTTTCTTTGGAAGCACAAGAAAATAAACATACAGATGCAAGATCCACCCACTTCTCGAATATCTCAAGTTTCCATAAAATATGTTTGGCATATAGAACTTTGAAAGCAAAGATT
>NW_020769323.1:16049171-16060578 GCF_900518735.1 Pseudonaja textilis
GTTTCCATAAAATATGTTTGGCATATAGAACTTTGAAAGCAAAGATTGTTGAAGATTCTGACTTTTAGATTCTATTCCAGGGTTTAACACTAAATAATGTTAGTGAGAAACACAGGTATTGGTATTGGCATACGTGTATCACTTTAAGGTGCTGACAGACAGCAACTTTTTCTTTTTCCTTTTCCTTTTCCAGAGAGAGCAGCAAGTAGATATTGAATCTGCTCCAAGGAAGCCAGATGGTTTCACAGCATGAATTTTATGTCTCAGTGGACGACTATGGTTATAGTCCCTAATAACTGACAACTATCCAGTGTGGTAAAATGGAGCAATGTGTAGTAACTCTATATTTAAAAATAAAATTCAGTATTCTCTCCCTCTCACATTACTTTTCAAATATATACTCGACTTATCTTTTAAGTTCCTTAATTCGTGGTTACAAAAGTTGTGTTTTTCAGGCATTGTTTCCCCAATTCAGGACAGATACAAAAGTAACACACTTTTCTATAGTTCTGGACTGCAGTTTGAACTCTCCTTCTTTCCCATCATCTAGAATAGCTTTCACAGCTGAGGTATATTAGTCCTATAAAGAGGACTGGGGATAAATGATGTCATTCTTGTCATTTGTAAGTGAAAACATTGGTCCTTTCAGGGATTTGAGTAGTTACATCTAGGGTATTGCTAACCCATCCTGAAATCATTGCTGCCCATTGTAATTTGCTATTTTAATTGATGCATTAAAGGGTTTAATTAAGTTATGTGGTATGCACTGAACAATAATTAAAAAGTGAAAAACAAGTCTGAATGAGAGAAAACCCAGGAGTTATTCAATGTGCTGCTTTTATATTTCACAGTTCAGTATTTAATGCATTGGAATGATATGTAGATGACCAATTTGGCTTGCTTTCAAGTGTAAACCACCAACATAGTAATGGGATAGATGAGCCTAGAGATACTGAGATCTTATTTTTGAATACGTTTGGGACTTTATTATGAATTTATTTATAATCTTTGAAGTAAATGTTTGTAGATTAAGAGCTGCTTTCTTTCAAGTTACATCATCTAGTTTGATTTATTATTATACACAGAGGTGGGTTTCTACAGGTTCTGTCTACCTCTATAGAACTGGTAGCTCTGAAGAGCAGAAGACATAGAGCCCGTTCTATGTCTGCTGATGTTTTTGCCCAGCCACCCACCCGGGCTCTTACCTGATCTTTATTTCCTGATTTTTCAACTTCAGCTGCCAAACGAGACACAGCTGCAGTTAACAAAACAAGAAATGAGGGCTGTTTCAAAGGTTGCTTCTCGGCACGCAGCATGTTAATGACGATTAACAGGCACGCGGTGGGCAGGGAAGCTCGTAAATCCCGAACTGGTAATTAACCCTGCTGTATCCCACCGGATTGTACATGCTTGCTATTATTGAAAATCCATCTGGTATAGTTAAATCATTATTTTTTTTAATGTAGGCACTTTGACTTATGATTTTATAGTATATTTTACATCATTAATTGAATATAAAATCTCTTTCATATAGTCAGCATTGGATTCACTCGATCTGCTAAACTTGTTAAATAAACCAGAATTAGAAATTAGACTATACTAAACCAAAATCCATTATTTACAAACCATAAGCTGGAGAATAAAATGCTTAAAGGTTGGGAGGGAGAATATATAGGGATAGATGTATATATCAAAAATCAGTGAATGGAAACAACAACAACAAAAACAACAACTATTGACTACTATATAATTTAAACCTAAATCCAATTAATCATCTACTGTAATGATTTGCATTGCATTTAATAATTTATTTCTCCATCTTCATTTTAAGTGAAATGCTAATGAAAGGTTTGAAATATTTATCAATATGACTTTTACCAAAAATGTGAAGAGTTGTCATTTGGTGAGAGTACTGATAATTGTGTAAGAAATACTTAAGAGACTTTGGACCTTGACATCATTCATAATTATTAGACATGTTCGCAGACAACAAAATTTAGTACAAATTTTCACTGTAGTGATTTAGAAACATAAATTAGATTCAGAGGAAAATGAAATTGTGCTGAGGGCTTCTGCATGTTGATTTTTAAAATGTGCAAAATTTAAGCCTTCAGAGATATAGTCAGCATTTCAGAAAAACCCAACTCCAGTTAAAAACTCCAAGACAGGAATTTTCTCAAAGTTTCCTTTTATTATTATTTTATTTTATTATTTTATTTTTATTCCTTTTATGTTATTATTAGTAATATTTTTATTATTGGCACATCTGGCAAAACCCGAATCTGAAACTTTCAAGTTTTCCTCCAATAAGTAAAAAATTACAAATCCATCCCCTGAACCCATCATTCCATCACATGCCCCAATTACCATCCATTCCAACTTGAGACATCTCCCTCTACTACTCCTCAGCCAGGTGCAGGAATAACATGACCTTGACTTTAAAGAAGAATGTTATTATGTCTAACCACATATGCTCTATGGAATTCCCCCTTCGCATCTTCCCATGCTCAAGAATGTGGCAGCGTGGAAGCTTCTGGTGCTAATATGGCTTCCAAAGCTGACAAATATCTTGCCTGCCAAACTTCATGATTCAGTTCAGGACCTATGCACATGCACAATGACCACAACAACATGCTTCCTTTTCTCCGAAGCATTCAAGTTTTGGATATAAAAATCACATATATCCTTGAAAAGACTCTACAAAAATGTTCAGAGTGAGACAGAAGAGAAATTCACAGTGAATTAAAAGAAAAAAAAAAGATGATTGATAATAATGATGATGATTGATGAAGATTGATGATAAGAATGATTTGATAGATACCAATCCTTACCCCTTCCTTTCTTTTCATTATCTGGAGGTTCAATATCTAGAGAACTTAGGAAATATATATTAATTTTTGGAAGCACATTGTCTAGTCTTTCTTATTTTCCAGATGACAAATCACTAATAAATTCAAATTCAGATCTGGGCTAATTAGATTTATTTTGTATATGTCACAGTTCTAATTCAGTCTCATTCAGTATGGAATTCAGCTGGATGCCTCCAAAATTATGTTGGAATTTGAATCTAAATTTTTGTGGGGAAAATGTACATAAATAATAATCAGTTTCTGGGTTAAACACTTTTGTGTTTCCATTCCCTTAAGTGTTCTCATATTGATAATACTTTTAGTAAAGACCTTGGAAGATTCAAATGATGTCAACAGGAAAGGATTTCATTGAATGTATCTCCACCAACTTTTTTTTTAAAAACATTATGCTAATGTCCATTTATCCTTGAGATTTTCTGTCGTCTGCCATGTTCTTATAAAAGATGGTACACGCATTCATGCAGTGAGGATTTTCAATTTACTGAAAAAGGCATCTTTTTCATAAATTGCTTTTGAAAAAAGAAGCATTAGGAAAAAATGATAATTATTGGGGACAACTATTGATACTTATTTTATTTATATTTCATATTTCTAAATTGCCATCTCCTACATATCAAAGTACATTCAGTAGAACTTCTGGTCATGAACACTTCTGACCATGACCAAATCGGGTTCTGACCAAAAAATTCACAAAATTTTTGAATCTGGTCACGAACACATACTCAGGTGCCGATCAAACATGATCCCTGACCCAAAAATTCCTGAAGATGAAAGATTAGAAGACGAAGAAATCACCAAAGTTATGGAACAAATTTTGGTCATGACCAGAGGTTCTACTATATGCTATAAATTGTATATATTTAAGATGAACTCTTTCTAAAATATTACTGCTTATCCCTCTCCCAACTTTTGGGATGACAAAGCTTTGGAAAATAATTGATTTCTATTATACTGTTTGTGTACTATGTATTCTACTATATAATGTAGGTGAAAACCCTCACTCCAGAGACAGTTATTTTGAAAGAACATTATTTTTGGTCCAATATTAGATTGATTGGCAAAAGTATGAAAAAAGACAGGAATGTTGCACTTCCTTTCGTGCAACATCAAAGAACATTCATACAACTCTGTATTGTTTTTAAATTAGACATACATTTTTCCCTAAATCAATCCTCACTTTAACTCAAAAACAGTAAAATATTTTGTATAATGGTTTCAGTTTGGTTCAGCCATTTTACACCTTAAAAATATCTGTAAATCTTCAGCCTATCTTAGTAATGTTCACTAAAATACTGTTATTGTAAAGTGTAAGATATAGGTTAGAAGTGATTCAACCTTGCCATACTTTAACTCCACAGAAATAAAGTTTATCTATCTCATTATTTTATACATCATTTGTTGTTTAGTAGTTCATGTGTGGCCCTTAAAACTAATAAAAATATTTTGGATATTAACTGAGTTTTCTTTTCCCAGGACAGAATGGTGTTAAGGTCAAAGGGAAAAATATCTATAAGCCAAATATTTTATCATGCAAACCAGCTGAAAATGGATAATTTATGGCACGTAGGGTGACCTGCTCAGCTTATAATGATGATTGCCAAATGATTTAGTTAAAAGAACTCTTCCCATCTGCTCAGGCAACAGATGTAACTTGGGTGTGCTGGCACCTGGACTGAATGAATAATAGTTAAGCAACTCTCCCATTTGTACTAATGAGCAATGAGTGAATTGGTGACATTGAATGGGAAGAACCTGACTTCCTCCACATCTGTTTTGGATGTAT
This sequence comes from Pseudonaja textilis, assembly GCF_900518735.1. Next base: position 16,053,825 of record NW_020769323.1, read on the forward strand.
TTTATAGAAGTTAGCATGAAGATTATCTCTTATCTCACTGTTGACCAAAATGTCTAGATAGGATAAAATTGGAGTTTTAGGGTCCAAATCTTTTGAATCAGACCAGCTTCTAGCAATGTGTAAAAATGTGTGAAAGACAAGAAAGAGACTTGCTTTGCTAATATGTACCTTGACTTGAGCAGTAGCTGGTGAAATTGTGATCCCTGGAGTTCCACCCTGCTATGATAATTTTGTAAATTATTTCCTTGCTTTCTTCTCTCTGCCATTGCATATACTTATGAACTATCTGCAATTTATTCCTTAAATAAACCAACAAAAACTTATAACAGAGATAAAAGTTTAAGATACTAAATTGACCTTTCCATGGCAGTATGGTGGTATGGTCAAAGGTACAGGAGAGGAATACCTAAAAATCAAATATTATACCACACAAAATGGTTTTTCATTAGCCACATTCATTTCAAGGGCACTTTACCATTGCTACTGAAGCAGGGACATTTATTGCACAAGCATTGGTGACAGTGCAATACAACACATATTGACTTATAATTACATATCAGTATGATGAATTAGATTTCATAGAGAAGTCATGATAGGATTATAGTCTGGATTATTGTTATTGAATAGAGATGTGCACCTTTCTGAACAAGATTCAGAAGTGTTTCTGGCCTCACCTGAACATAACACTGTTAATTTTAAAGACCACATGTTGTTTTTTGTCTGATCCTGCATTTATTGTTTAATTGTGAATGTTCTGGAAGTTGACACTAGTTCTCAATACACTTCAAACATCCGTTTTTCCCCAGTTACCAACTTTAAACAGAAAAATTCATTAGCACGGGGTGGAGGGTGGGGAGCCAAACATAAGCTGCATTTAACTCTGCCTGCTATGTGATTTGACAAAAAAGATGAAAACATAATCATACTGTCATCAGACAAAGGCAGCACATTACTAATTCTTGATAAATACGGGTATTTCTTTGGCAAATGTTTGTAGTTACAGTAAGGTGATAAAAGGGTAACTTTACAAGCAATTCTCTCACTTATCAATTGTGTCCCTTCACAACTGAGCTGCCTTTTCCAATTGTGGTCACTAAATGAGAATTACCTGAATACTAAACTGTCCATAATTTCAGTTGGTAATATTTAACTGAATTGCAGGTTCTTTTTGGTGAGGTAAGTACTGCCACAGATAAGGAGTACAGATTTTTTTTCCTTCTTTTGTTCTATAATAATTATTATGCAAGTATAATCATTATTATTTAAATTAATATCATTTAATTCTAATAAGAGTATTTATAACTAATTAGCTATCTTCTTATATTTATACTTTGTGCTTGGTATACATCTAATTCTAATGTTACTTAGCTATAGTTTCCACAATCTCCTTATTTTCTTTTACAGATAGGCTTGAATTGAATATACACACATAAATTACCAAATTTAGTTAATCCTGACCTTTGTTGCTTTGAACTATACAGGGAAACTCATATGTCCAAGTTCCAAATTTTTTTAACCACTGTAGGATCTATGATATTTTTGGCATTTCTGGCCAAACTCATATATTTGTTTCTGTCCTGGGCTTCTGCAAGTTTTTCATGTCTTTTGATGTATATGAAGGGGAAAGTTTGTTACCTGGAAGCTGTTGGTACTACTGGAGTAGAATTGGCTACATGATTCTGCTGCTCATATAATTCTATATTATGTAGAGAAGAGGACATTCAGAAGCCATTAGGACAACAACAGGGACAGAAGCCCAGTAGGGCAGAAAAATATTGGAGACACTCTTAAACTGGCTCACCTGAGTCTCTATATATAAGATAATGGAGGAAGAAATATTCAGCTTGACTTGCAAAATTCTTTTACTAGATTGTTTGTTAATAAAGTAGCATTCTTGCCCCTGTTGAGGCAATTTCCTGGTCTGACTACCTTGTAAGGGTTTCCTCCTCCCCAACAATACAAACAATAGATGCATCAGGCAAACTGAAAAGCATTTTATTTAGGGGATGGTCAAGTCTTCATGTAGGGTAGGCAAATAATATATACATTATATAATTATGATGTATCCAAAAACATTTAATCAAACAATAAAAGCATTGATTGGATGTGAGAAAAAGCTTGACACTCTTAAAATATGTTGCATCTTCTTATAAAAGTTCGCTTCTTTAATATGTGGTACTCAAAATACTCTATGAATGCTGAATATGCAACAATAAATCAAAAGAAATTGTTTTGGATAAAGGAAAAACGTAATTTTCAAAAGGAGCACAGGTGACATCCTAAAATGCTAATATCCATCTTTGTTAAAAACAACAACTAACAATGCAGTCTAAAATTTCAGATAATATAATTAAACTATGTAGATGATGTGTTTTTTGCTTTGGGATCAGATCAAAATCTAGTCCTTCTAAAAATAAGGATGAAAAAAGAATGGGACAATATCCTACAGTTCTTGGATGTCTTCATCAAAATAAACAACAACAGATTACTAATGTCCACAATAAACCACCCCATATGGAGTAATATCTCAACTGCTGCTCAAACTACCTAGAAAGATTCATGAACAAGACAATAAAGGAATAAAGCTTAAAGAACTGGTATAATATATACCAGGATGAATGATAAAATATGGGAAAATAAAAACATAAAGGGAGTCTTAAGTAATCATAACTACCCCAAAAGGCAATCCAAGAAGGGATAAAAATGCCAACCTCTAAATAAATAAAGAAAATAATATATATGACAGCCACTCTACCATACAATGGGATATACATAGAAAATATCAGGAGAATTTCCCAAATGTGCAAGATTCTTGCAGTAAGAATGAGTTAAGATATAATGCAAAATTGCCCGAACACTCTGAGGATCAACATTATGCCATTTTTCAGACCCCACTGACACCCTGCAAAAAAGTATATTTAGGAGAAATGGGGGTGGATGGGGTGGATTCTGAAAGCCAGATCAGAACATCAGAATGCTTTGATTAGTCAAAGTAGCAGGCAAAATAAAAATTAAAGGGGGGGGTAGTTATTGATTATGTCAACTAAAAAGATACTCCTTTGGTCGTTTTAGGTGCCAGAAAAAGGGAGTTGGGGTAAACAAGGCATTCTTGAAATGCCTAGATAATCACCGCAGCAGCCCAAAGTTGTCAGAACATAATAAGAGCATGATGGATGACTCTTGGAGACTGATGTGTCTTATTGGAGAAGTCACATCCAGGGGGTGGGGGAAAGATCAGGGTCAAGGGGGAAATGTATGATGTGATTTAGTATCATCTGCAACCCGGCAATTTCTAATAAACCAATTTACTTTTTCTGAGATGTGGCTAAAGACTTTTGATTTGTATGAGGGTGGATTTGTTGGAGCTCTGACAGATTATTCATTACTGGATCTTAACAACTTTAACATGTGTTTACTTCCACTCCTAAAAGAAGCCAAAGATTAGATAAAAATATTTGTTGTGAAGATCACATTGCTGGGGGATGTGAAGAACTATATAATTTTAGGGAACTAATTAACATGTATTGGAAAACTATGAAACCATGGTTGCTTTTTTTTAAAAAAAATGGAAGCCCATTAGAGAAGAAGAAACCCAGTCTAGACATCATGTTTGAAAGCATTTAAGAGGACAGTTAAGTAATGAAGCACTTGTAAACTTCTCACTGATTCTTCTCTGCAGATTGCCTAACTGCTATAAAAGTAGAGCACCAACTGGTTCTATCTGTCTTTTTGCTATCAGCACAGTGTGTTTCTCGTTATGATCTCAGTCTCATTTCTATGTAGCAGATGTCATAAAGAAACTGTGCAAACTTCTTTCCTCTCAGTGGTCAGTTAAGCATCTATTTAGCCTTAATGTTACATAAGATTTTTTAGCAATTTAAGTGTCACAATCATAAATAAATACTCAAATAGAGTTGAGGGTTATACCTTGTTATTTCAACATTCAGGTAGAAGTAAACCCAAGAGTTAATAGAGTTTCAAGATTAATGAAAGAAGGCAATGAGATAGTTGCACACATGCTGTTTAAAATCAAATACACAACAGGGAGTAACAGCTGAACATTTGGAAAAACAACTTGATATCTTAGTGATTTTGATTGCAAGCAAATTAAAGGTAAAAAAGACCAAAAAAAAAAAATCTGAATAGTGGACATTGTAATTCATGAAGACAGCAGAACAGAAAAGAAAGAATTGGAGAAAATTGCAAAATGTAAAGACTCACAATTAGAAGTAGGATGACTTTGCAAAATAAAAGAGAGTACCCATAGTAAAAGGTGACTTGAGTGCAAACCCAGAATAGACGAGGCACCACTTGAACTCCATTGATATTGAGTTTACCTGGAACAGCTTACATCCTGCAACAAAATCTTTAATATTAAATCCCAACATCATCCTATCCCAAGTCCTTTGGTATGATGATGGGTGGATTAAAATGTCAGATACAGTCTAAACACCTGGCTTACTTTGTGAGCAATCATCATCATCATCATCATCATCATCATTTTCTTTTGGGTACATCATCCTTCAGAAAATCAATGACACTAAATCATGCCCTTGATTCTCACAGTGACATTAACAGACTCTATTTACCAAGGAAAATCTATGGTGGGCATGGAATGTTGCAAGGACATCAGATAGTTGAAGAAGAAAAGAGGGCATTGGAAGAATAACTGAAGGACAGTGAAGAAGGTGCACTGAATCTAATATACCAAATGGAAAGTATACTAGGAAAGACCAAATACACCAAGCTAGTATATCAAGAGAGATCAAATGAGGGACTGAAAAGAGGAGTGGGAAGACAAAGCTTTATATGGCTAGTACATTAAAAAAAATAGTAATGAAAATAGATAATAACAAGTTCTGGTAATGGCTAAGAGCAGAAAAGTTGAAGAAAGAGGCAGAGGAGATAATTCTGGATGAAGAAAACCAAACCATAAGAAAAAATGCATACACAGCCAGAATTGAGAAGACAGTAACCGGTAGCAAGTGCAATCTCTGCAAAGAAGCTGAAGAAATAGTGGATCATCTAATTGGCTTCTGCAAGAAGATCACATAGACTGACTACACAGAATAGCACAACAAATGTCATGGTTTGACAAATAACAATGGTGCATTGGAATAAAATGGCTTGAAATACCATTTAATTGCAAGCAAGAACTGGTGGGGTCATAAAATGGAGAAAGTAATAGAAAATGAAGAAATTAAAGTACTCTGGGAATTTAAAATTTAAACAACAGGCACTTGCCACATAATATGTCAGATTTAACAATTGTCAATAAGAAAGATAAAATGTCTGGATAGTGGATGTAGAGTACCTGAAGATAGCAGAATAGAACAGAAAGAACTGAGAAGATCACAAAATATAAAGACTTGAAATGAACCAGTGGTGGGATTCACATGTTCTTAGCTAGAGGCCAATCTTGCCAAAGTAGAAACTAAAGGATGGATAGAGGCAGTGATACTACCTCTAGGTTCTGTGGGAATGGTTTGGTGGGTGTGGCAGGGGAAGGATATTGTAAAATATCCAATCAGAGGTGGTGTTTGCTGGTTCTCTGAACTATTCAAAATTTCCGCTACTGGTTCTTCAGAACTGGTCAGAACCTGCTGAATACCACCTCTGAAATGAACCTTAATATAAAATGAAAGACCTTCAAATAAAAATAGAATGATAGTGACAAAAACAAAGGTACTACCAACAGCAATAGGAGTCTTGGGTCGCATCTCAAAATAACCAGAACACCACTTGAACATCATTGGCATTGTCAAAATCAATATCAATCAGTTGCAAAAGGACAGCTTTACTCAGAACAACCTACATCCTTACAACAGTATCTTTAATATCATCAAATATCCACATCTGCTTATCTCAGAGCTTTGGAAAAGACTTCATTGGTGGACAAAAATGCTAAATCCAGTAAAGATCTGGCTGATTGTGCAACTAATAATAAGAAAGAAGATGAAGGCTTTATTTTAGCATCTCAAGAACAAGTCTAACCAATTGACCACATAAAAGTAACAATTCAGCATGTAACAAACAACAGCAAATATTGCCTCTGTGGTGAAAAGAATGAAAGAATTGACCATTTGATCAATAGTGCTTCAAAATTTCAAAAACTGGGTATAAGCAGCAGCATGACTGAGTTATCAAAATTATTCATAGAAAACTTTGCCAGAGGTTTGGATTTAAATGTAGAAAAAACTACAGGAAAAATCAAGTTGAAAAGGTTTGGAAAATAAACAGTTTAAGATCTTATGGGACTTTAAACTTCAAATAGATAGGCACTTGATAGTGCTATCCATAGCCATAGGTCCATAGTCTGTCTGACATAACAGTCACTAGGAAAGAAAGAAAGTCAGCTTGATTGATATTGCTACACAGGGATCTGATGCAAAACTTGAGGAAAAAAAGCAAGTGAAAAAATTAAAATACTGGGTGCTGCAGAACAATGTTAACTGGTTATGAAGAAAAATGAATCAACAAATATGTTGATACACCAATGATGACTGAAGCCCTCAGAGTAATTTCTAAAGAGTCATTTCTTTATATTTGGTTATTTTATATTTATCAGACCTGGACACTTTAATTTTACAAAATCACCTTGCTTGGAACTGCCTATATCCTTAAGTGTTACCTTAATAATTCCTACGTCCTAGGTTAGGAATTATATTAAGTTTTCACCAAAGTCTTGAGCCTTAATTGCAGATTGTTAATAATAATAATAATAATAATAATAATAATAATAATAATAATAATA
>NW_020769323.1:16060588-16074074 GCF_900518735.1 Pseudonaja textilis
TAATAATAATAATAATAATAATAATAATAATAATAATAATAATAATAATAATAATAATAATAATAATAATAATAATAAATGTCTGTTTCCCTTTAGAAAAGACCAAAGTTAAGCTAAAAAAACCAGATATTAGTAATATTTTAAAAACTTATAAGAATAGAGGATGACATGGTCTCTGGAAGAATGTGATTCTTGAAAAAAGGGAATTTGAGAAGGTCCTAGTTTGATGTCCCTGAAGATAAAAGTCCTTCAAATGTCCATATGTAGATTTAATATTTGGAAACACTGTGCATCTGTAACTTTTAAAAAAAACCCTTTTGATTAATAATACAAATTGATTTGGGCAGGCCTAAGCACACTTTATTCACGTGAATTTTTACTCCATTCTGAATTATCATCTAACAAGTATAGTGATTGTAAAGATTTTGAGAAACCCAAATTGATTTGTCCATTATTTGGAACCTTTCTGACATAGAAATTTGTACATAAATTAAGTTTTGGATATGGAGATCCTTTGTAAATAAATGGAAAATTGGAGAAATGGGGATTTACTTCAACCAGGTTCAGGACTGGGTTAACCTTCAGCAATTTGGTACCTTTGAAGCCTATCTATTAACTTTATGTCCTCAGCTAATCACCATGTTTATTTTACTTTTAATTTTAGGTAATGCTTATTATGAGATAGGATTATGCAAACTTCATAAAAGTTTTGTTGAACATGCTTTGGACCAGGGGTCTCCAACATTGGCAACTTTAAGCCTGGGGGACTCCAACTCTTGCTGGCTGGGGAATTCTATGAGTCCTCCATGCTTAAAGTTGCCAACATTGGAGACCCCTGCTTTGGACCACACATGGTCACATTAGCTCTCTGCTATTCATGAACCACCATTTTCAAGCTTCCATGTAAGCTAAAAAAGAAATCACTGCAGTAGCACCTTTTCGCACATGGAACATAGGTAAAAACCATATAATTATTGTACATCTCATGTAATGGATAGCAGAAAGTCACTTTCTTTTAAAAATTCCAAAACTTTTCTGAATAAGTTTTTAAAACATAAATAACCCTATTAAAGATTTTTGAATGCTATGAAAAAGTAAACAAAATGTATCAAGTGGTGTAAATGCAATTAAAAAAGCAAATAAAAAGGCTACATTGTGACATCTTTATGTCAACCAGCCTGAAAAAAAATCTAGATTATTCTAGATTATTCTCATCTTCATCTCCCAACCACTGGACTCTATCACAATTTAATTTTGATCAAACTAATATAGTGCACAAAATAATTATTCATGAAACAAAGGACATACATACTGTACACACATACATATCTACTTGTTTATTGGCTGGTGGGGGGAGCATGGTAAAGGCCTGGCTTTCCCTCCAGATACATTGGGACCAGGATGTTGATAAAGCTGGCATTGGGAGATGAATGTGTTTTATTAGAACCTCAACATTGCTTCTTGTTTTCAATTAGTTTTACTGCATTGTATTTTTATTTTGTGCACCACACTGTTTTTTCTTGTAGATGGGTGATTATATAAATTTGTTTAATAATAAATAATAAATTTTGTATGCTGGAATGCATCCCTATTTTTTTTTTAGATCAAACACTGAAATTATGAATGCATTCATCTCTGAAATTTGCAATTAAGCTGTGCATAAAATTTTTATCCACCCTTACAATAATGTGGGGTTTTTTAGTTGTTGAAATTCACAGAATGATAAGGAAATCATTTATCTAAAAAATTAATACATAAGATATTGTCACAGGCTTGAAATAACATAATCTGTATGTTTCTAATTGCTCTCACCATATCAGTTGGCAATCCTAAGAGTATTCTGTGGAAGTCCTTAATACATCCCTTAACTCGTTAAGTAAATATGTGAACTATATACTTTTATTGACTGAACATTTTACAATCTTCCCAATTATTTTATCTAATTTACCATTTACCATTGTTTTACCGTGTTTTCTTTCTCATGAAGCAATGAATAATGTCCAAAACAATAATTTCTTCCCATATGCAGTCATTTGTGTATTTTCAATTAGATAAAAATAATCAGATAACAGTAATTAAAGGCAAATACATTGCACATTTAGTAAATGTTAAGTTCATTAAAGTGTTTGTTTTCTATTAAACAGGGCTGCTTGTTGTTGTTTATGGCAGACTGCCATTTAAGCATAGGCAGTAAACAATACCTAAGAATATTTAGCTATATAATATAAAACAAAATGAAATAAGACTTCAGCAGTTCTTGATATTTGTGCCAGCTGACACAGTTGTAAATTAGTAAGATAGTTAAGAAATTTCAGTTATTTTTTTCTTTTTGTAAACATTTATTGGACATCTGGACATACCATATAAATTCAGGATATTTTTTGCAGCTAAGAAACATCCCTGATCTATCAGAGGCATTCTAAAAGCTTACTATGAAAGAGGACCTGAAGCAATGACAAAGAAATTGAATATGTTCATGGTTAAAAAATGTTTATAATTTCACTACAGATAATATTATTTCAAAGATAATTGCGATTTCTCAAAACAAGCTTCCCCCCCTTATTAAGCTTGAAGGGTGGTATTTTGATCAAGTATTCAAAAGTCTAGATCTTGATCAAATATCAAAAAGTTTAGTATATCCCATGTATCTGTAGAGTTATAAGTTGGACCCACTGATATAATTAATTGAAACATATCTGTAAGGGCCAGTCCCATTTTACCAAAAGTTCCCATTTCTGATCATGCCTGAGATAAGAAAACAGCACATATAAGAAATGATGCTTCCAAGCAGACATGATTTCATGATTTCTCTCCCTCTCTCTCTCTCTCTCTCTGTATTTAAGGATATCACTTAAACAGATTGTGGTTCCAGTATGTGCTTATTTTATAGGCTATTTAACTCTGTCTCTCAGCAGATCCTATTGTTTACCAAATGTTGGGAAATTTTTCACTGATGAACAGATATGTTACTAATTCTCAAGCGTTATTCATCACATGCATTGCATTTGTTTCTCAGATTTCCATATGGTTTATGCTGAATTAAAAGTTGTAAGGGCCCTAATTGCATCACCCAATGAATGTTTATTGTAAAAGTTACCTGAAACATGAATAGGCATACAGAATATATTACAAAGGTAAGAAAATCTTGCTATATGTTTATATGCTTGCTATTATGAATTTTTCATTTATTTACATATTCATAAGGCAGCACACTTGAAAATCCAGTCAAAGACAAGGAGGAGACATGGAAGAGAGAAGTAGATGTTACTGTCATTACCAGGTTTGGAATTAGACATAGTGAAACTCTAAAGTATGGTAAACTGTAAAGCTTCTTTTCAGCAAGTATTAATTAAGAATTATACAAACCATATCCTGTAGGTTTGTTGTTTCAGAGATTTCTTTGTCTAAACAGAAAAACAGAATGGGTGAGCAACAAAACAGTGGAAGTTGGAGCAACTTCCAACTTCTTTCTGGTTTTCCCATTGAATTTCCTTGTAGCAGGAAGCATCAGAACCCATCTTCCTTCCTTCCTTCCTTCCTTCCTTCCTTCCTTTCTTCCTTCCTTCCTTCCTTCCTTCCTTCCTTCCTTCCTTCCTTCCTTCCTTCCTCCCTCCCTCCCTTCCTTCCTTCCTTGCAATAAAGGCATGCAAAAATATCACTCTTCATTCTTCTTGCACTGATGATGTTATCTAGACTGGTAATAAAATATGTGCAGTGCAATAACATCAGAGAAAACCAAAGACATAGAAGAAAAGTCTCTAGAAAATGTAGGAAGAAATGTTGATGAGTGATGAGCAGCAATGATGGCAGTGAGTCCACCATTTGGAAACTTGAAGGGGCAGGCTGGAGATATATAATCTCGGAGAAAGTGATCATTAAGTGATTGTTAAAAGTCAGCTCCAAGTAGATGATCCATAATTGTGATTCTTAAAGAAAATAGTTGTGCAAAATATATGCCATTAAATTATAGGTAGAATGAAGAAAGAACATTCTCAGTTTTGTTCTCATGTCTCAAGTAAAGTAGAACAATAAACAAATTACATGGAAGCCCACTTCGGCTTCTATCAACCTAGCAGTTTGAAAGTATGTAAAATGCATGTAAATAGGTACCAACCCAGTGCGAATCCAGCAGTACTAAATGTGGTAGGAAGAATCAAATGCAAGGTGAAATCAATCGAGAAAAGTCTCAGGTGGCACCAACACTCCTGCAGAGTGTTGCTAGCCAATCTGTGTGTGGACCTAGTTCACTCCCTACAGTACATCTGGGATGTGTGCAAGGTGTGCATAATGAACTAGAAATCTTAGGCAGGCAAACTACTCTGTAATAGCATCATAGACTTCCTGGCTCTCAATGTGCAAATGCCATACACTAAATAAAAAGGGAAATTCCTCATGTGACTCACTCAAAAAGCACAAAACGTTTTTTTCCATTTTTTTTTTCCTTATCAAAGCTTCACGCAATAAAAACCTTTAAATGTCCATCTTGACCATTGTAGCTGTTTGGTAGTTAAAAGCTACACCAAACATTTTCCTCAGGCAGTTACATCTGGCACCCTTTAATACAACTTTTTACAGCCATAGGGCATGATGCAAATATGAGTAGGTATTAGACAGAAGTCTCCTGGAGGGCAACCAGATGCTTTCCGCTAGACAAGATTCCCACTTGTGCTCCAAGTAAGCTTTAGCCAAGTAAACTGATATGGTGTTTGTTTATATCAGCTGACAGGAGCCTGTTTAGAACTATCAACAGTACATGGAGTACTGATGATTTAAAAAGAGTACAAGAGATGTTTTGTTCCCCTGATATCATTACCATTAGCCAACAAGATTCTTCTATACTATTCCAAATTCTATAACAGTCCAAAATATACAAGAAAAGGTTGTGCAGTTAAGTACATTTCTGAATCACTTAATATGAGACCAAAATGCGCCGATCCCCCCAAAAGTGCCTTCCTTTATTTCCCCCCATGTATGAATCATTCTTACCATAAAGGAATTGCATAGTTCCAACTGTTGCCTGATAGTTTAACATGGTATTTTGTATTTTTATTACTACTTTGATGTGTACCTAAAAGTTGTAAGGCTCGATGGGTCAAAATACCTTCTGTTTATTACGTAATCAGAAAGATAAGAAGACTGGCTATCTAAAGGTCATCTTCAGTGGCATATCTCAGCATTGTAATGTATAAAATCAGTCTCAGAAGTCTAAGAAATCACAGAATGTAGACAGGTGTTAAAAATGTGGGATGTATATATTTCACTGTTCCATATGACTTGTTACCGATAATGAAATTTATTCTAATTCAGTTGGCAGAAACCCTCTAGCTTGTGATTGCTCTTTCTGTTCCCTATAGTGAACTTGAAGTCCCCACCCTCCCACTCATTTTTTTTTGCAGTCTTATAAGAGGTGGAGTAGAGTGACTTTAGAGAAGAATTGTTTCCTTTTGCAGCAACAGCACGACCTCTTCAACTTCGTGTCCTCTAGCTACTTGAAATGAAAAGAAGATGGAAGGTGGGTGTGAAAATGAGGAAAACAAAGCTCTCAGTATTCAAAAGCCTGCAAAAATTAACTTCAAGTCAGCTTGAAGAAAGCAGATTTACCCTCTGAAAAATAATAAGAATACTCAAGAAGTGGTGCAAAATCTTTTTTGAAGCACTAAATTGGACAGTTCATCTAGTATAATGAAAGATGAGCAAACAGCTGAGTTTGTAATGCTCTGAATTTTAATGAAAATAGAAGAAGCTAACTGAAAAAGCCTTGAAGGAAGAAGGAAAAAAAATAGTTTTGGGGTGCTTGTTTTAGTATTTCCTTTTCTTATTATTATTGTTTCTCTTCTTCCTGCTTCCCCCCCCCCAAAAAAAAAAGATTAAATAATTTCACATGAGAAGCATCAATCTCATTCATTTCAAAGAAGAGTGTAAGGGTAACAGATATCTTCAGTTCTTTCTATCTTTCTTTCTTTCTTTTATTAGGTGAAGGATGAACAAAACTGATCTGTTAATCTGCAAAGATCTATTTGTATGGGCAAGTTAAGTATCATTCAGTGCTTCATCCAATAATAAGTACATGTTTAACTAACAATGATAAAATGTCAAATAGACTGGGGAGGAATCCTCATAATCAAACATATAAGGATGTTTTTATTGTTATTTTGCCATTTCTATATTTTTCTTGTTTTGATTCTTTTACAAGCCACATAGAATTGTTGGTGAGTGAGTGACCTTAGAATTTGAATGCATAAATTGTATATGCAACATTTTTTTTTTTATGTTTAGCAGTTTAGTGTCACAGTAATACTGTGATTTTTCAAGAACTCTTTTAAAATGTTCTTTATTTAACAAAGATCAGTACCTGATAATTTCAATTAAAAATTATAAGCACTGTGTCACACAAAGTATATCCTGATTCTTCAAAATACATGTAATTATTTACAAATTATGAATCAACAAATGTCACAGTACCACACATTCCAAAACAATATTGGAAATTGTAAATCATGTATCACTTCTAATAATTTACATAGAGAATCTGAATTAGGAAATGTTCTTCTACTATAGCACATGCTATATAGCCTTCAATTTTCTTCCAAAGTTGTTCCACCTCTGAATTTTGTACCCTACCCAAAAAGTTTGTGATTTCTATATCTATCACTAATTTGTTTGGTGAGATACAGAGATAATAATTTCCCTTAGGATGATTATATGCAGAGTTGCACATTACAATGGAATGTTCAATCATCAGAGTTACATTCCCATTTACAGAACATGCCAGTTTTGTAAGTGTTAAGCAATTTTGACTGCATGCTATGAAGCGACACAAGCCTTAAAAGTAAAATAAAGATTTCCCCTGTCCAGGGGGAAGTGCTCATCTCCATTTCTTAGCCAAGGAAGTCATCATTGTCTGACGATATTTTCCAGGGTCACGACTACATGCTAAGGTACATGGAATGCTGTTACCTTCCCACTGAATTGGTACCTATTTATCTACTCACATTTGCATGCTTTTGAACCTCAAGGTAGAACAGGAGCTGGGGCAGATATTAGGAGCCTGTCATGCAGCATTTCCAGTTGAGAAGGTAAGTGTCTTTAACTGCAGAGCCATCATGGTTATAGGAGCACAATTACAAGATTTTTCACAAGCCTTGAATACTGCTAAATAGGGTATAGAGGTGATAAGAGGATGATCATATACAAAAAGGTATATTTTTGTTGCCTTCTAAAGAAAATTATATTCCTTTCTCTTTGTATGATTTAAAACTATGAATATATAGGCACATTTTCGTTATGTTAACTCTGTTCACCTCACTTTTGCCTCTGGTACCTAAGAAGAAAAAGTCTGTTCATCTCTTTGCTATAAAAAGACTTACTGAACTGAAAAGTGCAAACAAGTTTGTTTTTTTATTCTTATTCCTAACATATTCTTTGTCAGGTGGAGTTCCATTCAAAATTCAAGAAAGAAATACTTAGACTCTTTAGATTAGAGAAAAGATATATTTTACTGAAATTGAAGTGGTAGCAACCATAGAATTCTGAATCTGGGAAATTAGGCGCGCAAATCACATATACAAAGTGATGGAAATGTTCCCACCCCCAATAGTTCAAATGATTCTTCCAATTAAAAGTTGTGAATATGATCATGTGGACATCTTCAGGTGATGATGAGGCCTCTGTCCATTGACCTTGGCATATTTTGATAAAAGTTTGCAGTTGCGCAGAGAAAAGAAAACTAAGCGAGAAATAGAAACCTAAGCAAGAATTTATACTCCCCCCTCCTTATTTTATACAACACTAGAATGTAACACCTCCAGCTCACTTCCCAGACTTTGCCCCCTCTTCCCCCCGTTACTTATGGCAGCCAAAAGATGCAAAGCAATAGTAGAAGATCTTGAAGGCTGACATTCAGCTCTCCTAGAAAAAAGATGTTAGTCCTACAAGAGAAAAAGGAAGATAAAAGATACTAATTAATAATCAGTTAAATAAAATGGATACATTTCTAGGGTTTATCAGGATACTTTGTACAAAAGGCTTTGATCAGCTTAGGGGCTCTAACATCTTTTTCATTGAGCCACTCAGCTTGGGAAGAAGGGAAGTGTTTCCAAGCTACGAGATATTGGAGCCGACTCCCCCATTTGCGAGAGTCCAGAATTTCTTTAACTTTAAAATGTTGTTCACCTTCAATCAGCAATGGTATAGGAGGATCAGACTGGGTCGGTCTTAAACCAGAAGTATGTTCAGGTTTTAACAAACTAACATGGAAGACCGGCTGGATTCGTCGAAGAGTTTTCGGTAACTTCAGTTGGACTGTCACAGGATTTATGATCACCTGGAATGTACTTCAATGAGAAGTTAAATCGCTTAAAGTACTGGGCCCAGCGAACTTGTTTAGGGGACAGCTTCCGAGGTGTTTTTAAGACCCCCAAATTCTTATGATCAGTCCATACCTCAAACGGGTGTTTTGCTCCTTCCAAGAAATGTCTCCAAGTCAATAGAGCCCAATGAACTGCAAAACCTTCTTTTTCCCATACGGCCCACCTTCTTTTGTTTTCAGACAGTTTATGGGAAGTATAGGCACAGGGTTGTAAAGTTCCTTTCTCATTGATTTGAAGTAATACTGCTCCAATGGCCACATTGCTCGCATCGGCTTGGATCACAAAAGGAGCATCCATGTCTGGGTGCTTTAGCACTGGTTCTGCAGCAAACAGTTGTTTCAAAGGCTGCTTGGCACTCCATGGACCACTCCAGAGGTTTGCTAGGCCTTGGCTTTGCCTCCCCTTTAGTTGTTAGGAGATTTGTGATAGTCATTGCTATCTTAGCAAAAGCCGGGATAAATTGCCAGTAAAAATTGGCGAATCCCAAGAAAGTTTGAAGTTGTTTTCTGGTGCATGGGGGGACCCATTCCAACACGGCACGCACCTTCCCTGGATCTATTTCTATGCTCTCATGTGAGATGCGATACCCCAAATAGTCAATTTTCTCTTGATGGAACTCACATTTGGACAGTTTAGCGTACAACTTGGTGGCTCGCAGTTTCTGTAGGATTGACCGCACTAGTTTCACATGTTCATCCCAAGTTTCCATGTAGATAAGGTAAACCAAAAACCCCTTGCATAAATGTTCATGTAACACCTGATTGATCATCTGTATGAATACGGCTGGGACCCCCTGAAGGCCAAATGGGAGAATGTTGAATTGGAAACAACCCATAGGGCAATTAAAAGCGGTTTTCCACTCATCTCCTTCCTTAATTTGAACTCAGTAGTACGCTTCTCTCAAGTCCAACTTTGTGAAAATCTTTCCCTTGGCCAGGTCGGCCATCATGTCCTTCATCAGGGGAAGGGGGTACACGTTTTCCACAGAAATGGTGTTCAAATTTTTATAGTCCACTACCAAGCTCTTGGAACCATCTTTCTTTTCATGGAACAGCACTGGGGCCGCTACCCGGGGCCCAGCGGGTTGAATGAAACCATGTTTCAAATTTTTATCAATAAACAATCTCAGCTCCTCTAATTCCCGTGGTGTCATCGAATATAACTTCGGTTTCGGGAGCTTCACCCCAGGTAGAATTTCAATGCTACAATCTGTTGATCGATGAGGGGGGAGTTCATCTGAGACCTTTTCACTGAACACTTCCTTTAAAGCCCAATATTCCTTCGGAATTTTCTCCTCCCCCTCCAAGTTCTCGGTACGTGTGGAGGCTAACTCAACTGGATTTTGAGACTTCAACTGAGATCGCCCCTCCCTTTCCAGTTGCTGGTTGGTACATATGCGTAACGACCCCTTCCTCCAGTTAACATGGGGGTTCCACTTCTGGAGCCATGGTAATCCCAGTATTAGCGGTTGCTCCATCCCAGGGGCCATGCTCTCTCATGGTCATTTTTTTGGGTTCCGTTATGAAGTGTGCAAGGCAGCCCCCCGCCACTGATCCATCCACTTGGCAAAAGGCTATGGGCATTTTTAAAGGTTTTAGTTTTAAGCCCATTTCCTCTACTACTCTTCTGTTGATTACACACCTCGTGCACCCAGAGTCTAGCAAGGCTAGCATCTCCCCTTCAGCCCCTGTTGTGGGTACCCTCAATTTCACTGGACTGATCATAGGGTCCTTGTCTGGACTTACCAGGAAGTCATCTTCCGAGTCAGATTCACTCTCTTCAGAGGAGGTCGGAGGTCGCAGCTCCTCTCCTCCTGGAGGGGCGACCTTTACAACCTCCCTTGTCTTTAGCACAGTTTCGCGAGGCTTCGCTGGGGGTTTGTCAAGCTTCCTCCCTCTTTTTGGTGCCCCCTTTGGATCCAACTTGGCCCTGCAGTCCGCAGCCCGGTGACCTTCCTTCCCACATCGGAAACAGGCAGTGGGTTTGGGTCTTGCTGCCACCCCTCCTTCTGAGGCTTGGGGGCCTCTTGGAGATGTGGGGGGGAAGGCTTGCTCTACCCAGAGCCCCCCCAGCATCTGCTTTGGGTTAGATCAATTTCCACCTCGTCTGCCAGCAAGTACCATATCTGCAAGTCATTGGGTTCCCTTCTGGCAATGCATCTCTGGTATACGTCTTCATTTAATCCATCTTTAAATGCTTCTATCAGGGCTCCCTGGGACCAGCCTCGGATATGACACGCCAGCCGTCTAAACTCTTGGGTGTAATTGGCCACTGATCTCTGCCCCTGATTTATGGTCTTCATCCTGATCCTGGCCTTTCACTCTGGCAGTGGGTCCTCAAATCTTGCCCACAGCGCAGTCATAAAAAGGTTATAATTCAGCAGCTGGGGGGTGTTATCATTATGCAAAGTCACCATCCACTCTGCAGCTATTCCCTCCAGAGCCCTGGTAACACATCTCACTTTGGCTGCTTCTGAAGAGAATTCCTCCCCGTATTCTTCCATATAGCTCCAAACTTGTGCCAGGAAAAACCCCAAGTTTTTGGGATTTCCCCCATATTTTACTTCTAACGGAGGCAGCTTGGGAGCTCTATGTCTTCTAAGGATTACACCTCCTGCTGGTGGCCCCGGGGGTGTTGCTGGCTGTTGCTCTGGCTCAGGTTGATTTATGGGGGTGGGGGCTGCTTGGCTTCTTCTGGCTGGGGCTGCTCCCCATTCTCCTTCATACCTTTGTGCAGCGTGAGGTTGCCCAAAAGCCTCATTGAGGAGTTGCCTGGCTTGGTCCAGTAAAAGCTCTCTCTTTTCCCTCTCTTGCCATGGCTCCTCTCTTCCATGCTGTCGGGTGATGGTGATTCGGGGGTGGGGGGGAGACACTCCTCCGGATCCTTCCAGCCAACTCCCAATGACCATCTGGGCTTCACAGCTGGGATCTCTTCCAGATTGAGCTCCGCTAGCAATTCAGCTTCCCGTACCTCCGGCAAGGAATCTTGCCCTCCAATGGCACCCAGATCTTCCTGGTCACTAGCTGGAGATTCCATGATGTTCAGACCCCCTCGGAAGAAACTGGATATTTTCTCCAGGTGGGCTGGTAGAGTGAGATTCAGAATAATGTCAAGTGGAACTCCATTCAAAATTCAAGAAAGAAATACTTAGACTTTTTAGATTAGAGAAAAGATATATTTTACTGAAATTGAAGTGGTAGCAACTATAGAATTGGGAATCTGGGAAATTAGGTGCGCAAATCACATATACAAAGTGATGGAAATTTTCCCACCCCCAATAGTTCAAATGATTCTTCCAATTAAAAGTTGTGTCTATGATCATGTGGACATCTTCAGGTGATGATGAGGCCTCTGTCCATTGACCTTGGCATATTTTGATAAAAGTTTGCAGTTGCGCAGAGAAAAGAAAGCTAAGCGAGAAATAGAAACCTAAGCAAGAATTTATACTCCCCCCTCCTCATTTTACACAACACTAGAATGTAACACCTCCAGCTCGCTTCCCAGACTTTACCCCCTCTTCCCCCCGTTACTTATGGCAGCCAAAAGATGCAAAGCAACAGTAGAAGATCTTGAAGGCTGACATTCTCTTTATGAAGCTCTGAACACCAAACTAAAATCATTACACATTGACAAATGCCTCTGTCACAGATTTCTCAATATGCTCACACTATAACTCTTAAGAGTCTTTATAGGAATCCTCAGGAGTTAAGCCAAGTTTGGATCACTTTATTTTGTACCATGGAAGATGTCACCTTCAAAATCCCTAAAGCTGACATACTCAATTATCCACAGAAGGGGTCCTGGAGAATACTGCCTATTATATAGAAATATTTTTGGCAGAAAAAAATATGAATTTCTGGTAGAAGAAATTTGAAGAGTCTTGGATGCCAAATGAGATAAAATATTGTTAGTATTTATAGTGTATGCTCATTAAATCAGAAGCAATGAGAGTTTAATGGCCTTACCTTGGCATGTGCCAATGTGAACCAGCTGCCTGGAAAGCTTCAGAATTGTGCACCTGTTCTGATATGATTATGCTTCTCCCAAATTCTTGTCAGAGTTTATTGGTTCTGTATTGATGGCCTGCCTTTCTTAATCCTTTGAAAAAGAAAGCTTTGAGCTCATTTTTATAAAGAAGACAGTGCAGAGGATGTGATGCAATGCCAGCCATAGGGGGAAAAATGCATTCAGAAACACCATTCATGCTTTAAGCTATCACCTCTGTTGAATATGGAGAATTATGTCATATCCAGTGGCAAAATGCATTTCAGGCCATAATAGGAGTGATTTTTACAGGGAAGAAGTATTACATTGGATTCACAAATTTGGTTTTCAGTAGCTCTTTTTGGCCTGTTCATTTTTTTCCAGTATAGAAAAAACAAGTCGGATCCATGTGATCTTTTGATCAAAGCTGTATTATCTACTTGTACATATCTATGTGCTTATAACAAAGGAGCTTGCAAATAAAGCCAAAATGGTGTGCCACACCCTCTGACATGATTACATAACAGTGTGACAGGACTAACAAAATAAACTGGTCATCATATTGAGTAGCATGAAGCATTATTTAATTGAAATGTCTATGGAGACTTTCTGTTATCTAGGTCATGGTTGTTCCAAAGGTGCCTTTTCAAAAGGCAGCTGGACTCTGAAGATAACTGAAGAAGCTTCTCAGACAGGAAACAAAACGTCTTCAAGGAAAAACAAAGTCCAGTTGCCTTTTGAAAAAGCACTTTTGCGGTATTATTTAATTCATTTTGACCTGATACTTTGGATATATGTAGGTTTAATCTAATGCTCTATCATGGATTTTACAGATTAGAGATCCTTATTTTACATCATGATGGTAATAAATAATCATACCAATTGTTTTATTCTATGATTATACCACACATAGTTATAAGTACATATTATTACTATTACATTAGAGAGTGGAAATGACTCCAAAGATTCTGCTCCTCAGATGAAATTTGCATTAAAAAAAAACATAGCCTAGATTGTTGTTTCATATCATATATCACATTAAATCAAATATTTTGATTTAATTTTTGACCAGTGTGCTATCTGGGAATCTTTAGTGAGGAGGGTTGACAGAAGGCATTTTGAAAAGCTTTTGT